>CM062816.1:427782923-428147923 GCA_031772625.1 Pinus tabuliformis
ACTGAAAGATTTTTCTGAAAAGTTTAAGGAATATCCAAAAGGTACAAGCCTTGAAACTGAAATCAAGTTTCTAGAAAAACTTGGAACATAAAAAGTCTTTTCTAATTCCAAAACAAAGGCACTACTTAAAGTTAAATAACATGTTCCTATAGCTTCCACATGCGAGCCCATCTTGTTTCCTGATAAGATGCTTTGCTCACTTCCCACTGGCTTCCTTAGGTTTTGCAAACCTTGCAAGGAATTCGAAATGTGAATTGTTGATCCAAAATCAATCCACCATGTGGTAATATTAACGTTAACCATATTAGATTCATAACAAACAAATGAGATTAAATTACCTTTGTCTGCAAGCCATTTCTCAAATTTGACGCATTCCTCTTCATGTGTCCCTTCTTTTTACAGAAGAAACACTTGGAATCCTTCTTGATATCGGCTTGGGGAGGTACTTTACTTTTCCCTTTCCGATTGGCTTGAGATTTGCCCTTTCCACGCGTTGCCAGCATTGCACTCTCTCCCAGTTCCATCACCAGTCTCTCTTCCTCTTGAACACACATGGTCATGAATTCATTAATTGACTATTTATCCTTATGTGTGTTGCATGAGATTTTGAAAGGTCCATATTGGTGCGGAAGGGTGTTCAGAATGTAGTGCACTAGGTGCGGAAGGGTGTTCAGAATGTAGTGCACTAGGAAGGACTCCGATATATCAACCTCGAGTTTCTTCAATTGAGCCACAGTGTCCCTCATCTACATGATGTTCTCGCGCACACCTTTCACACTGGTGAGCCTTAGGGATGAGAATTTCATGATTAGGGTGCTTGCTAGTGCCTTGTTTGAAGTGACGAATTGATCCTCAATGGCCTTCAACAAGTCTCATACCTTTTTATGCTGATCAACAGAACCACGAATACCAGCTGAAATTTTACTCTTAATGAACATTATGCTTAGAAGATTGGATCGCTCCCATCGTTCATAAAGCGTGATGTCAGCTACAGTGCTGGTATTAGTGAGTGCCGATGGTTCATCTTTCCTAATAGCATAATCTATGTCCATCCACTCTAAATGAAGGAGAGTCTTCTCCTTCCAAATCTTATAGTTATCTCCCTTAAGTTCGGGAATATCACAACGAATTTCAGAGAAATTTGCAGGTTGTACTACTGCATCAAAATTAAAAATCACATGCTTATGTTAAAATTGAGGCTTAATAAACTTTCATGTTTTACCAATGTAAATCATGCTCAAAAATTGAATCTAATGACATAAAAATTGCCTGTGGGCTAAATTTTCAATTCAAATAGATTCAATAAAACTTTATGATAAAACTTATTAATTCATAACTCCTGTGGGTAGGTTATGAAATTTTATCCTAATTAATTACATAAATATAATAAAAAAAATTGTGGGATAAAATTTATTATATTTAGTCTAATTAATTACAATTTAATGTCTAAATAATCTTTATGTGATCTAACCAATCATAATATATAATTTTATTTAATTAAAGATGCTGTGGCTATTCTTTAATTAATTAAAATTATATGATCACTAGACATTATCCATTATAAATTGCATAAACAAATATCTATATATATATATATATATATATATATATGGAATACGGAAACAATTACCGCACTAATCAAACTCTTAAAAAAAAAAAATTCTTACAAAATTTTAACCAGAGTAAAAATAATGTTTACTGAAAATAATGTTTACTGAAAGGAGTAAGTCAAAATGACATTTTAAATAAACTCCATATAACTATAATAATTCTTCACAAATCAAAATTAAGGTTAAAGCAGTCACCATTACTGTAAATGACTGCAAATTGATTATTTAATTTATAAACAAAACAAAAAATAAACCAGCAAACAAGCTATTTTAAGAAGAATCTCATTTGCACATCATTTCGCCTCCCATCTCATGATCTGAATGTAAAACTAAAAAAAATATCCAATACCGAAAGTATTCCAATACGTTATCAACAAGCACTAAACCCCATGCACTTACATGTAAACCTACATATAAATTTAAACAAAAGATTTCCAGTTCGCTAATCAGATGCCATATTTACGAATACCTTTGCACTTTACAATAACAACAACTGCAAATTGAGCGTTAAACATCACAAGGCCGATTAAACCAAGTTTTGTTATGAAATTATGATCCAGCACATCGTTATCATTAAAATTTGAGATATTGAATCTAATTGCCAAAATTTAAATCTCGTTCACTGCACTCAAAGCTTTGCGCAATCAAACATTCGTTCATTCAATGATCTGATGATAGGAATCCTGACTAAAATTAAGTTTGGCAGTGTGATTGACTTGCCCTTTCATTATTATGTGGAATGTTTCCGACTCAATAAACTCAGGCATGCTTGAAAAATAAAAATTCATTTCTTGGCCAACACAGCAAGATACAATGACGTGGATCAGAAAAGATTCATATATACTATGTCTATTCTGCCCCTGATCTTATTGAATTATCTTCAAAGCAAGATACGTTGGACTTAATTGATGGCTTATTTAATACCCGCCTGCTATTCGGGTTTCAATCAACCCTTCCTAAAACATTACTCGCGGCTTGGTATTATTCCAAGAAGTGCCGTTACTCATGCTATCTGTGCTGTTATTTTTGACTAATTTCCATATGCACAAAAATTACAAATACAAAGCCCTTCTAAGTATTCGAATCACAGAGCAAGGCAGAGATAAATGTCTTGGCTCTAATACCAAATGCCAAATTAAAATTTTAACAGCGATTCTGTATGCAGAAAAACTCAAAGAATCGTTAAAACTTAATGCCCAGATATACAAATTACCTCCAGCCATTGGTGATGTTTTTGATGCAAACCACAGTCCACTTGCTTCTTTACTTCAGCACTCCAGCGTCAATCCAAGCAAAAAGAAAAGAATAAAGTCCTGAAGGCACTTCCAACCTCTGCTCTCTCAGCTAGATGGTGTAAAAGAACTGAAGGGAATTGAAAGACAAGCTTGGGGATCAAACAGATAAATTTATAGCCAAGCTTCCATCAAGCTTCTGATGGCTATGTGTGAGGTGTTCCATAGATCAATGTAGAGAAATCCAGATGGAGTAATGGACCACTTCAGTAGCTCCCAACAATAAATTTATTAACTGCAGTTGATTTCCTTAATTTAAGGAAATTACCGCAGTTGGTTTCCAGAATTGTAGGCAGCAACAATAATTTTTTTAACTGCAGTTGATTTTCTTAATTTAAGGAAATTACTGCAGTTGGTTTCCAGAATGCAGCAGTGCAGTTGGTTTCCAGAATGCAGCAGCTGTCAAAGAAATTAATGGAGATTAACAAGTTTCCCTTTAAACAGTTCCAAAACCTCCTTTGCCAAGCTTGTGTTCCAAATTGTTTGTGTAAGTTATATTCTGAGTATAAGAATATCTTGCAGGCGCTTGAGAGGAATAATAATTTAAGAATTTTTCAACCGAGGGAGGTCTAGAATCAACGGGGTCCATAAAAGCTCGAACGCTCTGCTGCTGCTCACTGGAACTCATCTTCAAACAACAACTTCCACGACGAACCATTAAGCAACAAAACACTACTATGCTGAACACAGCGCATACTGCAAGAAATATAGCTGGAAATCAAGATGAAACGGTAATTAGAATATAGAAAATAAGGAAGCATAAAGAATGGATCGGTTTTATAGACTAGCAATTTACCAGCCAAGACTTTTACAGATAACCCCATTCCGTATTCTATTACATATCCTTCACCGAAACGAAACAGAAATTGCTGAGTGAGATAACATATGTAACGTAGATAGTTGACATGAGATAAGGTAGCGTAACACAGATAGATATAGCGAAACACAAAAGATTCTCACCATCATTGCAAGCATAGGGGTGGACATCATCATCAGGACAAATGCAGTATGTGTCATAATTATAAAAAGAAGGGAAGAATTGTGAGTAACATCTTCCCCCACTGGCTTTACAAGAATCACAAGTATGGTCGTGTATAGACCATTTAATTTGGAATCCTCTATGGTGGAGTTGTTCAAAATCCTTATCAGCGCTAATGTTGTAGCTTCTGTTTGTTGAAACGACTATAGGATAGTTATCGCAGCTTGGGATTTGGAAGCCTGCTTGAGGGTAAGAGAAGCAATATCTGTTGCTTGCTGTGCAATCCAACCTGACGAGGGAGCCATTGAAGAATATGTCCGCCGGTTGTTGTGTACAGTTGACAATTGTTCCGAGCATGTCTGCATGAGAAAGATTGAAGAATCGACCTTTTGATAACCAATCTTAACTGCTAGAGTAATCGTATCCCGCTGAAGGGTGAAATTCAAGAGCATTCATATTAGATGGGGTGATTTGAAGGGTTCCAGTCGAGTAAGAGGATTTTGTGATATCTCCAATTACTCTCCATTTCCCAGAGCTAGGGCCGGATAGCAAAACCTGATGATCGTCTTCACAGTGAGCATATAGAGGGCCACATGCGCCGAAGGGATGCTGAATGGTTGAATTTCCACAAGTGGAAGGAGCGCAGTCTTTATAAGATAGAAAACCATCCCTAGCTTCAGAAATAATGGAGGTTTGAAGGGTAAAGAAGAGCAGCATGAGTAGGGAGTAGGTCAATTTGAGCAAGCCGAGAGATGGTAGAGATGAAGATAAAGAAACAAGTGGATGTTGCAAAGAATTGCAAAGTGAATTTAAAGAGCAATCGACAAAGCAAAGCAGAAAGAATTAGAGAATCAATTGGAAATGGTGGAAAAACGATGAACTGTGTCGACTTTGAGCAGAGTACGAGGATGTGGAATGAGGCCAAAAAGACGAATAATAGACGGGAGGCTAGGAACGCTGAATAGAGAAGATGCCTTAAATTGTTGGCGTGGACTGTGAAACATAAAAATGATTCTATAACGTTGGCAACGTTGACGATTGAGTTTTTAGTTTTTCATATAATAATTAATTATGTGTATTACATATATAGTTGTCGTTTGTCGGGGAATTTCCATACTTCGACACACAAGGAACCACCCTGAATTGGAAGAGTAGCGGTCGGAAAAAACTGAAGTGCCTTTGTGTATATAACCTCCGTCTAATGAACTCCTATGTATCAAAAATATTTGATTAGATAATACCAATAAAATAGTTTTAATTTTCAATGTTAGGTATTAGTTTTCATTATCAAAGATATTATATATCCTTACTTCATACACCTCATATTATGGACAGATGACAAATTCTTTTATTGTGAAGGGGTATATGGCCCGATCGCAATTTTTTTTGTTGTCAAAGGGCATATGGACCGATGACAAAAAAAAATTATTGTCGAAGAGTATATGGACCGATGACAACTTCTTTAATTGTGAAAGGGATATGAGTTGTTAGGTTAACATTGGAATATGGCTGGTTCCGTGAATATATTAGCAGTTTTGTAATTTATATTATAGTATATATAACAATTTACAATATTTTGAAAGTGAAAGGGTGATTTTTTAATAATATAGATGCATATATTATAAAGCAGGGAGTTTACTTTTTTCTATTTTAAATAATTAAAACGATAAAAATGAAAAAATATTTTCTTTGGACCATTTCTTGTGATACGAAACATAAATTGTAAAAAAAAAATGCTTAAATAAAGCTATCAAATAATTAAAACGAATAAAAACAAAATATTATCCCCAACCTCCTCTAATCATCCAAAAACATAAACGTTCAAAAAAAACCTAAACAATAAATTCATCATTAGGTTCCATGAGGCATATGCAAATGCATTTAAAAAAAATAATTAAATATTTTCATTATAATTGAAGTTATATAATAAAGAGTCCCCAGGGGTAGGTGAGTTGGTAATCACAATGTGGTGAAGTTCGTTAGAAATGCGGGCTCTGTACTAAAGGTCACGAGTTCAAATCCCCCAGATTTATCCTGGAGCCAGTGGTTATAGAGGTAGTAGTGGTCAGAATCGACCCGTATAACATGAGTCGTGAGGCTGGTAACAGTCAGAATTGACCCCGTATAACATGAGTCGTGAGGCTGGTAACAGTCAAAATCGACTCCGTATAACATGAGTCGTGAGGCTGGTAACGGTCAGAATCGACCCTGACCCTGTAAAACATGAGTCGTGAGAGTTGACCCCGTATAACATGAGTCGTGAGGCTGGTAACAGTCAGAATCGACTCCGTATAACATGAGTCGTGAGGCTGGTAACGGTCAGAATCGACCCTGACCCTGTATAACATGAGTCGTGAGGCTGGTAACGGTCAGAATCGACCCCGTATAACATGAGTGGTAACGGTCAGAATCGACCCCATATAACATGTAATGGTCGTGAGGTTGGTAACAATCAGAATTGACCCCGTATAACATGAGTTGTGAGGCTGGTAACGGTCAGAATCGACCCCGTATAACATGAGTCGTGATGCTGGTAACGGTCAGAATCGACCCTGGCCCCTTATAACATGAGTCGTGAGGCTGGTAACGGTCAGAATCGACCCCGTATAACACGTAATGGTCAGAATCGACCCGGTATAACACTAGTCGCGAGGCTACCCTATTGCCAATTCCACTGTAATAAAAAAAAGTTACATAATAAGACAACCATTTTTAATCCATATTTTCTACTTTAAATGCTTTTTACTATAAATAATTTTATATGTAAAATACAATATTTTTTAACTTTTTTTAAATATTTCTTTTATAATGGTATGGGAAGGTAAAGGTGGGCTCTGTATTGAAGGTCACAAGTTCAAATCCCCGAGACTTATAACGAGACTTATCCTGGAGCCAGTGGTTATAGAGGTAACAGTCAGAATCGACCTTGTATAACATGAGTCAAGAGACTGGTAACGATCAGAATCAACCCCATATAACACTAGTCGTGAGGGTACACTGTTGCCAATTCCACTATAAAAAAATAAAAATAAAAATTACATAATAAGACACCCATTTTTAATCCATATTTTTCCCTTTAAATGCTTTTCACTATAAATAATTTTATTTGTAAAAAACAATAATTTTTAGTTTCTTTTATAATCGCACGGGAAGGCAAAGTCATTTTCATTATATATTTATTTATTTTAAATATTTTTTTATTATGTGATTGAAAGGGACATAAAGTATCAGGTTTTTAAATTAATTTTGCTCGTACAACCAAAATTCAACGAAAATTTCTCATAGTGAACTTTTACGATTCCTTTTAAATATATCTTTTATAATCGCATGGGAAGGCAAAGTCATTTTCATTATATATTTTTTTATTATGTCACTGAAAGGGACATAAAGTATCGGGTTCTTTAAATTAATTTTGCTCGTACAACGAAAATTCAACTCAAATTTCTCATATTTTGAAGGTGAACTTTTACGATTTTTAGTTTTATGGCTAATGAAGTACTCCCACTGTCGCTGACGTACGTTCTCAAAATTTGAGAGCAAAAATAATTATGTTGTTTTCAGAAAGTTATGGAATTGGTTATATTTTGAAAAAAATTTGGAGAGATTTTTATAAAATTTAATAAGAAGAGTTAAAATTAATAATTTTAGATATTTACAAGTATTTATTTTTACTATCAAAAACATGATTTAAATATTACCTCTTAACATTTTTTAAAATTATTTTACTCAAATTCCAATTATTTTTAACTAACAATCCTTCTCCCTCATTAAACGACGACTTTCTTGAACTGAAACCCCTCTTTATCCTGCCGTCATCGTGGCCCATGGGTGCCTGGTGGAACACCCCGGTTTGGTCTCCTGGTTAACGATCCATGTCAAGGAGGCTTTCCGGGTTTGAAAAGGTTTGGTCTTCGTCATTTTTTGTTGGACTCTTTACTTATAGAGTCAATGCTTTACAAATTATTTAACTAAAGTCCAAATTGAAAAAATTAGGGGGAATGGGTTGCAATTTACTTTTCTTTTTTTATCAAGACAAGACCACATACTCAGTGAGTAAGATTTTCCAACCGTAGTTATTTGTTATTTTCTACGGGGCTTTGAGAATTTGGTTGCAACTTTTATGGTTATAAATTTGATTTTTTTAAATTGATTTTTAATTAAAATATATATTGGCTGAAATAATTTCATTACTGCGAGGAAAATTATCATCATCATCAGGACAAATGTAGTATGTGTCATAATTATAAAAAGAAGGGAAGAATTGTGAGTAACATCTTCCCCCACTGGCTTTACAAGAATCACAAGTATGGTTGGCTTTACAAGAATCACAAGTATGGTCGTGTATAGACCATTTAATTTGGAATCCTCTATGGTGGAGTTGTTCAAAATCCTTATCAGCGCTAATGTTGTAGCTTCTGTTTGTTGAAACGACTATAGGATAGTTATCGCAGCTTGGAATTTGGAAGCCTGCTTGAGGGTAAAAGAAGCAATATCTGTTGCTTGCTGTGCAATCCAACCTGACGAGGGAGCCATTGAAGAATATGTCCGCCGGTTGTTGTGTACAGTTGACCATTGTTCCCAGCATGCCTGCATGAGAAAGATTGAAGAATCCACCTTTTGATAACCAATCTTAACTGCTAGAGTAATCATATCACGCAGAAGGGTGAAATTCAAGAGCATTCATATTAGATGGGGTGATTTGAAGGGTTCCAGTCGAGTAAGAGGATTTTTTGATATCTCCAACTACTCTCCATTTCCAAGAGCTAGGGCCGGATAGCAAAATCTGATGAGCATATAGAGCGCCACATGCGCCGAAGGGATGCTGAATGGTTGAATTTCTACAAGTGGAAGGAGCGCAGTCTTTATAATATAGAAAACCATCCCTAGCTTCAGAAATAATGGAGGTTTGAAGGGTAAAGAAGAGCAGCATGAGGAGGGAGTAGGGAGGAGGGAGTAGTCTAATTAATTTTGCTCGTACAACCAAAATTCAACTAAAATTTCTCATATTTTGAAGGTGAACTTTTAGGATTTTTAGTTTTATGGCTAATGAAGTACGCCCACTGTCGCTGACGTACGTTATCAAAATTTGAGAGGAAAAATAATTATGTTTTTTTCCGAAAGTTATGGAATTCGTTATATTTTGAAAATTTTGGGAGGGATTTTTATAAAATTTAATAAAAATGGTTAAAATTAATAATTTTAGATATTTTATAAATTTTTGATGATATTGAATTTGTTTTTACTATCAAAAACATGATTCAAATACAGCACATTTTTTAAAATTATTTTATCCAAATTCCAATTATTTTTAACCAACAATCCGTCTCCTTCATTAATAGTCAAAATTAATAATTTTAAATATTTTACAAATTTTTGATAGCGATTGAATCTATTTCTATTATAAAAACATGATTCAAATACAACTTCTAAACATTTTTAAAAATTATTTTACCCAAATTCCAATTATTTTTAACCAACAATCCTTCTCCCTCATTAAACGACGACTTTCTTGACCTGAAACCCCTCTTTATCGTGCCGTCATCGTGGCCCATGGGTACCTAGTGGAACACCCCCGTTTGGTCTCTTGGTTAACGATCCATGTCAAGGAGGCTTTCCGGGTTTGAAAAGGTTTGGTCTTCGTCGTTTTTTGTTGGACTCTTTACTTATAGAGTCAATGCTTTACAAATTATTGAACTAAAGTTCAAATTGAAAAAATTAGGGGGAATGGGTTGCAATTTACTTTTCTCTTTTTATCAAGACAAGACCACATACTCAGTGAGTAAGATTTTCCAACCGTAGTTATTTGTTATTTTCTACGGGGCTTTGAGAATTTGGTTGCAACTTTTATGGTTATAAATTTGATTTTTTTAAATTGATTTTTAATTAAAATATATAATGGCTGAAGTAATTTCATTACTGCGAGAAAAATTATTATTTCTTTTTTATATCATTTGAGCCCTTTCATGCTCTGGTTGAATCTCTCTTACACCAATTATGTAATAATTTCATTACTCTTAGGAAAGTTATTATTTCTTTTATATGATTGAGCCCCTTCATGCTCTTGTTGAATCTCTGTAACACTAATTATGTAAGGTCTTTATATCTTTGAGAAGTTTATTATCGATCCCAATTTTCTTTTCATGCAAAGCATTAATAAATTATCTTTTATTCAATTTGTTATTACTAAATGATATATAATTTATTTATAAATTAAAATATGTTTATTAATATTAATAAATTATATTTTATTCAATTAGTTATTAATAAATTATATATAAATAAATATTTATTTTTTGTTCGCTTAGGGTAGTTTAATTTTCATTGAACGGGAAGTCTTGGGGTTTAAATCTTGGGCTATTTTTCTGATTAGGATGAGAAGTTGGATATGATAAAATGTAGTCTTACCAAGTTTACAAAAGAAAAATATTTATTATTTTTTTAAAAATATATAAATTAATATTGTGATAAGTTATTTATTGTTGAAGCTTTTGATTCACATATTATTATTAAATAAGATGGTATAAATATTAATATTATAATATCATTTAAAATTAAAGATAGAAAAGTGTAACAATAATGATCGTTTGAAAATTACATTATCTCCCTAAATGCATAATTAAATTATAAAATCAATGTTAAAATTTGTGACTTAAATGTTACATTTTCTAAGAGCATTATAATTAAATTATATATATTTTTATATAATTAATAGACTGGATAAACTATATTGTGTATTTAATGATTATTGTTATTAGAATAAAATGAGAAAGTTAGTATTTTTAAAATTTTGGATAATGTATATTATTAATGATCAATTATAAAATAGTTGGTAACTTTACAAAATTTAGTGAGAATAAAGTGCGCTATTTTCCTAAATATTACATTTTAATAGTTTTGGTTTTAGTTATATATAGGACGAGTCTAACTGTTGACACCTAATCATCAGGATTGGGTGAATATAATGTAAATAAATAATAAGTAATATGAACAGTCATCGGGAGATGAAGTGAACAGTCTCTCCCTCATGTATATAATAAAGACCAACCTGAAGGAATAATATACGAATCAATTTGTTTTGAGGAGTTACTGCCTGGCCTGACATGGTATCAGAGCCAGCTCCCAAAATTAGTTGTAACTCCCTTCTGCCAGTTTCTTGCAGTCTGTCCACTGCCCCCGTGGAGTCTGCCTACTACGCATTCTGTCCACTGTCTACTGTGCTCTCTGTCTACTGCGCAGTCTGTCCACTGCCTCTTTGCGTGTCTTCTGCGCATAATCATCGTGGTCCACTGCCTCTTTGCGTGCCTACTATGCAGTCTATCCACTATTTTCTTGTTGCTGGGAATGAAATATCCTTTATACCCTTGCCAGTAACTGCTTCGCCTTCCCTTGCCAGTAACTGTTGAAGTGTGAGGGAGTGTTGCGCACCATACCTGCGTGAAGGAACGCTATTGCGAGAATGTACCGTTGAAGAGTGAAACACTATTGCGCTGAGAGAGGGACAACTTCGGTGTATTTGCAAATCCATTGCAATAAGTTATGGTCATTCCGGAATCCTGCAGAACTGGTCGGAATATCGTCTCCATGACCGTGAGAGTAATGCATTTCTCCTGTACCAAGGCTTAATGTCTCTGAGCCCGTGCCATCACCAGAAGCGTCTACGCTCACAGTAGAACTTCCGCATCAACACTCTCTCGTGCAGATCAATCTTCAGAGGAAATGTTGTCCATTGCAGCTCCCTGGACGCCTAGAGAATGCACACCGAGATCTCTAGACCAAGAAACCAGACCTACAATTTGACAATCCGGACTGCAGTAAGATTCTGGAAGCACTGCCTTTGTGTTTACGTTGCTATCATTGTAACACTGGTATATACGTTGAAGTTTTTTGGCATATAAAATGTGTTAAATGCCATGCGTTGAATGTACTCAGTAGGACTGACATGGATTGTTGCCATGAATGTAGAAAATAACTGTGAGAAGTAAATAAGCACGTGGATTGCTGCCATGAATGTAGCAAACACCTGTGAGAAATAGTTAAGCACGTTGTTGAAGTGAAACGTTGCCCTAACTGATTAAATTACGTTCAATACGCTCAAAAATATATTTCCGACTTTTGGTTGGGAAAGTACCTAATATTTTCATGACAAAAACGACTTCTACAACCCACAAATCCACTGCCTTTGTGTTTACGCTTATATATACGTTGAAGTTTTTTGGCATATAAAATGTGTTAAATGCCATGCGTTGAATAGAGTTAAAAAAAAAAAAAAACTAGGTCATGGGTCAAAGCACCATGGCATAAAGTGTTGAACATGTTGTACAGTCTTGGGTATTGACATTTTCTGTCGAAGTTGAATTTGCTGTCCAGTCATATTAGAATTATATTTTTTTCCCATTAAGAGTAAAAGTTTTGTAGCATAAGTTTTTGTTATAGTATGCATTCAATCATATCCATTGTGGGAATAGTTCTCACTGGCAAGGAGAACTATCCTAAGTGGTCCCGGATGATAAAACACACCCTCATTTTTAATGAGTTTTGGAAAGGAGTGTGCATTGGAGACGGAGACAAACAGCTAGAACAACCTACATCAGACAAAGAGCTCGCCATTTTGGAAAACAAGAACAAAAAAGCCTATGCATTAATCGCAGCATCTGTAAGTGAAGAGGTGAGTTGCCATATTATGCCATTTTCAACTGCTTTAGAAGCCTTACAAAAGTTGAAGGAACTCTATGACTCACATTCTGCACTTGAAGTTTTTCAACTCATGATTAAACTCTTCACTCTTGAACTGCGAAATAATGATCCTCTTGCTCTTGCATTTGAAGTAAAGTCTATAATGCATGATATCCAAGCCACTAAAATTGACTTGGATATTCCTCTTATCGCTTTTCTCAAGGCACTTTATCCTACTTACTCCAATTATCTTGAGTCATTGCAAGAAAATGGAAATCTTAAAGACATTACCTTTGACTCTCTTGTGAAAAAATTTGCTGAAAGAGAGAAAGCTTTTGGAAAGAAGACAACCCCTGAATCTTCTGAAGAGGTTGCGTGCCTTACTCATAAAGAAAAGCATCCTGCTCAAGATTCTTCAAGAGGAAGAGGTGGTCGAAGAGGAAGAGGAAGATATTTTAGAGGCAAGGGGGGCAGACACTCTCAAGGAGAAAAGGTAGATTTGTACTACATACGCTGCCAAAGAAATGGATCACATGATGCCTCTACAAGCAAGTTACCATGGGACAAAATTGAGCAGCAAAGAAACCAACAGAAAGGTAAAACTGATGATACAAACAAAGGTAAAGCACCTGAATCCACTCACTATGTTGTGGCACAATGTAATATTGGAGTAAATGAAGATTTATTTAATGCTTCACTTGCTTCTTGGAAAAATGATTGGTTGCTTGATTCAGGAGCAACTTGCCACATGACTCATCGAAAATATTTTTTTGAAGAATTTACTGACAATGTTGATGGAGCAGTATACTTTGCAAACCAATCAAAAATCAAGCCATCAAGGCTTGGCACAATTAGGCTTAAACTACCTGGTCTTCTAGACTTTCTTCCGCATCATGTTCTATACCTCCCACAGCTCAAGAGAAACTTGTTGTCCTTGGTCCACATCCGCCAGCAAGGTCACTCCATTCATATGTTTGATGGAAAGCTTGAGGTAAGAAAAGCATCTGACCACTCACTTGTCATGAGGGTAATAGAAGAAGAAAGGCTTCTCAAGCTGCAAGGATCCTCTGCTCGTGCACAACATTTCTCATACAATTCTCATTATGAAGAAGGTACACTTCCATCAAGTTTATTATGGCATGCTAGATTTGGACATTTGAACTATGACAGCCTCCGCTTGTTGAAGAAAAATGGTGTTGCTGGTTTGCCTACAATTCCTAGGAATCTTAAGCAATGTAATGCTTGCATTCTAGGAAAGCATAGCAAACAGTCTTTTCATGATTCACATTCAAGAGCACATAGAAAACTTGAACTCATTCATTCAGATTTATGTGGTCCAATGTCGGTTCCTTCCGAAAATGGAAATAAATATATGATGACATTTATTGATGACTACACCAGAATGTGTTGGGTTTATTTATTGAAGAACAAATCTGATGTTTTTCAAACATTCAAAAAATTTCATAAATGGATTGAAAATGATGCACAATCTCATATTGGGTCTATTCGCACTTATAATGGAAAATAATACACATCAAATGAATTTTAAAACTATATTCGCCGACATGGGATCAAACATCAAACAACTGTGCCTTATAATCCCCAACAGAATGGTGTAGCTGAAAGAATGAATAGGACAATCTTGAATATGGTACGATCCATGCTCTTCTTCAAAAATGTAAAGATAATGTTTTGGGCTAATGCTGTTCTATGTGCTGCATATATAAAGAATAGATGTCCATCTAATGCTATTAGAAACAAGACTCCATATGAAATGTGGTATGGACATGTTCCTTCAGTAAAGCATCTCAGGGTCTTTGGTTCCACCTGTTATGCCTTGATACCAAAGGTACATAGAAACAAACTTGGTGCAAGAAGTCGTAAGTGTATCTTCCTGGGGTATTCAAACACCTCCAAAGCATACCGTCTCTATGATGAAGTAAATAAAAAGTTTGTTGTATCTAGAGATGTAATTTTTCTTGAATCATCCAAAACTGACAATGTTGTTGAGCGGCAACTTGATCACTTGGATAGATTCACAAAAGCAAAATCATTTCAAGAATTTGATAAATAGATTCCACATCTTGAAGGGGGATTCCTATACTAGATGAACATGTGGAATCTTCTTCTGAAGAACACTCTCCCCCGCATGAAACTCCAACAACAGATGATTATTTAAGTGATGTGATTGATAGAATTGGGAGACTTAATCTTGATTCAATCCCAACTCAATCAACAGAGCAGCCTGGACCATCTCAGAAAGGTCCCCCAAAGTGGCTGACAAAGACACTTGAAAGTGTTCATCCCGATGAGGTTGGAAAGACAGGAACTAGAAATTCAAACCGGCAAAATGGAGGTGATGTAGATGACTCTAATTCACCTGTTGATATGGATGTTTCTTATGATTGTGAATTGAACTTGTCTACAGATTTTGAACCAACTTCCTTCAAAGAAGTTGCTTCTCATGATGAATGGAAAGAAGCGATGCAAAAGGAGTATGATGCCCTCATAAAGAACGACATTGGGAAGCTGGTTGATCCTCCATTAGGAACCAAACCAATTGGCTGCAAGTGGGTCTACACGAACAAGTATAAAGCTGATGGCTCACTTGACAAGCACAAATCTAGGCTTGTGGCAAAATGTTTTGCACAGAAGGAATGGGTCGATTATGAGGAGACTTTTGCCCCCACAGCAAAATGGGCTACCATCTGGACACTCTTTTCCCTAGCAGCTCAGAACGGTTGGAAAGTCCATCAAATGGATGTAAAAAATGCTTTCTTGAATGGAGATCTAAAAGAGAATGTTTTTATGTCCCAGCCTGAAGGATTTGTTGTGAAAGGACATGAACATAAAGTATGCAAACTTGTGAAGTCCTTGTATGGCCTCAAACAAGCACCGCGAGCCTGGTATGAAAAACTAACTGAGCATCTTCTGAAACTCAATTTCAAACATTATGATCTTGATGATGCAACTTTATTTGTCAAGAAAGTTGGAAAAATAGTTGTATATCTTGTGGTATATGTAGATGATCTTTTGATGACAGGGAACAATGAAAGCTACATTGCATCCATAAAGAAGGAATTGGGGAAAAGTTTTGAAATGACTGATTTGGGCTATGTTCATTACTATCTTGGTATTGAGGTAACCAAACATCCGAAGTCCATATTTATTTCTCAAAAGAAGTACATTGGAGATCTGTTGAACAGGTTTGGCATGACAAAATGCAATCCTCTTACTACTCCAATGGAACAAAACTTAAAGCTCACATCTATTGAAGGAAAAGAATTTGAGGATGCAACAAGGTATAGATAGCTTGTAGGAAGTCTCAACTACCTAACTACTACCAGACCAGACGTTTCATTTGCTGTTGGAATCCTCTCCAGGTTTTTGCAAAAGCCTTGTGAGGGATATTAGTTTGCTGTAAAAAGAGTTCTAAGGTACTTGAAGGTAACTCAAGACTTTGGAATCAAGTATACACAGGTGGACGACTTCAGCGTGATTGGATACTCTAATTCAGACTTCGATGGAGACAAAGAAACTGGGTTACCTACTCCAAGATATGCTATGAATCTTGGATCAGTAGTTGTCTCCTGGAGATCATGCAAATAATCAGTTCCAGCAGATTCCACAACAGAAGCAGAATATGTGGTAGCAGCGGAAGCAACAAGAGAAATTGTGTGGCTCAGGAAAATTCTTGAAAATTTGCAGGTAAAACAAGTACAATCAACTCCACTCATGATTGACAATACCTTTGCAATAAAGTTTGCCAAGAACCCAAAGTTCCATGATCGAACGAAGCACATCAATACTAAATATCATCTGATGCGACAACATGTTGAGGCCAAAACAATCCATCTCCTTCATTGTTCCACTAATGAGAAAATTGCAGACATCTTCACCAAAGCGCGTGGAAGAGAAAAGCTTGAACGATTCAGAATGATGCTTGGACTCACCAACATCCCTTCAGATTAAGGGGGGGAATGTTGACACCTAATCATCAGGATTGGGTGAATATAATGTAAATAAATAATAAGTAATATGAATAGTCATCGGGAGACGAAGTGAATAGTCTCTCCCTCATGTATATAATAAAGACCAACTTGAAGGAATAATATATGAATCAATTTGTTTTGAGGAGTTACTGCCTGGCATAACACTAACTAATAGAAGAAATGTCTTTTTTGGGCTGGAATCCCCAATACAATGAGCAAGATTGTGATTCTTCTTATTTAAAATTTGATTATGAATGCATAAGTGGGTTAAACAACTCAAACTTATGCATTTTAAAAATCTCTATGAGCTTTTGAGAAAAATTGACCATAAAAGTGCCCGAAAAAGCGTCATTTCATCTAATAGTTAGACTGTATATATATATATATGTGTGTGTGTGTGTGTGTGTGTGTGTGTGTGTGTGTGTTTAATAATATTTGACTATCTAGATTTTAACGTGTGACCTCTTATACAAAGCACATGTTCTTAACGATTAGAGTCAATCAAGTTGTATTATATTATTGTTATAATATTTTAAAAAATAAAGAATAATTGCATCATAAATTTTTTAAATAAATAAATTTGTTTTTTATCATTAATTTTTCATGTCGATTCAAAGGTGGTAAGTGTACGAGAGAGATTGTATGACCCCCAAGGTAATAGAGTAGTTTATTATGCTTGGCGGTTGCAAATGTCATGTCTCTAATAATCTCCTCGACACTTATTCATTATGGCGGGGCCTCTTCATTGCGAAGGAAGGATGTATCAAATCAAGGATAGTTGTAGGGGATCCTATGTTGTTAATCAAAGAAATGATCAATCAAGCTAACTCTCGAGGAAATAAATTGAACTCCCTCATTTGTCAAATCAAATGCTCTCTTCCTAAATTTGATTGGGTCCTATTTTACCACAACAAAAGAGAATTGAATAACGAAACAAATCATTGGCTAAAGATGTCTCCTCCTTGAGCCTGGTGACTTAATAAAATTTTGGACTTAAGGCTATAGCCTAATCCTTTGATCAATTAGTTGGTAGACTATTAATTGTCCCTCATTTCAAGATGCACATATTCATATTCAACAATTGGAGGTGATATGGGAAGGATGTTGGGTTGTGGTCTTCCTAGCTCCCAAATTCAAAATGGCAAACCTAATTTGAGGTTAATGAATGTAGAGGATTGAATCCTCGCACGAAATACATGATAATTTCAACTCTTCAACTCACTTGGTGGTGTTCACTAGTATAATTTTTATAGCATTTGTGGAAATGGGCATCTGGGAACGAGTCTAATAAAGAGATGGGGTAACTTCAACACTTGGGAGCAAGAATATTGAGCCTTTTGGTTTATTGATGCAAAGGCATTTGCAAAGACAACACTAGATCAATCGAGTCTTCTCATGTGGCTAAATCAAATCCCTTTTGGTTATTGATATCAAACACCAAGTTAAGAACAATTATCTCTATTTTGGATTTGAACGGTACACAAATTTATGGCATATTTCTAGTGTTTTTCTTGAATACTTATGTGTGAAATATTTATCCAATGTAGACATGGATAGCTTTTATCTAAAGGATGTTCACAAGATCTTCCATAACCATGAAGAAATAAATCAAGTGAATGGCTTTGCATTTATTATTATTTATTGCAAACTCATAAAGCTTAAGCAACCTAGTGCTACCCATAATGAAAACATCATGAATGATTATCTCCTTTTAGAAAATTGACTCTCTCAGAGTTGAGTACAATAGGCTTATCTTTGTGGGTTTCTCTCAGTGAATGAATTATCTTTCTCTAGCCTCTATCAACCTTGGTTGGGAACTACATGTAGGTGATTCTACTAATTATAATCATGACCCAATCGAGATTGAATATCCAATCTACCCTCACTTAGAAGAGTGGCACTAAGCACAAGACAACGTTCACCCTTGATCAATTTTGAATGTATTTCCTAGTCATATATATTTTGTATTAATTTGTGAAGCAAGCCATGAGTAAATATACTTGAGACTTTTGTTTGAATTTTTTTTTTATCATATATAATGGATAGTCTAAAAGTATGTACAATTTCAATAAGATCCATAAATTGTGATGAATGTAAATATTGCTAGTCTCAATAAAACTATTTTTTAAAAATAAATATTTTTTTATTTATTTAAAATAAATCACTAATATCAATTTAATGAAAATGTAAGCCAAATTAATATATTTATAATACAATTAAAAAAATACTTTACATATATTATTTTTATTTTATACCGTATTGTTTTTTGTTTGCTAAATTGTCTTAGTCCTCAAATAACTATAGACTTAATTTTTGCCTTGAAAAACCGCGATTCAAAAATATATAAACCATCAAAATCAATTTTATACCATAATTAATGATAAATAATAACATCAATAAATAAAATAATATTATATAATAAATCAACTTCATTTTTTTTAATTACAATGAATGATGAAATACAATCTTATGGAATATTCAGATATCTTTCTTTTTTATATATATATATATATATATAATTTAATAAATTAATATATATATATATATAATATTGTTAAATTTCTATACGATTTATTAAGTGGTCTATTTTGTTTATATTTTTCAATAAATGCATATTATATATTTACCATATATAAAAATTGAAAACATCATTTTAACATTTAACTTATTACCATTGAAAATATAAAATTAAGATATCCAGAACAAAATTAACATAGCGATCAAATTGACATGTCCATGCTTTTATGGCCCTTTAACAGACACCGACGTCACCAACATTAGATGCGCGGACAGTTAATTCTTATTACATAAACTTGAAAACTAAGAACACTTTTTTATTAAAAGATAGAATGTTAAGCTTACAGGTAGATTCGTTAATAATGAAACCCTGGAGAAAAATTCGATGCAAAATTATAAATCAGATTTATAATAATTTTCATGATTTTGAGAACTATTATAATATTTTCTTTAGTTTCAGGGGCAGCTAGATATGGTGTGAATTTATTAACCATATATTTAAAAATGAGATGGTAATTAATAATATTGAATATCAACTAAAGTCACGTGGTGACATGTTACTATTTACTATTTATGGAATGTTTTTTTAATTGTAGTTAATATTTTGCAATTTTATTACTATTCTTGTTTATGATATTATAAGATACACGCACAATATTCATTTATGTTAAAAACAGTAATATGCCACCGCGTATTTTAAATGTATAAAATTAATATTTTTTTACTTTAAATATTTCTTATTATAAATAACTTTATTTCTTATTATAAATAACTTTATACATATAAAATTAATAATAATTTGATAAAATTTAATTTAATTTAAAATTTAAAATAATATTTTACATTTCATTAATATAAAATTTTAAAATATTTTATATTTTTCCAAAAGAAAAAATACATATATTCTATTGAATATACATGTTCTAGCTTGTCGTATTTTCAATGCATGGATTTTTATAATTTTGTCCATAATAGATGTAAATATCTTTTTCACCCTCAAGCTTATATTACATTTAAATCTCTTATGTTTTAACTCTTTATAAAAAAAAGGGTAGTTTTTTATCTTTTCCCAATACAAAATGTATAAAAATACATTGTATTCCTCATTACCATATTAAGCTATGGGATATTTGATCTCAATTCAAAGTGCAAAAAAAAGCTTAAGATGATACTAGAGCTAATCGTTGCAAAATAGAAAAAAAACCTTAGTATTTAGAGAGTTGAACTATTACAGTGACTGGGCCATACCATCTGTGACTTCACCATCCACTTACTCTATTTAGAGGAAGATTTTGATGGGTAGAACCAAAGTTTCCTTAGAGAGCTCATCTGCCTGTCGATTTAGTTCTCTATAAACATGTGAGAATGAGATGTCCTAGAAGGCCTCAATGGTGCCTTGGATTTCTTGTAGCAGAGGTGCCAAGTGGGTGGCGTCAAAGTGTGCTCTTTGCTAGGCATAATCAATGGTCACCCACAAGTCTCCCGTTACATGTATTTTTACCACCCAATTTTATCGAGTAGGATGGATTAGAGCCCATGTAGCGAGTAGCTCCACCCTCATGTTCGACCCAATGCCTCCTACATATGTCATATGGACTTGGTGGATATCTAGAAGGAATAAGATCACCCTTGCTTCTATCATTAGAGGTTGACCCTCACTTGCCCCATTGAAGAAGCCCCATGGGTAACTCTGATCCACTGGAGGCATCTACAAATTCTGTATTTGATCCAGGTGGATATTAGTGGCCGCCCTCGTATTCCACTTGGACCCCCAATATTGTTTCCTATAGTTTCCTTAATTGTAGCATAGTTTACTAGTTTTCGTAATTTTTTGGGTACTAAACGTCTCGAGCCGTTTTGAGGCCCTAAACAACATTTTTTGGAAAATGGGAAAACTCAAAGCCCACAATAGGGGTTTGCAGTCGAAAGTTGTAGTCGTGAGATAGATATTTCTGATTTGGTATCATACGCATTAAACGAAGATCATATGCCAAAGTTACGACCCGAGAATTTGATGTACCAACTAACCCCAACGAGGCCCATAAATTTTTAGTGCTTCATCTCATAGGGTTAGGTTTTTGGATGTTTAGGGTTTTCCCCTTATTTTTTAATAATAAAAAAGCTTGAGAGCCTCATTGTAACACAGTTCAAAGGCATGTAGTTATCACATATCTTCTCAGAGATAAGCTACCATCGCTCAATCTAGTTTATTTCCATTTTCATGTAATTAGTTCTTAGTATTTTGTTATTAATGGATTGAAGTTAGTTTTCGTTGTAGCTCTATGTTTCTATTCGAATATGTATTTCATTTTGTTCATGCATAAATATCGATTAGTGGTTTCAGAGTATTCTGTGCTTTCTTTGATTTTTTGTGCATGTGCCCAATGAGGTTGGGGTATAAGGAGTTGGGACTTGAACTGGTTTAACCCTTGCAAGATCAACCTTGTCAAACCCAATGACCTCACATGCCAGAAGAAAAGAAAGACCAGAGAGTAGTAGATCCTTTCAAAATGTTTCTCGAAGAGGCTCTCCAATGACAAAGGAACGAGATGATGGATAAATTTTATCAAATCCTTTGGTGGGTATCCATAGGTGAAGTATCTGCATCTGGCAGCCACCTCGGGGTGCCACACCCTTTGATGTACAAGTTAACTTTGAAATTCCTATATTTGAAGGCCAGATAGATGCAAATGTTGTAGATAAATGGTTGAATATATTGGAAGGATATTTTTTGGTCCATAATTTTTCCAATAGGGAAGATATTACTTTCGCAAACCTCAAGGTTTCCACCCATCTCAAGGGCTAGTTGGAAAACTATTGTGATTAGAGGGACGAGAAGGAACCCTCACTATTTTCAGCCACACCAACTTGGAATTCTTTTCGAGATGCCATCAAGGAACAATATTACTGATTTGTATCATGGGGGAGGCACCCAAGGTCTAAAAAATTGAAATGGACCTTGGGCAGAAGGTCCCCAAGATTTGAAAAATTGAAATGCCAGAAGAAAAGAGGAGAACACACAATAACAAAACTACAATTTTTTTTTATTAAAACAAATAATAACTGTAAAGGCTACATTGTGGTGGACAATTTGTGCTTTTAAAAAATGTTGCTTATTACTTATAGCCTTTTTTGGTTACAACACAATAGGTAAATTCTATGGTTAGGTAAATATCATGGGTGAATGAGGGTTGATGTCACATATAATACAATGGAAAAGTACCATGGGTGGATGCCACTTACAATACCATGGGTAAATTCCATGGGTGGATGAATACCATGGGTAGATGAATACCATGGGTAGATGCTATTTTCATTTGGATAATTCCTCCCCCCTTAAGAAGAAATGTTCCCCATTGTGTGAATTTCCCTCTTGAGAAGCTTGTGTTGAATATGAAGAGCCACTAAAGAGAAGGGTTTTGTGTTGTTAACCCATAATCGTGATGAATGAAGATCTGAGTATAGAGATACCTTATAATTCTTGTGACCAACTGTGATACTAATAGTGTGAGGCCTAGGAAATGGACTTCGATGAAGTGTGGGTTCGTGGATGACCCATAACCATGACAAACGAAGATCCGAGGATAGAGATACCATGTAATGTTTGTGACCAACTATGATACTGATAGTGTGCGACCTAGAAAATGGACTTTGATGAAGTGTGGATTTGTGGATGACCCATAACCATGACAAACGAAGATCTGAGGATAGAGATACCCTGTAATGTTTGTGACCAACTGTGATACTAAAAGTGCGCGACCTAGAAGATGGACTTCGATGACAAAGATTTTGTGAAGTTGACCCAAAATTGTGATGTTGATTGTGGATGAAGTAGCAAGTGCCTACATAGCCTGGGGTGGGAGGGCATGTCTCCAAAGAACCCAAGTTGGATGCTACTATGCTGAAACTGATGAATGTGAAGTAGGTGCCTACTAAAGTAGGGTGGGAAGGCACGTCTCCAAAGGGAACCCGCTGTTACTCCAAATTTAAAATGGACATAACTCGATCAATATAACTCAAAATCTTTATTATAACCCATTTTTGAAAACAAAATGACCATTATGCATCTTCTACTATGTTGGAAATACTTATCTCAACACTTTAGAATCTCAGATTCACGCTGCAACTATTCCGCCATCACAAAAGTTCCGAAAAAAAAGTTGATTTAAATCAGTGATATCTCCCACATCCAAACTCCGATTCGACCTATTGTTTTTTTGAAATTGGGACATTTTTCAAGAGGAGCTAAAATATGCAATAATGTTTCTAAAGTTCTGCATAAAAACTTCAAAAAAAGATAGGAGAGTCATCATTCAGGAATTGTCATTAGAATTTTTTTTGCAACAAAGCTGATTTTAAATCAGTGATATCTCCCTCATCCGGACTCCGATTTGGCCGATTGTTTTTTCGAATAGGCATAAGGTCTTGTGGCACTATACAGTCAAATCTAGGTTTCCACTCTGCACATGAATATCTATTTTTAAATCCAAATCCAAGGTTTTTAATTATACCCTCCCTTTAGGTTGATATGAAATAAAGATTGTTTGAGTGTTCTCGTGGATTGTTATCACCTTTTTGTCTAGGAAAACTTGAAATTTAATCACTTGGGATGCTTGGATCATTAAAGAGAAGCTCCATGCTAAGTTCTTTAGTTTATTTTGGGTCCAGTTCCCCTACTATAGTACAGAGTGTGTAGTCGTTAATGGAAAAAATATGCTTTTCCTAGACTTTTCTAGTGATATGAAGAATCATGTTCCAATATCTCATTTACTTTTTATGGGAGTGAGCCTACATTAGTTTTTCATTACATGGGGAAAACTTTACATGGTGGATTGCATATTAAACATACTACAAAAAAAAAAAAATGTTGATATCAAAATTAGGGTAACACATAATTAATTCAAGCAAAAGCTATATAAAGGATAAAAAAAAACATGTAGAATGTTGTGAATGATGAACTGTAGCAAGTTCCCCACCTATGCAATGCAATTTCCTACTACTTCTTTACAACATCTCACGGAGAATCAATTATGGAATGAAGGTGCAAATACTTTTCCATATTTGATTCATTTTAAGGGAAAACTTGTGAATTTCAATGTTATATTATTTGTTATTTGGAAGGATTGGGGCCTGTGGTCAATGTTGACCATGTCACCCACAAACTGCCTGTCTAGTATGTTTCGGAAAAAAGGAAAATTCAAAAGGCATATATTTTGGCCTATTATTGTTCGTTTCTACAATGGTATATCTATTTTATACTAGGCCCTCTTTTGACATAGGATAATTCAAACGATGGAAATTTCCTATCCATTATCGTCAATTGTGTAACTTTTTCTACGGCCACTACAACATTCCTTGGTTCCAATCATGTCCAATTTCCTAACTCTTTGGGTATTTTATTGTTTCTCATCTTATCTAGTGCCTGCCTTTAATATTTTTTTACTACGAACTCTCGAATATCCATGGAAAAATGATCTTAAAGAAACCACATTTTTATGAGTGTGTTGACAGTGTTGGGCTAGCCAACATTCAAGGGATATCCCTAGTATGAAGTCCCAACTAAACATCACACAGTTTGGTGTAGGAGTCCCATCTAGTATGATGGCCCAGTTTCCATTATCTTAGAGATTTTCCTTATCTCCTGTTGTTCAACACATGACAGTGTTATTTTTGTATCTTCCTAAAAGCGAGGTGAGTATGCCTAGTGAGTGCGTAATGTAACTTTATGTCTGCGTTCTCTTACTGTAAGGGAGAGGGTAAAAGTGAGCCTCTAGATGAGAGGTAGCATTACCACCCAGGGCGAGACACACGTGAAAACAACAAGGGTCTATACAACATCCAGCGAAGTAGTGCATAGAGAATGCGACAATTATTAAAACCAAAGTGCAAGGGAAAACATAAACACCATCCAACAAAGTAGTCCACACGGGGGTGACGGTCATTATAACCAAGAAAAAAGAATGGTTTGTCTAATGTCTTGCCGAGTAGTCCACACAGAAGAGACAACAATGATAAACAATACAACACATCTTCAACAATGTAAGTACTACAATAACGAAAGTAGTTCAACTATCTTAGTACAGGTTAAGCAAACACACATTACAAAAGTTCAAAGTGTAGTCTTACAAACATCTACAAAGAATTCGTGAAAACATGTTGGCCTGAAATAGGCTTCTGAATTAAGCAAAAGTCCCAACACACATCTGTACACCATACATCACTAGTCCCAATAGTGGGACATTGGAGCCATTCCTCGCTCCTCAAAGAACATACTATAGAATCTCAATACTATGTGGGAGGAGCCAAGGTGAAAAGTCCTTGCTCATACAATGGGATGGGTATATATAGCCAAGGGTGATGCTTGACCCTTATGACTCTTAGGCTACCCTCATGATTGTTCAAATTCCCATGACTTTTCAACTAACATGACTATTCGACTTCTGTGTGCGTCCATTGTACTTCACTTTACATTACATTTAGTTACAACGTATATGTCTCATAATGGTGATGTGGATGAGAAATATCATGAAACAACTCGACATGACACTCCTGACATGTACTAGTTGACTATGGTGTCCATGTCAAGATGTTGCGGTGCTGGGTGATGGATGTACTCTTGGTGTGCTTCATCTTCTCCTCCGCATGGCATAGTGGTGCGGGGTCTTCAATGGTCTTGGTATTTCTTGATGGTTCAATACTTGTGTTCCTTTTTCTTGTTGTTTTATATGCTTGGTACATCCTTTTAGTTGCAAGCAAGTCTTCCAGCATGTGCAATCCTTCTTCATCCTATTCATCATCTCACCATGATCTACTAGTGTACCTATTCCCGCAATTCACTCATGATGGGATGACATCAAATCCAAAATCTCCTTGTATAGCATGATGCATTTTTCTCATATTCCGGGTGATAGGGAGGGAGGACAACTCACTAAAACACTGCAGAGCATAACTCAGGCTAGAATGAGGCATTCCGGGAGGACAACCTACACTGTCAGAAAAAATTGCGCAGTGATCACTGGGAGGCAGGATTGTGCAGTGAGAGTCACCAGTGTCAGCTGCAAGGTGGGACCCTGAGGGAGGCAGCTTCTGTGCAGTTTTCAGAAGGAGGACAAAGTGGGATGCAAAGGGATTGCTAGTCAGTTATGAGCAATTTTTAGAGGGAAGACATAACGGGGATGTAGGCGGACCTACTAGACATGACTACACAATCTATGGGAGCGGTGCAAGAGAGTCAGCAGGGGAACTGCAGAACATGTCTATGCAATTTACGGAAGCAGGGTAGAGCAAGGTAGAAAGGGTCATCTGGGGAATTTTTCACAATTCTGGGAACAATGTAGAGCAAGGCAAGAGATGACCAGTTACACATGTCTGCGCAATTTTAGGCAACAGTGTAGACCTAGGTCTTAGAGCAGTGCAGGCTTCCTATAAGTGAGGAAGAGGGTTAATGGCTATGCTTGAGAAATGCATAGTTCAGTTGGACAGGGAGGTAGTTTTTGCGAAATTCTGTGAGACAAACAGGTTGCTCAACTCTGGGATTATGCAATGCAGATGACCTGAAGGATAGCCTCAAGCACTACATAGTTCCAACTAGGAGAGCAAGGTCATTAAGGGCTAAGACTGGGCAGTGTAGCGTAGTTGGGGTCTAGTGGAAGAGGGTTGTTTGCTTGGGTATATTTTCAGGAAAATGGATAAGTGTTGAAAGCAAGAAAATGTGTGTAGACTGACATTGTGAACATACACTTAGCATAATCGACAATGAGACAACAAAGAACACCATGAAAACAAGACAAAACATGCCCTCAGTGATACTGTCTTGGAGTTGAGAGTGACAAGTGTGACACTTGTGATAGACCTTCAAACAATTGTGACGACACTTGCGTGACCATGCTTATGACTTTGTGTGTGAGTATGACAGATGTTTACATAGCGAAGACAACTCAAATATCTTAGGATATTCCGAAACATAGAAAATAGTTAAATATAACTTGGTCTAGTGTAGAGTTAGGTAAAGTGTGTTTATTTACTATGTACTTTTGTAACTTACAATTTGACGGTCACGATATGTTCTAGACATGAAGTGATCTGATGGTTCATTCTCTCATTGATATTAGCGACACTTGATCTGTGGCTTAACACCTGATTGGTCCATGATCTCTATTTAAAGAGCATGAAGGGTCATTTGTAGGGTGACCGTTCATGAGAGAAGCTTATGTAAATTTTCTTTATTTTATTAATAAATTTCCTGAAGTGGTTGCGTTGGCTTAGGTTGTGGATTGTTTCCCTCTCTAAGGCTTTTAACCACATCAAGAATACTAGTGTGTTGATCTGTGATCTGTTTGTGAGTGGTGTCTTTTGGTGTTATATCTTAGGAACTTACCCTGTAAATTCCTACATGGTATCAAAGCTATTTGAGGGCCGCATCCATTGGTGATCCAAATCTGAAGCCGATACAACTATCTAATTGTTGTTTCCTAGATATACTGTTTCTGATTTCTTTCAAGCTGAGAAGACTGCTCTATTGTGTTAGGAGCATTTGTCCTAGCAAGGAACCCCTTTCGTTTCATGCAAAAAGGTTTCTGGTAGCCCTAGCTACATCGTTTTTAAGATTTGGAGGTATACATTCTTTATTTGCAGTTCTAGTTATTCATCTCTCTGGTTATTTCAGTTTATTTAACTCTCCATTTTGTATTACCAAATCTATACCTTTCATTTCTGCATATGCTCTTTTCCCCGCAACTCTGTGCGATCTGGGAAAATCAGAAATAGGAAGGAAGATTTTTTCTCATGCGTATGCTCTTTTCCGTCGCACCTTAGTGTGATCTCGGAAAATCAGAAACATTACGAAAAATATTTAGTTTCCGGCGAAAGCTAACTTCAAGCCATAAGGTTTGGTTTTTGTTGCATGTCTGTGTTGGGTTATGTGGTTTTTTATTTTGTAGGCAAAAAGAAAATTTTCAAATAAGCACACACCCCAAAGCTTTAGTGACCTTAAAAAAAAAAGACCTTTCCTCTTTTCCAAAAATTACCAACCTTTTAAATTAGCTCTAGCTCAGTTGGTCCAAAGTTACTTTATGAGAATAGAGGTCTTGGGTTCAAGTCTTTCTTTTTGTTGAGTTACTTTTTCAAAAAGCACATGTAACTTACGTTTTAAAGTTATTTTATGTACAAGTGTTCTCACCCATTATAAAAAGTGAGTTACTTATAATTCTAAAGTCTCTTTATCTTTCATTTAAGTTACAATTTAGTGAATAGCTAATAAAGTACCATTGTAAAAGTGACATTCACTTATTTATAAAAGTGGGTCACATAATTTTTTAAAGTGAGTTAATTATATTAAGTTTGGAAAGGAGGGGGGGCGGGGGGGGGGGGGGTTTAAATATAACATTATCATTCACTTCCACACATTCACGCACTTCGTTGGCATCTTCAACAACTTGCCTTTAAAAAGCCATAACTTCTTCATCCGAAAGTTGTTTTCAGAGCCGTTTTTTTTTAATCAGCCTAAGTTTTTGAGATCTTTCCATTGGAACACTTAGTTTCAGTATCTACAGCTTCACTTTCTGTTAAAATGGAAATTCCATGCCAATTTATTCTTGATAGCACCAACTACTTCCAATCGTGTTCCTACATTGTGGATTTACTTAGAAGTAAAAGTCTTTATAGAATAGCCTCAGGCCAAGAAACTAAACCTAGAGATGAAGATAAGGCAGCCAAATGGGAAAATAGGCAAGATCAAGCATGTGGGTTGATAGGGATGTCTATTTCACGAGACCTTAGATTCCATATCACAGAACTTGATACCCCTAATGAAGAAATGGAACAAATCACTAAAATTTTTGGAATTAAAAATGAAATTAGAACCCATCAACTTGAAAATGAGTTGCTTACATTGGACCCTGATAATTTTTTTCCATTGAAGATTTTTTGTCCAAGTTCAAGACCCTTAGACTTCTCTTGGAAGGTGTTAAGGTAAAGAACGAAAATGATAGCCTTATCAATTCCATTCTTACTAAGTTGGGACCAACCTACTCTGTGTTTGTTTCCACCTTCCATTCTACTAGAGAAGCCTTTATTTCTCAAGGACATGACTACAAGTCCCCCTCTTTTGATGCCTTTTATGATTCTTTAATAATAGAACAAGAAAAACCCTTACATCTTGGTCTTCTTAATCTTGGAAAGTCTTCTAAGAAAGCCTTAGCCGCCTAGCAACAACCAAATTCAAAGAATCCTAAGAAGCAGTATCCTAAAAGGAATGGTTCTAAACCAAACAAGGGTCCTAAGCAATTTCAATCTCAAAATGAAAAATCAATTCAACAAAATGATAAGTCAAATAAAAACAAAGGGAAGAATACTGATAGACATTGCAACTTTTGTAATCGAGATGGCCACTTAGAATCTAAATGCTTTAAGAAGATGGAAGCCTTGGAAGTAGCAATGAAGAAGCATAACATCCATTTAGAGCACTCTTCAACTTCAACTTCAGCTTCATGAATAACACTTTCTGCATGTGGTTGTTAAGCATCTCGGTCTGGTTATGCACTAAATGTATCTTCTTCTCATTCTCATGAGTGGCTCATTTATTCTGGAGCTTCTTATCACATGGCAAAAAACAAAACCATGTTTTCTTCTTTGAATGATTGTAACACCAAAAATATATATGTTGGTGATGACAGATCTCTTAGTGTTGTAGGGATTAGAACTGTTCATCTAGACAATGGTCAATTTAATGATGTATTATGTGTTCCAACCTTATCCTGCAACCTTCTATCTATATATCAGATAACTCATTCAGGTGAAGGAAAAACTGTTGAATTTTCACCTCACGATGTTGTAATTAAGGACATAAGAGATCCTAGACAGATTTTAGCTACTGGCATTGCTGATGATTCTACAAGGTTGTATAAGTTTAACAACTTTGGGTCATCAACTCTTCCCTCAGTATTTCTTTCTCATAATGATGAAGTAAGCAAGATTTGGCATGAGCGATTTGGTCACTTAAACTATTTCTCCCTTCAAAATCTATGTAAGGAAAATATGGTGATAGGTCTTCCTATGGTATCATGCAAAGATGGTGTTTGTTTCATATGTGTACTCAGAAAACATCATCAGGATAGTTTTGAAAAACATGCCTCTTGGCATGCCTTAGCCCCTTTACAGCTTATGCATAGTGATTTATGTGGTCCACTTCTAGTTGTTTCATTCTCTGGCTAAAAGTATTTCTTAACTTTCATTGATGATTTCTCTAAACACACCTGGGTATACTTCTTAAAACTCAAGAGTGAAGTATTTAACATGTTCTTGGCCTTTAATGCCTTTGTTGAGAAACAATCTGGACATCAAATTCTTAAGCTAAGATCTGATAATGGTAGAGAGTATGTTAACAACAAATTCATCAACTTTTTCATTAAGCATGGAATTCAAATGCAACATATTGTTCCATATACTCCACAACAAAATGGTGTAGCTGAAAGGAAGAATCACACCATAAAGGAAATGGCTAATTGTATGCTTCAATCTAAAGGACTTAGTCTTAATTTTTGGGCATAAGCAATTAACTGTGAAAATTACATAGTAAATTGCAGTCCTACTAAGGTTTTACATCATATCACTCCAAAAGAAGCATTGACCTCAATTAAACCATATGTAAGTCACTTTCGTGTTTTTGGAAGTGAAGCATGGGCCCATATTCTAGAAGTGAAACATAAAGCTTTAGAACCTAAGGGTGAAAAATGTATCTTTGTAGGATATTCTGAAGATGTCAAAGGATATAGAATTATTCCACTTAAGTCCAAAAATGTTATCATTAGAAGAGATGTAAAGTTTGCTGAAAATATATTGGCCTATGAGCCTCGTTCGGCGAATGTGCCACCTCTCTCTATCCCTTCTACTTCTGAAAATATTCATTTTTCAAATGATGACAGCAAGGATGACAATCCTCCCCCACCTTCTCAGGATCCTCCTTCAGCTCCTCAGCTTCCAAAATGGGTCCGTGATACTCTGGATGTAGTAGGTACTCTTGCAGGTGATCCTACATATTAGCGACATACATGTTCTTAGTTTGATAGAGCCTCTTCTTTACTGGCTCAAGCTTCAATGAATTATGATCCTGACACATTTGTAGAAGCTTCAGGCCATCTAGATTGGGATGCGGCTATGAATGAAAAATATTGTTCATTATTGGCAAATGATACATGGGATCTTGTTCCTCTTCCAAAGGGATGAAAACTTGTTAGATGCAAACATGTTTACAGAACCAAGTATTGACCAGATGGAAAAGTTGATAAACATAAAGCTCGTCTTGTTGCTAAGGGTTTTTCACAAGTTGAAGGCATTGACTATACTGAAACCTTCTCCCCTATTGCCAAAATGAAGTCCATCAGCCTTGTTCTTTCCCTTGATGCCTCTTTCAAATGGGAAGTCCATCAAATAGATGCTAAATCTACCTTTTTGGATGGGGACTTGCATGAAGAAATCTATATGGAACAACATCCTGGCTTTATACAAATAGAATCCAGCCTTGTATGTTAGCTTAAGAAATCCCTTTATGGTCTCAAGCAAGACCCTTGGGCTTGGTATGCCAAAATGGATAGATTTCTTTTAGATACTGGCTTTTCTAGGTGTCATTTTGACAATATTCTCTACACAAAGAAAGTGGGTAAGTATCTTATCATTCTTGTTCTTTATGTTGATGATTTTATCCTTACTGTTAGTGATCCCAACCTTATAAACCATGTGAAGTCCAGCTTTAAAAATAAGTTTGAAATGACAGACTTAGGACACTTGAATTATTTTCTTGGTCTTCAAGTATTGCAAACCAAGGAAGATATTCCCCTTTCCCAGTTTAAGTATTCCTGTAATCTTCTATGCCATTTTCACATGGTAGACTGTAAGCCAACCCCTTCTCCCTTTTAGTTTGGAGCCAAAATTTCAGTCACTTGTACTTCACTTGAAGTTGATGCTACCTTATACTATCAGCTTGTAGGAAAACTTTTGTATCTAACCCATACTCATCCCGACCTTTCCTTTATTGTTGGCCTTATTGCTCGGTTTATGCAAAACCCACATGAAATTCATTGGAAAGTAACTAAAATAATACTTCGTTATGTTCGAGGTATAGTTCAGTTTGGGATTCATTACAGTGCAGAAACATCTCCTCTATTGGTTGGTTTCACTGATTCTGATTGGGCTAGTGACCCTGATGATCAGAAGTCTATTGTAGGTTATGTCTTCACTCTTGGTTCTAGACCTATTACATGGGCTTGGAAGAAACAAAGTGCCATTTCTCTTTCTTCAACAGAAGTAGCGTATCGTGGTGCTGTAGAAGATAGTAAGGAAGCCTTGTGGCTTCGTCAGAACCTATCAGAGTTTGGCTTTCAGAAGCAACATCTGACTACACTTTGGTGTGATAATCAAAGTGCCATTCAACTATGCAAAGATCAAGTCCAACATCAACCCAACAAACACATTGAACTACACACGCACTTCATCAGAAATCTCATTCATGACCATGTTATCCAAGTGTAATATTTTTCAATTGATGATCAAGTTGCAAACATCTTTACAAAGGCTCTCACAAAGGCAAAGTTTACTAAACTTCGATTTATGGCTGGAGTTCAGGAAGGTTTCACTAAGGGGGATAGGATCTAATGCCTCCTTCCTTCTCCTATTGTGTCATATTTGTACGTCCTTCAATCCTATCCTTAGTTGTTCTTAAGGGGGGATGTTAGGATATTCCTTAGAGTTAGGTAAAGTGTGTTTCTTTACTATATACTTTTGTAACTTACAATCCAACGGTCACAATATGTTCTAGACATGATGTGGTCTGATGGTTCATTCTCTCCTCAGTATTACCGACACTTGATCTGTGGTTTAACACCCAATTGGTCCATGATCTCTATTTAAAGAGCATGGAGGGTCATTTGTAGGGTGACCATTCATGAGAGAAGCATATGTAAATTTTCTTCCTTTTATTAATAAATTTCTTGAAGTGTCTTTGTTGGCTCAGGACGTGGACTGTTTCCCCCTTTGAGGGTTTTAACCACATATATTGATGTATTGATCTGTGATCTGTTTATGAGCAGTGTCCTTTGGTGTTCTATCTGAGGAACTTACCCTGTAAATTCCTACAAAATACACAAAGTCAGACCTTCAAATTTGCCAGAATTAGATTACAAGCATGACAAAGCATTGAACATTTTGAAAGAGGTCCGCTAGTCAAATGGGCAAAGAGGTGGAAAGACTTGACAAGAGCTCATGGGGTGAGCTCGAGTGTTTGAAACCATCAAAGGAAAAACCAAGGAAGGCTCTATAATTTGGATGCAAGCCAAAAGTTTGGAGGGTGTTGCAGCCACTACAACACTTGGAAACACACTAGTTCAATACCAACTTCTCTATTTTGGTTCATTTTCAGCACAGGACCTTGAATTTTCAAAAAGTATTGATTCGTTTTCTAGATCACTTCGACTTCCCCACTTACCTTGTGAAGAGACACAGTTCACCTTGTGCTGACTCAGTTGAACACAACACAAAAATTCAGCTAGATCATAGAGTTTCAAAATGGGTTGGGTAATTTGGCTCGTGAGCTTAAGACTTTCATAATATAAGTTTTCATCTCTGGTGTTGCTCCACTGCTAGCAGGCCTAAATAGTACCCCGATAGAGTCATGCAGGAACATAAACATTGCTCCATTGCCAACGAGTCTAGACAGTACCCTGGTGGAGTTGCTTGCTTCACCTCTCTGCATAGAAAGGATTTCTCTTCTTTCACCTTTGTTATTTTTTGAAAGAGGATTGTGGATAGACACTTATTTATTTTTGGGGTGGAAGAGGGATCCTGACTTATTGAGAGAAGAATTGGTTGTTCCTTGAGAGAAGCAAGTAAGACTTCTAATTCAGGTTTGCTCGTTTAGATTTTTCCCTTCTACATTTCTACTAGTTGGATAACCCTGAACACATAGAGAAAAAAATTGAGTATAGGCATAAGGTTCCCCAGACTAGACACGGGCTCATGTTTTGACCAAAACTTTCCTTACAAACGGATCATATTTTCCATCAATACTTCATCTCTCAAAAGTTACAACTAAGCACAAAGAAGGCGGACATAACACTGACCAAGTATTGTAGTGTCATAAGACTCTTTAAACTTCAACAACATGCACATTCAAAAACCAGAACTCAGTGCTAGATATAATTTATTTACAAAACAAACAACTAAAAAGCAAAGCAAGAAAATTAGTAAATCAAAGAAAAAAACAATAAAGCAAAGAGAAAAATCAAAGAAAATAACAGAACAACAACGAAAGAAGTGTGTACACGATGCGAGGCATGGGCCCAGATCATTGAAAATAAAATTTCAAGTCTTGGCTATTGTTAGGGAGAGTGTCAATTTTCTCTTCAAGTGATTGTAAATGATACATGTGTTGGCCAACCTTCTCGTGAATAGTAAAAGGGAAAATCCACAGGGACTGAAACTTAGTAAGTTGTTGAGCCTCCATTCTGTCCAAACTTTCATGATTTACCTGAATAATTTTATGCCTGTACTAAGTGTCTATAATCATTATTATTTGTTTTACACATTGTTAAGTTGTCATTTAGAGGCATTTAGAGCTGATAGATGTTGATCTATGAACTCTTCTTGTTTTGTTAATTTAATATGAAAATGTCATTAATGTCAGGCTCTTTTGTGGCAGGTGATAACATTCCTATAGTAGTAGTTCATATACCAGTTGTGCCTACACCATCTCTTCCTGCACCAACATGTCTGCACTAACATGCCTCCACCAACATGTCTGCACTAATTTGGGGCTTTCATACATTGACACATCTCTAGGGAAATATGAAAGAGGTTTTCATTCAAAATAATGTTTTAACACTTCCACATAAGCTAAGATACACCCGGGTCATATGGATTTATGTTTAGGCAATAATCAATGCCTCAGCCCAAAATTCACAACAGTTTCCAGAATGCCAAATTCTGCCTCAGTTCCATGTAGGTGAAGGCGAATAGAATAATTATGGAACATGGGTTTTGGTCCCAGTATAGCAAGTTGACAAAACCTCAAACCGATTTCTAAAATTTGTAATGGTACAAAAGTTACATAATGGTCTTTGAGGAAATTTTCTAAAAATAGAATGGTTTTCCAGAATTTTAGCATCTCAGATTTCAAACAGTCATTTTTGGGCACGATTTACGAGGCAATGGATCTGAACCAGTAAATTATGAGAGAGGTTATTGTTTCAAATATAACAAGCTAGATTTCCTCCAAATTTTTTTCCGAAATTCGTAATGGTTAAGGAGATACGCAGAGTTCTTTGGAGGCATTTTGTTAAAAAAAACCGATTTTTCCAGAATTGTAGAAAATGGTGAGATATCAGAAATTCGTGCCAGATCTTCATTCCTTCAACGGGTAAATGGTTGTACTAATATTCCATTGTTGAATATCAGTTGGGATTCAGTCCCCATTTTGTTTTATAAGGAATAGAGCCAAGATTATCATGAAAGAACATTATGAAAGGAAGGATTCACCTAGGTGTGAGGGTGGGTTTTTGTATATGGTAGATTGTATTATGTAAATCATATTTGTTTGCAGGAGGAGGGAATAGATTTTGCTGTGCAGGAAGGGAGGAGTTGCACACTAGTGGGATTATCCCTCGAGGGGACCACTAGAACCAACGCAACATTTTTTTATGAATATGTAACAAGGCTTATTCAATGAACTTCTTCGACATTTAACTTCGAATTTTGGTTTCTACTCTAAAATGAGTTTATTTGGAAATCACTTATGAGTTTTGTTTCTCCTAAATGTTTTAAAGCCTGTGATTTAAATTGCTGCAAGGGCAACGAGCTAGGTGGTTGGGCCCACCAACCAATCTGTTTCCCCAAACCTCTTAACTTTCTTTTACTGCATTTTCGTTTTCATAGTGTGAGTGTGATCTTAGATAATTCTGCAATTTCATTTCATGGCTCTTCTTTCAGCCATTTATTTTTCAATTTCATTCCACAAGAGTTATTTTACTTCTCTAGTTATTTAAGTTTAATAACAATGCTTTTGGATGTATTTTCATAAAGGCTGAACAAAAGTAAATGGTGAATGTTTTAACTACATCTATTATTTATTATTACAAAGATTTTCCCTAATCTCATTGATGCATAACAAAGTTTATTTCCAGAACGCAATGGTGAAATAATTGCTAAGAAAGAATTATGGTTAACTTAACTTAAAATGTGTTCATGATTGCCTTTGAATATTATATGAGACGAATTCCTGCACTTTTGCAGAAAAAGATTTATTCCTTCACTTTTAAAAGCAGATGCCCGGATCATCATAAGAAAAGATTGTGAATCTTGTTGACAAAATGCTCACAAAATTCTTCATTATAGTTAAATGTTGCATATATTATAAGGATGTATTTAATAAGATCAGGGCAAAAAACATGAATTATATATTGGGTCTTATTGCATATTTCTCTTACAACTAAAGTACTGAATTGTCTTTGAGAGAAGAAATGCATTATTATCTTGATTATTTTTAAAACATTCGATTATTTCCTTAGATTAGTTGGAATGAAGTTGTCGTGTGATTTCTAGTTTCATGCTTGCAACATAGCAGTAATTTTTAAGAGATTTTGCATTATTTATTTCTTGAATAACTTTCTTTTGAATGGGGCCTACATTCCTTTGTCCCTTGGACAACTGAGGAAGACTTACTGCAGGAGTCAACTCAACCCAGAAGAGGAGACAGAAGTAGATTCCCAAAGTGTGTTTACTTTGCTTTGAAGAGTCTTGTTTATTTTCCCTGAATGATGCTCCTTTTGAATTTTTTGCAAGAGCTTGGTTTTTATTTAACAAATCCATGAGGTCGTATTCTGGCATATGTTGTGTTATGCCTCCAAGTTTACTTACTCGGATTGAGAAATTAAATGTTGGTGTAAATCTTGCATTTATACCGCCTGACATTTTGGCGTCGTTTCTGGGGAGGGGTTATAGGATAAGGCCTCAACGATTTGTCATGCTTTTCCATTTCCTTCGCAATTGAATTTCTAGATTAACGAGATTCCCCTTGCTTGCTGAAGCATACTGGATGACATTCTCAGACAGCTCACAAGACAGGTTTTCCTTTCTGCAAATGAGTGATTTCTTTTATTGCAAAGTGTGTTACTTTTTTCTTCAATAGAGGTTATTTAATTTACGCAAGTGTGATTTCCTTAGTTTACAATCTTGTTTTTTTATTTTTACTGCAATTGATATTTTGAGTTTTTCGGGTGATAAAAGAACTCCACACTCTCAATCTAGGTGCTGACAAGACTTTCCAGCTAGCAGGAGAATGCCAAGAAGTGTGATGTTATTCAAAGAACTATCTCAAATTCTACAGAAGCTGGGGTCTCTGCTTCACAGAAAGAACACATCTTGGCATCAATTAGAAATTGGTCTACTCCTCTTGAAGAAGAGAATCATGAAGAACCAGAAGATCTTCCTAGGGAGACCGAGAAGCTATGGATCATGCTTGATGAGGAGAAGCCATCAGAAGCAGAGATTGAAGAACACCAACCTGATCCAGCCTGCACTTTAGAGGATGAACAAAGAAAATTGGAGGATTTGCATGATGCACCAGATGTTTCCCATGAATCAAATGACCAAGAGTATATGGATCCCATAGAATCTTGGTTTCAAATGACCGTCATTATTCATCCCTCCCTTATCATTCAACAATTTGTAGCATCACATCAGTTAATGCAGCCGATCCCTCATGTTTTGGTATTTTCTTGCATATACTTTCTAAATTTGAACATGAATATGATTATCCTCTTGTTGCACACTTGGTTGCACTGGAAGTCCTCCTATATGTAAAAGGGGATCTTCTACTTCTTAGGGTAGAGTAGGGTAGAAAAATAAGGGAATGCCATGAATAAAGTTGTTACAACAATGCAATAGGGGTTTGACTTTCAAAGCATAGCCATTGAAACTGCTTTTGATCCGCACATCTGTGACAAATATTGTTGAGTATGATTCACCCTAATACCTCATGATTTTGCAAAAGTAACCATGATTATCCACTCGAATGAAGTTGTCATCTGAGATATATATTTCCAGTTTCCCTTAGAAGGTACTATTGGAGAGCCCCCTATGGTGGACCACTCTTGTAAAGATCATAATAAACTATTCATGAGAACACTAGCATTATTAACTTAAAGAATCTTTCAATCATTTTCTAGGATATTTTTAATAAGTCTTTAGGATAGGAACTAGCCAGTAATGATTAGTCATTAAAAACTTTTCACACCATCCCATACTCTTAAGGAGTAGATCTGCCTCCCCACTTATTAAGTAACCTTTGAAGTTAATTACAATCAGAATCTACAAAAATATTTAGGGGAGGATAGGAGGTCTCGTGATGAGCTAACCTACCATGATCATGAGACCTAACATGCATGACATTACTATTGTTGGTCACCAAGCCAGAGTAATGGCTTTCAACTAAAAAGCTGGAAGACAGGAGGTCTCATCATGAGCCGGCCTATTCATCCATGTTATTTCTTGTGAGTGGCACTGCCATCAACTGGTTACCAAGCCAGGACAGTGGCCTTCATCTAATTTTTAAAATTAAATAATATAACTCTGAATCTATATCTAGTAAGTGGGACATAGGCATTTCGCTGGGTTAAAAGACATCCTTTCCGAGGTTATAGACACCTGTGGGTAGCAGGGCCATGTCTATGGTATTAAAGTTAATTGCATACTATGATTTACTCAGTTATCTTTCTCTTTCCATAAAACTCATCATTTTATTTCTTGGATAATGGTTTTAAGATGATTTGAGCATGATGCTTTGAGTTCTATCTTTCAAAAATTAGGAATATTTAATGATGTTGTACCCTTAGCGAAGGTAATTATTTGTACTGAATTAAGAATAAATTCATTTTTTTTCTTCCGAATGACAACAAAATTTAGAGTGTTCAATTTGCTAATTGGTCCAGGAGGTGTCATTTTGTTCTATTTTTATCTCCCTTTTCTGGTATCATAACTCACTCAATTTTTATAGTATTTAGAGTGATGAATTACTCAACGATGATTACTCACTAGGTGTTGATGGAAAACAATGTCTATTGATTGTGGTTTCCTCTAAATAATCACTATGTGACCTAGGTACAGGATTGTTGTATTAGGTGCGAGAATCTTATGGTAATTTTCTTGAAATTGTACCTTTTCAACAAAGATTTGATCTTTTATCATGATTGTTAATAAGACTCTGAACAAGAATAAGAGCTCTGAAATATATGGCAACAAGATAATTCATTTGAAATAGGACAACAGGTATGTGACGTCTATCATAAAGGTGTAGTACACTTTTTCAATAATGTTTGGTACAAAGCATTGATTTCATGTACCTGATCTGTTACATTGCAATTTTACCATTTCTGCACTTGATATCTTCATCAAGATTGTAACATGGATTTAGTTGGCACAGTAATAATAATGTTGCAGACTTGATGAATTCTTTATATTATGACATACCATGATAGCTTAATATTTCCTTGTGAATATTTTTTATGGCACTTTTATCGAGAAGCATAGTATGATCTTTAAACATTCCCTCTGCCTTCTTGCATGATTTTATAATCTTATGGTTTGGCTTGCATGAGGACATGAAAGAAGGTTAGCGTGGGGGAGTGTTGAGCCTCCATTTTCTCCAACTTTTCATGATTTACCTGAATAATTTTATGCCTATACTAAGTGTCTATAATCATTATTATTCATTTTATGCATTATTAAGTTATCATTTAGAGGCATTTAGAGCTCACAATTGTTGATCTATGAACTCTTCTTGTTTTGTTAATTCAATATGAAGATGTCATGAATGTCAGGCTCTTTTGTGGCAGGTGCTAACATTCCTATAGTAGTATTTCCTATACCAGTTGTGACTACACCAACTTTGCTTGCACCAACATGCCTCCACCAACATGTCTGTACTAATTTGGGGCTTTCATACATTGACCCATCTCTAGGGAAATATGAAAGAGGTTTTTGTTAAAAATGGTTTTTGAACACTTCCACATAAGCTAAGATACACCCAGGTCATACGGATTTATGTTTAGGCAATAATTAATGCCTCAACCCCAAATTCACGATAGTTTCCACATGCCAACTTTCACCTCGATATTCGTGCAGGTGAAGGCTAATAGGGAAATTATGGAACATGGGTTTTTTTCCCAGTATAGCAAGTTGACAAAGTTGCATATTGATTTCTAAAATTCATAATGGTCTAAAAGTTACATAACGGTCTTTGAGGCAATTTTCTAAAAATAGACTGTTTTTCCAAAATTTTAGTATCTCAGATTTCAAAGTCATTTTCGGGCACGATTTCCGAGGCAATGGATCTGAACCAGAAAATTATGAGAGAGGTTATTGTTGAAAATATAACAAGCTAGATTGCCTCCAATTTTTTTTCCAAAATTCGTAATGGTTAAGGAGATACACAGAGATCTTTGGAGGTGTTTTGTTAAAAAAACCCATTTTTCCAGAATTGTAGAAAATGGCCAAATTTGGGAAATTCATGCTAGATCTTCATTTATTCAATTGGTAAATGGTTGTACTGATATTCCATTCATGAATATCAATTGGGATTCAATCCCCATGTTGTTTTCTAAGGAATAGAGCCAAGATTATCATGAAAGAACATTATAAAAGGGAGTCACGTAGGTGTGAAGGTGGGTTTTTGTATATGGAAGATTGTATTATGTAAATCATATTTGTTTGTAGGAGGAGGGAATCGATCTTACTATGCAGGAAGGGAGGAGTTGCGCACTATGGGGATGATCTCTTGAGGGGACCACTAGAACTAGTGGAACATTTCTTTATGAATTTGTAACAGGGCTTGTGCAATGAACTTCTTCGACATTTAACTTCGAATTATGGTTTCTACTCTAAAATGAGTTTATTCTGCAATCATTTCCGAGTTTTGTTTCTCCTAAATGTTTTAAATCCTGTGATTTAAATTGCTACAAGGGCAATGAGCTGGGTGTTTGGGCCCACCAATGAGTCTGTTGCCCTAAACCTCTTAACTTTCTTTTACTGCATTTTAGTTTTCACAGTGTGCATGTGATCTTAGATAATTCTGTAATTTCATTTCATGGCTCTTCTTTCATTCATTTATTTTTTAATTTCATTCCACAAGCTTTATTTTACTACTCTGGTTATTTAAGTTTAATAACAATGCTTTTGGATGTATTTTCATAAAGGATGAACTAAGGTAAACAGTGAATGTTTTAACTGTGTCTCTTATTTATTATTACAAAGATTTGCCTTGATCTCATTGATGCATAACAAAGTTTATCTCCAGAATCCAATGGTGAAATAATTGCTGAGCAAGAATTCTGGTTAACTTAACTTAACATGTGTTCATGATTTCCTTTGAATATTATATGAGATAGATTCTTGCATTGTTGTAGAAAAACATTTATTCCTGCATTTTTGCAAGCATATACCCAGATCAGCATAAGAAAAGATTGTGAATCTTGTTGACAAAACACTCACAGAATTCTTCATTATAATTAAATGTTGCATATATTATAAGGAAGTATTTAATAAGATCAGGGTAAATATCGTGAATTATATATTGGGTCTTATTGCATATTTCTCTTACAATGAAAGTATTGAATTGTCTTTAAGAGAAGCAGTGCATTATTATCTTGATTCTTTTTAAAGCATTCAATTATTTCCTTAGATTAGTTGGAATGAAGTTGTCGTGTGATTTCTAGTTTCATGCTTGCAACATAGCAGTAATTTTTAAGAGGTTTTGCATTCTTTATTTCTTGAATCACTTTATTTTGAATGGGGCCTACATTCCTTTGTCCCCTGGACAACTGAGGAAGACTTACTACAGGAGTCAACTCAATCGATTTATAAAAGTTGGAGTATTGAATTTTTTTTGTTTGAATAATGGAAATGCAAATCCTTGGACACTCTGATTTGAAGTTCAAAATGTTGTTGACATTGACATGGAATCTGATAATTGATTGAAGCATTGATGTTCTGTTTTGAACATCCATCTGTATATATATGATGTACATAAAACCTGAATAAATTCATGATTGACCTACTTCATTCACATAGATTTGCCACCAAACATCCTTTGAAATATTTGCATGAGATGTTCTATTTTTGAAGTTGAGATATTTCTCCTATGATATGTAACTGCAAGGATGTATTATTGATATGAGATTGTTGTTGATGAGCACATTTGGATGTTGCTTTCGTATGAGATCTTCCATGACATCTTAGATGAGATATCCATAGCATGATCGAGATTGAGTATGATGTTGCTATCATGAGTAGTTGTGCAACAAGATGCAAAAGCTCCTTAGAGACCCGTCTGATCAACTGAACATGACATGGATACATAGTGATGATAGAGAATCCCATATATATAGTTGGGACTAAGATACTTCAATATTTTGAGACAGTACAGTTGTTCGAGACAAGCTTAGGCTTGCAATTAACACCTCCTTGAGAGGGAGGATGATTATGGTATCCTTATTTGATTTATATGATTATTTATGATCTAACATGGTATTGATTTGATGTCCTGTATGAAAAGGAAACAGTTGCTATTGAGACAAGAAGATACCATATTTGATTATGATGAGAGCAACATTGATCGAGGACATTGAGCCAACTCTTCATCCTTGTCTGAGCTCCAAGGGTGAGGAATTGAGATAGAGGGCTCCTAGGATGGAGGGAACTCTGGAAAATAGGGTATGACCCGTATCTATTACCCATAGGGTTGGAGATGTTTCTCACCTATCTACATAGGGTTGGAGAATGTTTCTCCCCTATCTAGCCTTTGTAGAGTATACCCTAATTAGCATCATACCCATAAGTAGAGTTTGTTGAGAATATCGCTCCTCGTTTGGCCAACGAGTTGAGAGTGTACTTGGGGTGTACAACCCAAGTCGATTATGATGTAGGTGTTCTACCACATGACTATTTAGGGTCATCAATGGGAAGATCAGTAGGAAATAGGATTGGTTGAGATAACCCTATGCAATTTCGGGTTGAGATTGAGCTCCCCAATTTAGGGTCATGATGTTATCCCATGTGTGTTTGGATATCCTATACCTTGATATGGGGTTGTATGTGTATAGATCCCCAATGAGATTCTAGGTCAAGATGTGCTCCCCGATGTGGTTTTAGGGTGAGATGTGCTCCTTGACGATATGCTCTCTGATGATGTTTGATGATGAAATTCTAGTTAGTAGCCCGTTGGCAGAGATATCGGATAATAGCCTGATGAATAGAAGGTGGTATCTTAAGTTCCCCTCTAGTAACAAATAATTCTTCTTCTAGATTCGAGAATGTTCAACATACGATAAAAAACAATAAAGAGACAAGTAGGAATAAGCAAGGTATAGATCGAGATGTACATTGATGATGATGCCATATTTGAGATTATCACAGCATGATGACCACATGACAAATATTATTGGTGATGATACATGATGACACTTGAAGATACCAGAATGGCATATTGATCGATGGACATATATTGGCAGGTAGAATTCTCCCTAGTTGAGAGGGAATGTTAAAATTATGCAACAATAGTTTGTCAAACACACATATGGCAACAACAAAATATTAAAGATAAGCAGGAGAGTACTCTATTATTTGACAATGATATACATTTATAGTACACGTGTGTGACCATTGGGTTCCACATCCCAAGGTCTCTTGGACTCTCATGGTTGTTCACTTTCTACACCAACCCATAGAGGATTAGGTGTCCAACATTCGCCCCTTGACCTGAAGGGGTATGTATGAGTCCAAGAAGAGAGTTGTAATACAAAATGTTCAAAAAACATGCATGGCAACACTAGGCTGAATGTGCTCTCTGAAATGTTGGTATAAAGGGTAATGGTTTAAGGATTACCACCAACACTGGAATGCTTAGTACAGTTCCCAAAACTCTTCCAAGTTTGGCATGAAGCTAAAGTCTTCTGCTAGAGGAAGTGCTCCTGATTTTTTGAATAGGGAAACTTTCAACCATGAAAGGGAGGTCTCACCCCGCATAAAAGGGATAACCTCAACTTGAAAAGGGAGGTCTCAACCTGTGATGGTTTAAGGATGACCAACAACTCTCGAATGCTTAATGAAATTCCTGGAACTCTTCCAAAATTGGCAAGAAGCTGAAGTATTCTGCTAGAAGAAGTGTCTCCAATTCTTTGAAGAGGTATCATCGAAAAGGTATGCTTAGGGGCATTTTTTTCTCTGGCTACAATTCTGAATCTGGTGTGGCATGTTGTGGCTCAAGCTCGCTTGATGTGGCCTTGAAGCTTGTAGATGACCATCATTTCCCCCCTGTCAGATACAAGGTGAGATGATGGAAAAAACTCAGCTGCATGACTGTTCAATACTCTAGAACAAGTTCTGACATATGACTGGAATATCTTCTTAGTTGTTGATACTCATTGCCAAGAAGTGATCCATCCAAGATGAATCTTTGTTCTTTCAGGAGGTTTGTTTCTGAAGCACCCGTTTGAAGAATGACTTATTTTATGACAGTGCTTACATGGCTGAAGATCAAAATTGTGATCTTTCAAATGGCCAACTCGGTCACAGTGTTGCCATTTCACAATCTGTTGCTATGGAAGAGAGGCAAAATCTAGAACAACTAGAGGTGAACTGTCATGAAGGAATCCAGCACTTTGAAACTGAATGGGCTTTGAGTAGTCTAGAATGTGAAAGGACATGTCCTTTTCATATCCAAGACCAATTCTGTACTTGTTGTGGAGAAGCTCTTTCCAAGGTCTTATGATGGGCTTGGGGAATGCAAACTGAATTTCTACATCTACATGTAACCTTGCTGCTTCATTGGGCACTCGATATGAATTTGTAACATTATTGAATTGCTATTTATGGGAGTCTGTTTCATTGTTCTGAATAGAAATAGGTTTAGAATGATGACTCCATTGTTGTAATTCTACTCGCTGAAGCTGAGATTCAAGCTGCAAAAAATCAGTTTTCTCTTTTGCATTTTGTAGACAGACCTAAATGTCTATGAGAGAGACTTTGTTGACTTTTAATGTGTCATGAGTAGTAGAAAATATCAGAGTTTTGAGGAACTCTAATACTTCATTGATTCTGGCCATTTTCTTTGAAAAAATAAAGTGAATTTCACAAATACAGATTCTTCATCTCAAGCCATATATAAATAAGCCAAGTTGTAAAGATATATAATCATTTCAAAATCACAATTGAATATTATTGAACATATGAAATATGTAAGCCTTCAATGTATTCAAAGCAGCATACAGTAGTTCCAGGTCGTGGAATTTCAATCGCCCCCATTCAATTTTGAACAATACAATGCCAAAGAGATTGCCTTATTCAATGCTCAACGCTCAACATTCAAATGTTGATGCTAATGCACCAATACCCTATGCAACTCCAAGTTATTTAATAGTTGGATATTTCCTCTCAAACAGCGCAAACAATTCACATTGGGCGAGTAAAATATCAGTGCACAAATAATAATAGCTTCAACATTGCATTCTACACAGACTCAAAAGGTTCAGTAATGGCATTCTGGTGACTGGAGGCATTGGCATTCTGGTGAGGGATAACTCTATGACTTTCACGGATAATTTCTCATTGTGCTTCAAATCATGTTTGCAATGCATTAGCTCTTCTTCAGTGCTTGGCATCACATCCTGATACTAGAAGCCTTTTCCTCAATGCTCATATATCTTTATATCTATATCCTTTCTAAACACTATCAACAAGACACGACCATTTGAATACCTACGACTTACCAGCCTTGGAGTGATTGTCGCACTTGTGAAGGTGGATGACACGAATGCCATCAATTTTCTACTTTCTATGGAAATAATTCCACTTTGCTTGTGAACAATGGAGATGGGAAGTTTACTGTCAAAGATAGTGGCAACTTTTATCGTCCAAAAAATACTCTTGGATGATGTTGGGTTAGCATATATTTGTGCAAAAATAGAGCGCCTTTTTTCTTTTTAACAGTAGGTCAGGTATTGGTAAACTTGTAGAACAACCCTCCATGTGATTTCTTAAACACATAATTCATTGCTATCTTATGCTTTCTAAAAATCAAAGGGCATGTGAAGCATTAAAGAACTGCTTGCCTGATATTTTGCAAGATTCAACCTTTAGCAATTCGTAAGAAAGAGTGTCGATAACCCTACCACCACAACTCCTTAGGGTTTGAATTCGCAACTTGACACAAGTTGTAGCTGCATTGAGACAGAAGCCTGACAGCAGGATACCTCAGACATGGACTTGCAAATCTAATTTCTCTCACGAATTAGAATTGATTTGTGAAATTATCTCATTCCTCCAATGGCAGAGTACGTAGGTGGGACCAAACTGTAGGCACATGCGTTTTTGCATGAATATGTTTTACATAGCAAATAATATAACATAATAGGAAAACCAAAGTTGCGGGTAGAGTGGGTAGGTTTTATGCAGAGAATCTAGCTCAAATATCTCTGACATGCGGTTCATAATTTTTGAGCTATAGTCAGGTAGTCTAACCAACTTGGAACCAACGCATTTCATTTCAGGGGTCAGGGAAATGGAGTTACACCAATTCTGATAGGTTATAATAGAAGAGGCATTTTGAATCAACTTGGCTCCGAGAAATATAAAGGAACGAGAATTTTCTCCTATGGATTATGGGAGAGGTTTTAACCCATGCCAGGGATCTCCAAGGATGAACTGTAGAGAAGTTTTAACACACGCCAGGGATACTCCAAGGATGAACCTGGTAGAAATTGTAACCCATATCAAGGATACTTAAGGGATGAACCTATAAAACCCAATGAAGCAGTCAAGAGAACATGAAACGTTTCTAATAGATGAGGCAGAGAATCGACAGAGCTAAGTAAATTTTGGACTGTTGCAAATAATGCAATGGCCAGAATTCAATGTTTCTGCAGTATAAAATTCAAGAGTAGCGTTCCTGCAGGAGGAACTCACATTTTTCTATTTGGGGAGGGTAGAGAATGCAACTAAAATATGGCTGATAGGATATTCATCAAATGGTAGCCGAATTTTCATGCACATATAAATCACAAAATCAGTGGCTCAAAATGAAGCAGGGCAAGAGAACACCCACTTTGATACCATGTCAAATGCACATATGGCAGCAAAAAAATATTAAAGATAAGCAGAATAGTACATATATTATTTGACAATGATATCCATTTATAGTACATTCGTGTGACCGTTGGGTTCCACATCCCAAGGTCTCTTGGACTCTCATGGTTGTTCACATTCTACACCAACCCATAGAGGATTAGGTGTCCAACATAATCAAATTCCACTTTGGACAAGTGATATGATGAGTATAATAATTGCAATAGATTCCTCTTGTTTAGAGGACCAAAATCGACCTAAATATCACCTTATTTGGAAAAGAAGAAGTTGGTTGTTGAAGTTATTTATTTATTCATGTATATTGGTTTAGGTCAACCCTAAGCATAGGTACAATTGAACATGTTTGCCTCAACATCAAATGGACCCTCATGAAAGCATATATACAGAAAATACCTCAAGCACATTTGGACACAATAATCAAGTACTCTCTTCTCTCTTCTATTCTTTGGTTTGGACAAGTCTGACAAAGGAAAGCTCACACAAAGGGTCTGAAACTGCATGGTCGAAGCTCGCATGTGTCTAGGGTTTCTGAGTCTTAAACACTCTCAAGTAACTAAGGTTTTTCATCCCTAGAAGCTAGCATAGTATGCTCATGGGAGCATTCGAGAAGTCTCAGACGCACACAAAGAGTGTTTATGGGAGTGTCTAGGAGGCTAGGGTTTCTGCAGTCCAGTTTGGTCCTTGGAAACAACATAGAATGGTCTAGGGATCATTTAGGCTGCCATAGATGCTCACACAAAATCCTAATAGGAGTGTCCAAGGTTTGAGGTGGATTTGGGTATGTTTGGACCCCAGACACCCTCATCTAGTTCTCTAGAGAGTGTCCAGATTTGTCCTAGATGCACTCATCCAGTTCTGCAAAGAGCATCCAAATTTGTCTTAGATGTTCACACACAATATCTCTGCATGCATCTAGGACCGAAAGATGAGTTATTAGTATGAAACAAAGTTCAACACAATGACAACAATATCTAGTTGTTAACTATAGTCAATGACATTGCATTACAGTCCTCAGACTCAAGATCTTTTAATATAAGTATGTTTAAGGCCATGTTATGGATGTTGTAGTTATTTTTGTTGCATTTATGAATATATGGATCATTGTACTCTATTTTGTTGAATCATTTGATGACGATCAAAGAAGAAGAAGAATTTACAAGGGTTTCCCCCATAGTGTTTTTTCCCTGGTCTCCGACCAATCTTTACATGTGCATTATTTTCTTCTATTGTTCCTTTAGGTTCCATTACATTTACGATGATGATGTTTTTCTTTCTATATTGTTTCTTTTGTTTATGAATAATGATGTAGATTTGAATAATTTTATAATGTTATGGGGTGAAATTAATGTGTTAATGAAGAAATGCAATTATCTAGGCAAAGAAAAATGTAGTACTATGAAAAAATAACATTTTGATGGGGAAATGAAGGTTATCCACCTCAGTTTGGTGTTGGGGCTTCTTTGTCTTTTAGACACTTTCATTATACATTCTATAGGTATGCCATAAGAAGAGGCTCTAACAACAATTATGAGTTTATAGCCCTTTGGTTCCTTTTGGAATTTGTATGCAAGAAGGAGGTCAAAAAGTTGTAGATATTTGGAGACTCCAAGCTATTAATTGATTGACCTTCGTATAGGGTCTTAGTGAGAAATGTCAAACTTTAACCTATTGTAAGTAATATCCAACATGTTTTATAGGCTTTCAAATGGTTTTTTTTTTTCGTGGTTCACGGACACCTTGGTCATTGGCTGGCCGCTACATCCACAAAAATATTTGGGCTTATTAGCCCCGAAGGGAATCAAGCCCTGCGGCCAATAACTAGGCCTAACCCCAAGGGCTTTGGGGATAATTAACCCTGTGACCTCCCGATCAGCGAGGCACTGATTTGACTGGTTGAGCTAACCCTTGGGGCTTTCGAATGGGTTTCTTACTATCATATTCTTCGAGAATTAAATGAAAAAACTAATGACTTATCAAAGAGGTTGTATCTCTCCATGTTGGGTCTATTGGCCTCTAAGAGTACATTGATGGAGAAGTGCTGGATTCCATGAAAAACATACTCTAATCTCTACATTTGGTATTTATTTCTCTAGACACTATCTTCAAATGTTATTTCTAATTGTTTTAATGGTAAGTGGTTGATCTGAAAATGGAATGTACTTGTTTAAGGGTGCAAGGTATCCATTTCCCATAATTGCAAATGTGAGCTATACACTCCAAGTGACCTCTGAAAATGTGAAAACTTCTTATTTATTATACAGAGATAGACAGTAGGGGCATTCACCGGACATGTCACATCTAAAGAGAGGATGAGTTTCAAAGGCTACCCGGCCCTCTACAGGCTCTGCCTAAAGAAATAACGAAGTAAACACTTAGAAGTCTTTGACATACACATACTTGAAGTTTGATGTCTTGCGGAATAAGACAAATAACTTTCTGCAGCTGAATAGGTGATTATGTGTGTATGCAATTTATGTATATTTGTTGTTTAACACTTTATATCAGTTTTTGTTTAGCATGTCATCTTCAGCAAATAAAGACATCAAAATGATAAAGCAGTTCACCCCCTCCGGGCTACATCTGCTGGACCAAACCTCTCAAACTAGGCTTGTCCTCTTGTATTAAAAATGCTACAAAGGCTAATACAAGAATATGAGTGTCTCGAAAGACAGATATGACTGTAAATACAGAATCAGAAGACAGAAATTAGCTAAACATGCTCTTTCCCAAACACTAAACAGTGAAATTGTACCTTATACAATACTTTCCCCAATTGGCCCTGGTGGCCCTTTAAACTTGCATGGAGAATTTCGAGGTGAAGATGACCTCAATTAGCTCTGAAACCTCTGCCATTAGACTCAGAAGGTCGAAAATAAAAGACATAGGCTTTTGAATCACCAAAAATGGATGAACATAGCCCCCAAACAACTCAAGCACTGAAATGGCCCTAGTGGCCATGAAAGTTTCCCTGAAGCTAAACAGTGAGAAGAATGCATCAACAGGAAAAACGAGCTGTAGAAATGGATTCAGAATGCTGAAAAAATTTAGGAATGACCTTCGTTCCACATTCATTGGCTGCACAATTCCCAATGCAACTCCCAAACTGATTTGGCCCTAGTGGCTCCTGGAACTTCCAAGAAGCAATATCACCTGCAAATAACCTCATATGGTTGTGAAACCTATGCCAATGGCTTCAGAAGGTCGAGGAGACCCAAAATCAAAAAAAAATTCGTCCAAAAAGGACTTTCCTAGCCAAAGTTATGGCTCATTAAAGTTTCTCCAGTTTGCCCTAGAAAAACTCCAAATAAAATTGGCTAACTGCTAGATAACCCCGACAAATAGGCAATTCCGCCATTTTTGGAGCGCTTCGCCAAATCCTCCGCCAGACAGACCGCCGGTTAACGGATTGTTTTAATGGCACATGTGAACGCATTTATCAACGAGCAATTTACCTTGGATGGCGCTTGGATGGTTAGTGGATGGGCGGTGGACTGTGTGTTAACTCCCGCGTTTGGTGGCAATGTGAACACGTTGTATAACAAAATGCGGTAACCGTTTACAATAGCGCCGGCGGTTGAGTTAGGCTCGCGGTTATGGGGAGAGGGTCCCATGGTATAGGGGCTACCCCCTTCGGGCCCCCCCAAAAGCCATTTTAAACTTCATATAAATTTTTCCCCACTCACATAACAAGACCTTCAGTAGTGGCTCAACTGTTAAGCATTTCGGTGTTACACGGGATGTCATGGGATCGAACCTCACTGCCACCAAAATTTTAAATAACGCACATGCCACCTGCTGACGTCATCCATGCCACGTTGCTGCCTCCGAGTCTGCCACGTGGCAGCCTGCCATTCGCTCCCCAAAAAAAATATTCTCTGGAATATTCCGGGAATTTTTTTTTGAAAAAATTCAAAATCTCAATGTTATTGGGCAATTTTTCTTTTTGGCATAACTTCCTCATACGAAGACCGTTTTCTGAACCGTTCATGGCGCCGGAATCAGGAAGACGAGCTCTATCCATTCATTCAGATTCAAACTAGTTTTGAGCACTTTCATTTTTGACCATTGTACGACACTTGGTCCTGAGCTCTTGATCAGTGGTGATGAGTACAGGCTAAGCCTAAGGAAGATTTTTCAGATTTTGTTTAAGGATTAAATATAATCATTAAAATATAAATAAATATAACCTCCTATCCTATAATTAAATAATGTTAATAACTCTCTTATAAAATATATAAAAAATGATAAAAACAGTAACATGCTTTGAAAAAACACAAAAATTTGTCGATAAATAGACTTTTGGAAAAGCCCAAAAACTTTAACACTTTAACAAAAACTCCTTTCGAGTGAATACCTTTGGGGATTTTCGCATGCCTTTTTTTAATTCTACACCCCTTATTTAATTTACCGAATGCATCTGTTAGGATAAGCTTAGTTTCGACACTCTTAAATCAAAAATGTATTTAACACATTGCTCATCCGACAGTGAATTATCCCTCACATAGTGTGGTTCTACAAGATGCAGCTACAAACGGTGAATATCAATTTTTTAGGAATGTAGAGAGGAGAAACACAAAAAATTAACACACACAAACCATAGGAATTATTGTTCTTTTCTATTGATCACACAAACTTGATTATTAGAATGAACTCAATGAGGGGTATTTAAACCTTTTCCATCTAGCAGATCGCCTAAAATAACTTCACATGTGCACACACCCTAAATTCAACTTTTCCAAACCATAACTTAACTTGAAATCACTCGACTTGACCTAGTTAACTGACTCTCCTAAATTTAGCCAACTCTAGCATGCAAGAGTAAATCAACTTGAACCTTAAACTGAAATTAGACTAAGAAATTTCCTTCTCAAATCTACCTCAACCTTCAACTTTATCCAACCTTATCCACTATGGAAATAAATCATGTATAGGCAAATCACATATAACCTTGGAAACCTCGATTAGATTACCTACCACAATATAATTGAAGGTTGGATCCATTGGTAAACTTAATATGTAAACTGTCATGGATATTCCACTGGATAGTTCGTCACAACAGATTTGATAATATTATATTAAAAATTTGAGATCCTACACTATTGCTGTTTTATTTAATTTCTAGATCTGTAGCTTTTACTTTAATCAGTGCATGCATGCAAATGGAAATCATGAAAAAAATTAGATAACGATAAAATAGGATCACACACACATAAGACACAAAATGTGCTCTATGGGAAACCCTTTTGGGTGAAAACCCAGCTGGAAGGCGAGGTCGCTTCGCTCTCTTTCTCTGTCTGGAAATATGGCTACAAGTACAAATAAGTAATGTTTGTGGCCCATGGGCTGATACAATGCACAAATCCTCTCTATGTGCTCTAACTCATATCTCTCTTGTCTATCTTTGCTTAACTATGAAAAAAATGCTCTCAAAAGAATGGAATGCCTCTTCCTCCTAATGGCCCAATTATAACTTAGCCTGATAGCCTACTAGTGGTTAAGTTTGACTACATAAACTCTTAACTAGAGTTACAATATAGACTCTTCTAGAGTATTTTACATCAAAAACATGTGGCTAGCACCTTTTCCAGAGATAATGGGGGTTGACATGACATCCCCCCGAACTATAGGTGTGAAAACATGAAGGCTAACTTCTGAGTGGCATAACGTTTGCATACGGACTTTGATTGGTGCGCATCTTATGTCGTTGGAAAGGTCTCTATATGTATAATAACATGAAAATTTTCTACACTAGAGTAGAAAAAATTTACCCCAAAAAAACATCATTTCATGCCTCAAAACGCTTCTCGAAGGTTTCAAACCCCGTTTCGCCAAACTAGGTCCGATTGGTAATAATGGTCATGTGAGCTGATCCCTCCACTTTTTCCACTCCAAATGAATCGAAATAGACGAAAAATGATATAATGATCCAATTCGGATCAAAATTATTAGCAAGAAAAGAAAAAGTGATATTCTCCTCTGTAAATCTCATAACATAAGAATGAGTGCCAAAGGCTGCACCATTATGTTGAAAACTTGTAATTTTGACAGACATCTTATTAAAACTAATGAACACATCCAATCCCCTTGGGTGATCATACAGTGGATTCCCTGCCACACTCCCTCTATTAGAAGGCATTAGAACATTGAGCATGGCATCTACCATCTCTTTCCTCAAATTTGCAGAACATCGAAGCTCATCAATGTGATATACAATCCTAACAAGATCGCCTGCACTTCCAATTCATGAAGCATAAGAGTCTGAACTACGGTAATCCATTAATCCATAGCTTGAATCCATGAATCCATGGTTAGGAAATATTGACACAAATGTTGTGTTTTCGCCTTTGTATCTATAATAACGAACTTCGTTGTGAGCCAGATGCTCCAACATAGATTGTCCCAACTTTATTTGCCTCATTCCCAGTTAGTGGAACTTGTGTTTATGCACATTTTCACCATAATTCTTTCCAGTGACTTTCTCAATAACTCTGCTGAGATTAGGTACCCAATATTAGAGTATTCCATGGTTGAGCGTGGATCAAAATCCAAGGATATCCCTTTCATGAAACGGATTGCTTCCGACAATTTCGACGGAGAAGGGAACCTCAGTTATGATACATAAAGAGTTGTTTGGATTTTAAACACATCGATTCCAGCCTCGAGTGTGTTGTAAAATATTTTGTACTGTGATATTGAGGAATTAGTTTTCCACAGTCAACCAACCTCCATCCACCCTGAATTGAAATAAGATTCCTACGATGAACTACGATAGACAATGTGTTATACTTTTCATTATTTTCTTTATTTTAAATATCATAATCTAGGTATAAACTTTATTTCATTTATAAATATTGGATTAGGGAATGTTTACAAAGCAAAATCTTAAAGAACTTTTTATCAATTGCTTTTCAAAATAAATGAATATAATTAATTTAAATTAAAAATATTAGAATTAAAAGAGTGAAACTTATGACCCAAATTTCTCATAGAAAATTCTTATGAAAATTTGAATCTTAAAAATTTAATTTTTTTTAATAATTCAAATTTTTATTTTTTAAAATTTCTAAATAGTTTAATAACTTTGTTTAAAATATTAATGAATAACTTATTATTCATTAATGATTAACTTCAGTAATCCATAAACACTACTAATGAATATAAAAAATACTCAATAGTATGTTTAAGAAATTTAGATCAAATTCTAACTTTAAAAAAAACTTTATCTATTTTAATAAAATAACGTTAAATTTATTTATTTATCAGTTTAAATATCTTATAAAATTTGTATTAAATCTAATAAATATTGATGAATTCATAACTAATTTCCATTTTTTATAAAAAAAAATTATAATCACATGAAATTCTATTCACTAGAAAATTTCAGGGATTTAATGGAGATGCCCATTCCTCTCCGTATCCTGGAAACGAAAAAAAAAATGAGCTACCAAATTTAAGGGTTTCTTCGGAACAGATTTAGTAACACCATTCAAGACCCCTTCACTACTCTTTCAAATTCTACATCCTGAAACGAAAATAATTACAGAAATTAAATCATTAACATAATTCACTCATCAATGATCAAAAGAATTGTTCAGTGTATTAATTTCACGCATTAGTTACTGTGATAGGAAAACTTCAAATGTATTTCTTCAATGAATAAGATAATAGATATATTGGATGTATAATTTGAAACAATTTATTTTAATAAAATAAATATCATTTATTTAAATTTTCAATCATTATTTGTTAGAAAATTTGAAAGATATTAGATAGCCATTAAACACAAAATACTAAATATATATATTGTGATATATTTTTATTTATCCTAATAGTTATATGGGACATAAATTTTTAACTTCTATATTTTTAGATCATGACTACAACTTACTTAGGAACTAACAATTTATAGATTGACACTTGAGAACTCATAATGATAACTTAAGAACATATGGAAGCGTTATTTCTAATACTCTCTCTTAATAATTACACTAAAAAGATTAAAAACACATATTACAATAACAATAACAATCTATGTCTCAGTGGTCTTTATTGTCACTCACATCCGCTCTTGAATTATCACTTACATCCACTCTCGAATCTCACAAACATGACTTTTTCACCACTACATTTTCCAGCTGTTACTTGACCTCCATTTAAAACATAACTACCTCTAACCATATGAACTTTGTAATCCTCAAATAATGAACCATACTATAGACGAAACACCAAATCTTCTAATTTAAAAACCACAAACCCATTTTATAACCAATAAAAACATAAACACCAACACTAACACAATCTCTTAATAATAATTTTATTATTTTAACACAACGCCCAAACCCAAACCACCCCCTAGCCCACCTCACCCCTTCCCCCGCCCTGCCCCCCAAAAAAACAACTCAAACCACCCCCCCACCTCTCCCAGCCCCCCAAAGAAAATCTCAAATATACCAATTAGCCTACAGCAAGCTGGCACGCCAATAATTTTTAAATTATGGTTCACCATTAACCTCGCTGATGCAGAGGCAATTGTCCTGGAAGATTTTCCTCAGGCGGTTGGATCTGGCTGTGGCAGTCGACAGGTTGCGTACTGGAGGTCGTTATGGCAGAGGAGACTTCGAAGGAACCGCAGGAGAATTTAAAGCAAGAAGACAGAAGGATCCAGCGATGCTTGAAGGAGCTACTGATCCGAATTCCTCTCTTTTGCTCGTTGCGGCTTGCAATATAGCATTCCCATAGGATTTGAAAAGGAACTACTCGTACATAAAGCATACCATTACCCCTAAATCTCCGTAGCAAATGATTCACTGAAGCAGTGCCTGGTCTTGTGGCCAAGGGACCAAACTTCAGTCTCTGAGCAGTGTGAGAAGAGGACAGTGTTGAGGCTGATCTCACTTCGGACACCATAACACAGAATGTGAAGATGAAACTGACCATGAGGCCGAAAGTTGATGTGTCAAAGAAAAATGAAGTTCAAACCACAATCCATGTGCACAATATTGCCTTATGCCATGGAGCCTTTCGGCAAATCAGGAGAAGAGGAAAACATATATATATATACTCCGTGGCAACTCGTGGATCTCAGATAGTCTCGGATCTCAAGTCCCAGGTTTGTGACTTCGTTGATGGTGGAATCCTCGGATCTCGAATCCCGTGCAGATCTTGGTGAGTGACGACTTTAAGCACACAAAGCTCTTCAGCATATCTGCATTCCAATCATTTATCATGACTTTTAATACGGACAACACAACGAACCATGCACAGGTGGTTTGATCGATCACTCCACACATCCGAGATCTCGACCCTCACTAGCTCTTATACTATATTAGAAAAATTGAGGGCAGAGAGAATGATTAACACAAAAGACCAAAACACCAAATACACTGTAATATATTTTTTATTAATTACAACCGTTACATATAAGATATAAATCTTTGATTTATATATTTCTAGATGATAGCTATAATTCATATTTGGGAAACAACTATTTCCCAATTGACCATTGGGAACTTACACTAACAATTCATAAGAAAAAATAAAAACATTACTTGTAACATATTTTTATAATAAGAAAAAAAAATATATTAAGTAAAAATAATATATAAAAAAATATCTAAGTAAAAAATAATATTTATATGACCGTGATAAATGAAATCTGAAACAAAAATATACAAATGCTACCTGATCTGCAATTTTTTTTTTTTTTTTAAGAAAATAAATAAATATAAATAATTATGATTTATGAAAAACCAACGAACCAGAGTTGGAAACCACATATTTTCTAATCTTTTAAGGTTTAGATTATATACACACTCTCATCTCAATGTTTTATTTAACCAGTTTTAAATTTTAATCATAATTATCAATGGAACACCGATGTGTTTGATTGAGTTTTTCAGAACGAAAAAGCATCATAATATTATATTGAGAGAATATAATGTTTCAAATTGTACAAATAACAGTATTCAGGAGCTGTATGATCTTGATTTTGAAGATACATCCTGATGACAAAAAATTCCAAAAAGAGCATCAGTCATATACAAAACCATGTATATATGCAACACATACAAGACCAATTCAGATTTGAAAAACTAGATCATAGATACCGCTGGGCATCATATATCACGACATGTTCAGATTTTAGAAGCAAGAGATGAAAAGGAGGAAAAAACCATAGAAAAGTCAGCATCCAGGAATAGAGAAATCCTGGATGAGCCAGGAATTCTCGCCGAAAACAACCTTCATGGACCAGGTCTTTGACCCAAGAAGCAGGCCCTCCTTTGACAGGCAGTCCGCTATCTGATTTTGAGCACGACAGATGTGTTGAATTGAGCTATCTTTCATGAGTCCCCAGTAGAACATGATCCTGTCCAGCCATCCAGCTAGGTGGGGGGAACTGATGTGACTCAATCCCATGACATGATCAACCACAGATTTGGAATCACCAAAAATAGAAATAGTCTGGATAACAAAAAAAATACAAAAAGCGAGTAAACCTGCTAGGGCCCGCACCTCCGCCAAGCTATTGGTACCGCTCCCTCCATTCCATGAAAAAAAGTATTGCAGGTTCTTGTCCATTATGATATGAACCCCACATCCACAGATATTTTGTTGTTCAGCACCATCAAAAAACGCCTTTGGAAACTCTGAGTGGAAGCATACATCCTCTGATCTGTTGCCTTTCTTCATTTTGGGCTGCTTTTTTGGAATAGTATCATAGACAGATATGATTTGCTGCAGGATAGAAATGAGGGGGATCTTTGATTCCTTGAAAATCTTGTTGTTCCTCCATTTCCAAACACACCAAAGGACAATAATAATCATGGGCCTCCATGAGTCTTTTTGCGCACTCCACCAATCAAAAGCTGCCTGAGTAGAAACAAAAACAATGAGAGGGAAACCATATAGATTTGCCAAGGCCTGCCAGATTTGCCAAGAAGATTGACATTGGAAAAACATGTGGAAATTTGATTCCTCGTGAGAATTGCACATCACACATCTGCTCGGCCCGTGCCAATTCCTTTTCCTCAGATTCTCCCATGTCAAATTTTTATTGTGGAAGACAAGCCACGAGAAGAAAATTAATTTCGGAGGGCAACCTGTCTTCCATAAGAGCGGAGGAAAAATCGTACTACAACGAGGGGACTTTGGGCGAAACAGATCAGCGTAAATGTCTTTTACTTGAACCACCATGTTTGCATTTGGAACCGTCCAGATCAGATAGTCAACTTCCCTTGAACGATGAAAACCACAGCCTTTCAGAGATACCATGACGGATTTCCAAAGCCCAGCCAGAGAAGTTGGCATGCCGAGATCATTAGCCTCTTTCCAAGGGGGATTGGGCCTTGCCAAGCTGAGATGAGCTTGTCCTAAGTAAATATACCAATTCTGTGGAAAAAACTAAGAAGATCCTCAGGAATGGAAATGCCCTCCCGGCCACCCATGATGGGGTCTATGCCAATAAGAATTCTGTTGCCAGATTGTAATTTCCACTTTAAATTTTTTAGAAAATATTGCTCTATTTTTCGAAAACTGAGCCAAATAGCTAATCCATATTTTGTACCAATCCTGCCTTTCCTGTACCAGAATTCTATATCCCTTCCTTTCATATATTTCTTTTTGATAGAGTTGCTCCACGGCCCTTCCCCGAAGATCCCCCTCCACAAAGACTTACAAAGGAGAGCTTTACCAAAGACCCTCAGATCAAGTAATCCCCAACCTCCTAAACTCTTGGGCGAAGCTATCTTTTCCATCCTAGAAAGGTGGTATTTCTTCTGATGAGATTTACCGCCCCATATAAAATTTGCAGAGATCTTGTTCATTTTGTGTATTATACTTGCAGGGAGGAAAAAAATATGAGCCCAGTAAACAGCCAGTTGCGATAAGATAGCTTGAGTTAAAATAACTCTACCCGCTAAGGAGAGACACTTGAATTCCCAAGCCGAGATCTTTTTGTAGTACCTGTCAATCATCCACTGCCAGTCCGCACTAGAGTAACTGTTGGCCTTTAACTGAAAGCCCAGGTACTTTACACCATCCTTGATCAGCCTCGACTCTATTCCAAATAACTCAGAGACCCAATTCACCATTTCCATATTGGTGTCGTTGTGGAAAAGAACAGACTTAGCCTTGTTTATATGTAACCCTGTTGCGCTTTGAAATCTATTAAGGATATCATAGAGGCATGTCCACGATGCCCTGCAGAGCATAGCAAAAATAAGCACATCGTCAACAAAAAGATTGTGAGAGATGAAGTTTTTCCTGCATATCTTTACGGGCCTGCACCTATTTTCTAAGACCGCCTTGTTAATGTGAAGGCTCAGAGAGTTCATTGCCAGGATAAACAGAAGAGGAGATAGGGGGCACCCTTGACGAAGCCCTCTTTCAGCTGGAAAAAAAGGAGAGGGCATGCCATTAATGATGACTGCATAATTCACATTCTCCACGCACGCCATAATCCAGCTAATGGAGTTTGATTTCAGACCAATTTTTGCTAATAAACATTTTATAAATCCCCAATCCAAACAATCATAAGCTTTTTGTAAATCAATTTTCAGAATGGCAGCATCTGATTTCTCCGAGAGCATAGTAAACAAGCATTCCTGTGTATTGGCGACGACATCCAATATATTCCTTCCCTTTAAAAAAGCGTGTTGATCCTTAGTAATAAAGGTGGCCAGAGTCTCTTTTATCCTTTCAGCAATAATTTTTGTGATGATCTTGAAAGATATGTTGCATAAGGAAATCGGCCGGAAATCTTGGAATGAAACCGCCTCCACTTTTTTCGGGATAAGAGCTATTAGAGTGGAGGATGTAATCTGATGAATACTACCTGAAATTCTTGATGCTTCGACCATCCTCAACAGATCTTGCTTGATGATATCAAAGAAATGTATAAAAAATTCTATTGTCCAGCCATCTGGGCCAAGACATTTGTCCTTTTTAAAGTCCTTCAAAACACCCATAAGCTCGTCCTTTGTTACAGGCCGAAAGAGGCTCTCATTTTTTTCATCATCAAACATCTGAGGCACCAAATCAATTCCCCATAGGATGTCCTGGAAACCGCCTCCTTCCCTTCGTTTATATTGGCTTTTAAAATGATTTACAGCTTTTGTAGAGATATCTTGTTGAGTGACATAAAAGCCTCCCTGACCATCGCTTATCCTCCATATGGTGTTTTTCTCACACCTGGAATTTGCATAATTATGAAAGAACTTCGTATTCCTATCACCCTCCTTAAGCCATGTTACTCTACTTTTGAGCCTCCAGAAGGCTTCCTCCTGTTTCAAAAAGTTCTGTTTTTTTCTTTCCAGCTCTTTTATCCTACATCTCATGCTAAAGGAAAAGGAATTAGCATCCATATTCATGTGGATCGTATCCAACTCCCTCTGCGTTTCTTGAAGAGAGGCTCTATCCCTCTGTCTTTTTTTAAATTGCCAATCTTTGACCACTTTTCTCATGGCATTCAGCTTGTCTCTGAAAGTCATAAACGGGGGAACCGAATCCTTAGCAGAAAAATCCTTCCAAGTTTTAGTTACAACCTCATTGAAGTCTGGGTCTTGCAGCCATGTTCTATTGAATTTAAAAGGGTACCCCTTTCTGAAACCACTTTCCTTCCAACAGAGATAAATTGGTCTATGGTCAGATATAAGAGCAGTCCCAATGGACGAGTGTGGCATTCCCATTTTATCAATGATGCTGCCATGAACAATGAACCGATCGATCCTTTTAGCGATATACGCCTTTTCTGATCTTCCGTTATCCCACGTCGGCATCATTTTAGAAGGGGCAATGTCTACAAAATTTCTCTGCAAAAGTTCATGCTTTATGCGATCAGCAAGCGGATCTTTATTCCTGCAGTTTCCCCATCTTTCTTCAGTGCTTAGAGTTACGTTGAGATCGCCTGCAATCATCAGAGATTCTATATCAAAAATTTCTGAAGCAAAAAATTTATCCCAAAAGGTGACCCTGTTCTTATAAGGGGCATAGGTATTCAAAATATTAATAGGGCAATCTTTTCCTCTGATGGATGCTGAAATGAGAATGCCGGTGAAACACTTGAACGCCCTTGCCCTGATCCAATCAGGGTCCCACAGAACCGCCAGCCCTCCCGATAGACCCTTAGCCTCTGAAGCTACCAGGAACCATGAGGGAAACATTTTCCTAAAATAGGCAATGGATACATGGCTGCTATGCATCGTTTCTTGTATTAAAATGATTTTTGGCTGAGCAGAATAGAAGAGGTCTTTTAGCGCCAAAAATTTGAGGTCTGCTCCCAGACCTCGAATGTTCATGGAAATCATAAAGGTCATTTGGAAGAGTTACCAGCCACACATGCTCTAAGAGGCTATGTCTCTGACATATCATAGATGGGAACCTCAGTCAAGGATAGTTTCCTTATACCACCATCTGCTATAATTGTCCTCCCCCTAAAATATCTGCTGCCCCCATTATGTTTCTTTCTGACTGTTATATTCCTTGCTGAGTTTGGGCTAATAAAAGGCACTCCATGATTACTCGGTTTATGGATAGTCAGCGGTTCCAGCTCCAAGGATTTTCTGCTTAATAGAAAGTCGAGGTCACTATCATATGGATTAACAGGAGAGGAGGTCGGGGAATTTAGAGGGGTAACAGCCGTCATTGGCTCCTTTCCATTCGAGGATAGATTCAGGGACTTTTTGGGCGACGACGATGATGAAGAAATAAGAATGGGGTGGGATCCCACAATAAAGTCTTTAAACTGTATGGGAGGAGGGGACGGGACCGCTTTGTCGTCAGTTGGCTCCGGAATAGACGGGCATTGCAAAGGTGAAGTGTTGATTTTTGAAGTGCCTGCAAACTTACTCAAGCTTTCGGGTCTTGAATCTCTTTCATAAGAGGCTTCCTGATACAAATACTGCGGAGAACAAATGACATTGTTATCCATATTTTTAGAAACTTGCCCATTCACAAGTTTTGTCGGGGAGAGAGAAGCTGAAGGAGTTGTGACCTCCTTTTCGCTGAGCATGGGAGAGTCAACCCTGACCTTACGATGCAACATCCTGCTTTTTGACGACAGTTTCCGAAAACAATTTTGGATAAGGTGTCCTATTCTGTGACATGCAGAGCACCTGAAAGGGATGCCCCAAAAATCTAGTCGTTGTTTGATCTTAAGGTCTCTCCAGGCAATCTCAATATGGTCAGGGAACCCCCCCTATAGGCCTTCTCAATAAGAATCCATGCTATTCTCTTGTCCTTCGCACCCAAGCATCTTGGGTCGACATAAACGAATCTTCCAATAGAATTACCTATTTCAGCAAGCATCTCCTTGGACCACATCTCTAGGGGCAGATTTGGGAGCTTGACCCAAATAAGGTTATTCGACGGCGTGTTTTTTAAAGGGTTATATCCTATGTACCACCTATAGAGGGCGAGGAAGCTCCTATTGTATACCCATGGATGTTTCAGGATAGATTCAACATCATTCGCCTTCATAAAATGGAAGCAATACCACTCTTTCATAAGATTAGAAATGATGGGTGTATATCCAATCACAGGTTTCCACTGAACCTCAAGCCACTTTCTCATCCCGGCATCGTCCATTTCTGGAAAATGCCACTTACCCACCAAGGCAAGGTCCTGTAAGCTTTCAATTCTTTCGGTCAGGTGAATGCTGTCCAATTTAATTGCAGTTGGCGGGGAAATAGTTTTGACAGGGTTGCGGGCCTTGTTGTAACTGCTAGCATGCTCTCGCATCAGCTTTTTCTGATGGTTAACCCCTCTCCTATCATCCTTCCTAGACGACTTGTCTCTATGGATACCTTTTCTCTCCCTGTCAGCAACACACATCGCCGATTTGACAACCACGTCATCGAGGGTGGATTGCCATCCACCCGACAGCGTGGCATTCTCCCATGCCTTCTCGGCCTGGATTGCAGCCCTGACCATGGCTTCCATGGCCGACGCATCTGAGCCACCCTCCATGTGCCTCCAAAAACCCCTACCTCAGGATTAGAGCCAGTACCTTAGTCCTAAAATGGATTTCCGGATCGCAATCTTACCAGAAAATTAATCAGACTCTAACCACACTCAGAGCATAAAGCCTGGATTAAGTAAATGCCAGACGAAGGAATTAAGTGTTACTACACTGGCTCTGACACTGAAACGGATACTTAGAAGACTCGAGAATTATGGTTCCAGGATCCGAGGCAGACACGGAAATAGAAACCACTTTTTGGTCATAGATAATAACTATAGGGATACGGGATTACAGAAGGTAATTTACTGAGGATGGGTGATCCTGGATTGTTTTTGCCTTCAAGTACAAATACACGTCATCTAAGGACACAATTCAAATCCCTATGAGATTTGAAAAAACAATTCCAGATAAGGCTGAGATAATCCGGGCCCGTAAAAATTTTCCGGTCCAGAAAATTTTGAGGCACCGGTTGATGGACAGGGCTACTGGTAGCATGCCATGACAATTCCAAGTTCTACAGAGGAAGAGAGTTTCAGCTTTGGATTGAAACTCGAGAAGAATACCATCTCCCTGATTTTGTTAACTGGTAGACGAATCTTGACACACTAAGCAGCAACAATAAATTTCAACGATACACCACCACCCTCCTATTTTGAAACGAAAGTCTGAGCACGGTTTATGAATTACTATGAACTTTTTCAGGATGCGGAAGATTTCCCAGACCATAGTGACATTTATCAGACCAAATCTTAGAAATTTTAAGGAGCATGCTAAAAGAAATTTATACTTAATTCCCTCCCATCTCTGGACTTAAAGATTTATAGCAATCATAATTTAGAAGCATCTCCGAAACACAAAGGCTTATACAATCTTAAATGAAAACTAAGAGCTACTTCCAGAAACGAAAAGATACAGAAGCATAAAAACACAAACTGGGAGGGATTGATACCAACTGACCTCTTTCCAGGCGCGTGTCGAGGGGAGAGCAACCATTTACCTCCAGCAGAACCAAAAACCAGTTGATTTGAAAAACAGAGTGTTTAGCCTCCGATAAAGGGAAGAGAAAGGATATTCAAAGAAAAGCAACTCCGCTGTCTGTGGGCTGTTAATATAGTGGGATTATGAACGATAGCTTAGCGGAGAGGGAAGAGTTCGTGTCAATATGATAGCTATCATGGGTGGCTATGGGCTGAAATCGTCAGGTGTCAACGCGACGAGCAGAAGGCATGCATGGGGATTCAGAGAAGACAAAACAGCTATGAAGTAGGGAAGGAACGAGTGCAGAGCATGTATTGGATCCTCGGACTTACCTGCTCATCAGGGATTGGAGCGGCTGAGCAGATCTAAGGCATCCTGGTTGGTTGCTTTCAGCATACTTCTCCTCTCGGCATGCACCCTTCTCCCTCCTCACTCCGTGTTTGATTGAGTTTTTCACATGAAAGAAGAATGGAAATTTTGAAAAAAAGTGGTTTTTGTCATTTGGGTGAATCTCAAACAACTTGCACTAAAAAAAACTAATTATATGTTCACGTGTTTAGCATTGCATTTGTACTGGTCACCATGGTATCTTCATTAATAAAATGGGGAGGACATTGTCAACCTATGTCCAATTCGCCCACACTTCCACATTAATCTCGGATTAATGTTGGACAAGCGTCCTGCACAACTGCACAGTCCATATGATAAATATTCATAACGTAAGTTAATATAGCCATGGATACAGACTATTACAACGTAAACTAAGTTATGTATGTAGGTTTGTATATGTAGGCTTGTATTTGAGCTTGCGACGAGTCGACTGGACTAGTCTCCTTAATTACCAAGAAACAAACAAGCACATGCAGCCAACCATCTAGAGCATGATGCAGCCATGAACATAAATGGTTAATGGAGTTATAAGTTTCAGAATTTGAAGAGCCATGGATTAATGTATGTTTTATAAATTTTGTCTTTGAATTTTTTTATAAATTATAAATTTTTAATTATTTTGTAAAAAAATATTTTAAAAGTGATTTAAATATGCAAGAAAATTACTAATTAATATTTTATTAATTAATGGAGTAACAATCACCAAAATATACTAATATTTTTCAATTTCTACGAATTATTCAATCAAAACATTTAAACAAAATAATTAAAATGCCCAATTTCAATAAACAAAATAATTAAAATGCCCAATTTCAATATAGACTATTTGCTTAGTAAATTTTTTAAAATATATACACAACTTTATATAAAACTTGAACTCAATAAAAACATATACACAAATATGAAATTTTTACATATCTATTTAAACATATGTGTTTGAAATGATGGAATTTTTCATAAGGATTCAATTTTCAACTATATAAACCCCACCCCAGAAATTGAAGATTCTCCTGGAAAAATAATATATATTTTTTTTCCTGGAAAAATAATATATATATATATATATATATATATATATATATATATATATATACTTCAATGGAGGCTAAAAAGAACGCACTTCAATCGAGGTTATTAGAACAGGGTGGATATCATACGCATGGGTTAGAGATGATAAAAGATGCGAACCATCACAGTGTAGTAGACACAATTTGAACTGACAGGCGAGTTTATTAAATACGCCAACACGGATTGTGATGTTAACAAAAGCTAGCGAAGGGATATGACAACTGGGATTGTGATGTTGTTAAATCTACTGGAGGGGCATTCACCTCTCTAAATTATTTAAAAACAGTAAAACAAAATTACAACTATTTAGTCTTGTACACACATTTTAAAAATTGTTTTGAAGTTAATGAACCGAGATCATAACACCATGGTGAATAGAATCAATTGAAAGTTTCTCTGAACTTTGCCTTCAGGTATCTTTTTCTGCCATGCCATGTCATATTTGCATTACCGGGAGGCTTTAACGGTCTGAATACTGGTGGGATCTGTCATTTGAATCTCCAGAGCACGAGATGAAGAAGATACGTGAGAAGAAGATCACTGCAATGGTGTGTCAAAAGGAAATGGGAATGGTGGAGTTGTAATGTCAACATCTCCTTCTAACATTTGGACAACTTTACTCATTGAGGGTCGACGAGATGCCCTGAACTGAATGCACCACGGTCCAACTAAACTTAACCTTTTGGCGATGGATAAATCTTCATCTGATATGTTTCCTTTTCTTAAATTTCCAAACTCACCCTTTTCCACTTGATTAAAAGTCCACTCTGCATAGAAGAACTGGCTTGATCTACTATCATGATTCTCATAATCGATGTTCTTTCTTCCGCCCACCATCTCCATAAGTAATACACCATAGCTATACACATCAGACCTATCAGTCACAACTCCATACACTCTTGACCACATTTCTGGAGCAGCGTAACCCATTGTTCCTAAATTAGCGACAGAGACGTGACTTTCCTCTCTGTCACATATTTTGGCCAGACCGAAATCTGTGTTGGGAATTTCTGGTAAATTCCAAAACAAAATCACTGAACAGAGAGTAATACTCTATTTTTTGCCACGGGATATTTAACACGGGGAAGCAAAAAAAAAATTTAGCAGACAGAGTTTTCCACATACAAATAAAACTTGTATTCATTAATAAAATGCCTGATACAAACTTCTTCCTCTACAAAGGGATTACACCAACAGAACTGCTTCAGATGCACAAAAAAAATTACTCTGTCTCATAAAAATTAACTGCTTTGTTCCTTCATTCTTTACACTGCTGTGTAAAAATTTCTTACATTTACTGTTGTAAATGTAATTCCTTACATATGTTGCTTCATTTTCTTTACATTACATTTCAACCAACCAAAAAAAAAATTCATATGCTGCTGCGTATTTGCATTACAATGCCCATTTGCCCTCTGCGTATTACACTACATACATTACATATTAAAAAAAAAACAACATTACCCTCACGCTGCTGTGTGAATTGGGTTTTCATTCTCCACAAAAATGATTCTGCGCTGCCCCTGTTTTCTTCTTCGCACTTCTGTGCATATTACATTGCATATGTGATAAAAAAAAGTTACATATTACATGTCCCGTGAACAATAATAAAAAACATTAAAATTAAAACCTTTACCTATATTCTACGAACCACATTAAATTTCATTAATGTTATACAGGCAAAAAACTAGCGGTCAACAAAAAACTTCACGTTACGCAATATTCAAGCCGGTATGCATCTTTGACTTCAATCAACGGTTTCAAGCCTTCACTTTAATCTAACGGTTATCGCTCAGTTGAACCAAACGAAATTTACCGGCTGGGGAATGAGTGGTTTTGAAACCATACTATGGACACGTGTCAACTGGTCGGTGTGATCGGAGCCTCCCAGGGAAAAACAACTTTTGGCAAAAGGCGGTGCGGGGAATGGACGGGTGCTTTTGCAAAACAGCGCTGCAAAAAATGCCGCAGTTGGAATTATTAATTTTTTAACACTCCCATTTAATTTCAACTATTGGGTTATCAGTCATACCTAAACATTTCCTCAAAAACTCAAAACTTTTGTGGTCCAATGGCTTGGTCAGAATGTCTGCAACCTGCTCTTGAGTCCTGCAATGTTTTAAAACAATTTCTCCATTGCTTACCAGTTCCCTGATGTAATGAAACCTTGTGTCAATGTGTTTCGTTCTCTTATGAAACACCAAATTCTTGGATAATGCAATAGCTGAGCTATTGTCACAAAAAATCATTGTTCCTTTTGCCTGCTCTTGGCCTAAGCTCCTTAACATTCTTCTCATCCAAACTGCTTGACATGCTGCTGCTGTAGCTGCCACATATTCAGCCTCTACTGTAGACAATGCTACAATAGGCTGTTTCTTAGAAGCCCATGAAATGGCTCCTGAACCCATGTGAAAAACATAACCGGATGTGCTTTTCCGATCATCTACACTTCTAGCCCAATCACTATCAGTGTATCCAATTAAATCTGAACATTCTGAGACAGTATATAAAATGCCAAACCTTTTAGTACCTTTAACATACCTCAAAATTCTTTTTGCTGCCTGCCAATGTGCTTCTTTTGGCCTCTCCATGAATCTGGAAATTAAACTAACAACAAACATTATATCCGGCCTAGTTGCAGTCAAATACATGAGGCTGCCAACTATGCTCTTATACAAGCTAGGATCAAAATCCTTGCTGCTATCATCTTTGCTGAGTTTTAATCCCATCACTATGGGAGTGATTGCTGCCTTGCTGTCTTGCATATTAAATCTTTTCAACACTTCATTAACATATTTTGCCTGTGAGATAAAAATCTCATTTTCATTTTGATCTACTTCTATTCCTAAGAAGTATCTCAGCAAACCCATGTCAGTCATTTCAAATTCTTCTTTCATGACTGTTTTGAAGTTTTCAATAAGATAGTCATCATTACCTGTGAAAATAACATCATCAACATATAACACAACAATTAAAATTTTACCATCCTTTTCTTTGATGTAGAGGGTGGGTTCTCCCTCACATTTTTCAAATCCATTTTCCAATAGATAGGAATCTATCCTACTGTACCATGCTCTTGGTGCTTGCTTCAACCCATAAAGAGCTTTCTTCAATCTGCACACTTTGTGCTCTTGGCCTTTCTTTTCATAGCCTAGAATGTAAACCTCTTCCATTAACACTCCATTTAGGAATGCTGACTTCACGTCCATTTGGTAAACTTTCCACTTGTTTTGTGCTGCTATGGACAACACTGCTCTCACAGTTTCCATTCTAGCAACCGGTGCAAAAGTTTCCTCATAGTCTCTCCCATACTGCTGCTTGTATCCTTTGACAACAAGTCTTGCCTTGTGTCTTTCTATTTTGCCTTCAGCATTACTCTTGGTCTTGTAGACCCATTTAACTCCAATGACTTCTTTACCTTTTGGTAGTTCAACCAAGTCCCATGTCTTGTTTCTTTCTATGGCATTGATCTCCTCATCCATAGCTTCTATCCATTTCCTATCTTTAATTGCATCTTCGAAATGAATAGGGTCATCAACATGACAATATAAGGCAAACAAAGAATTCATACATTCATCATAAATGTCACTTAAATTTCTGAATTTCTTACCTCTTTTATTTGGTGTACAAGTGCTTGAAGAAGCACTTGAATTTCCTCCTTGTGGTGTGCTTGGAGAAGCACTTTCATTTCTCCTCAAGGGTGTCTCTTGCTGCCCTTGTGTTGGCACTACTTTTTGGGGATGTATTTCAGCGATCTCCTCATCATCTTCATCATGAGACAAACAGTTTTTAACATTCACTGTTTTCTCTATGCTTCCATCCTAAGCTTCCTCCTTAATGAACTGAACATCTCTACTCACAAAAAACTTCTTGGTGGATGGGTTATACAACCTGTAAGCTTTGGATTCCTCACTATATCCAATGAATATAAATTTCTCCCCTTTGCTGTCCAACTTCTTCCTTAGCTGATCTGGAATGTGTGCATAAGCCACACATCCAAAAACTTTCATGTGGGTGACTCCTTGCTTTTTCCCACTCCATGCTTTTTCCGGCACTCTGTTCATGACTGCTTTTGTAGGGCATCTATTCAAATATATACTGCACAGTGTACAGCTTCAGCCCAATAATCATTTGGCAAATTCTTTGCCTTTAACATACTCCTCGCCATATCCATGATTGTCCTATTCTTCCTTTCGGCAACTCCATTTTGCTGCGGAGTGTACCTAGCTGTAAATTGCTTATGAATTCCATTTTCTCTACAAAAACGTAGAAATTCCTTAGAGATATACTCACTTTCTCTATTAGTTCTCAGAACTTTGATATGCAGCCCGCTTTGGTTTTCTACAAGTGCTTTGAAATTGCGAAATTTTTCAAACACTTCACTTTTGTTCTTCATGAAATAAACCCAAGTATTTCTAGTAAAATCATCAATAAATGTTAGAAAATATTGGTTGCCTACAAGTGATGGAGTTTGCATCGGTCCACATAAATCTGAGTGGACAATCTCTAAGGGTGCTTTTGCCCTTATGCTTTTCCCTGATGGAAAACTTTCTCTGTGTTGTTTCCCCAAGATGCAACCTTCACAAAGGCTGTCCGGTTTCTCTATCAATGGTAATCCTCTTACCATTCCTTTTCTGTTCAACAAGTTAAGACCTCCAAAGTTGAGATGTCCAAATCTCAAGTGCCACAACCAATTTTCATCTTTCGGTTCACTTTGGAAAGCCTCTTGTGTCACTGCTGCTATTACTTCGTTATTTTTCAAATCTGCCCTTATTCTGAGAGGAAACATCCTGTTCCTTATCATCTTCACTTCAACAATACATCGTTTGCTGGGTGCTCTATCCATGATGGTGCATACATCATTCACAAAGAAAACATTGTACCCCTTTTGAACAAGTTGTCCAATACTTAAGAGGTTACACTTCATTCCAGGAACATAATATACATTTGCTATGGTTTTCTTTTCACCTCTCTTTGTAAATATTTTAACTTCTCCTTTTCCCATAATAGAAACTTTACTATTAGTCCCAAGTGTGACTTGTGACTTCACACTCTGATCTAGAGCAGAAAATAGGGCTATATTTCCTGTCATATGGTTGCTGCAACCGGAGTCTAGAAACAATATATCATCACTGTTTGTTTTAGCCATATTACAAGTTAAAAGTACATTATCTTGGCTGATATTTTCTCTAGTGATATTTGCACTAGATCTATTATTCATATCATGCTGCTTCTTCCTACATTCATTTCCATAATGCCCATATTTTTTACAATAATAACATTGGACATTGGATTTTTCATACCTTTGTCCTTGAGCATGATGTTGTCCACTTTGTTGACCGCTGCCTTGGCCTTGGTTCTGATTTGGATTGCTGCCTCTTCCTTGAGTGTTTGTTGCACTGTTTCTTCCACCTCTGTTTGGCTTCTGCCTCTTCCTCTCTTGTTTCCTCTGCCTTGATCTCTTCCTCTTCCAAAGGACATCTGGGTCTTGAAGGCTTGCTCTAGAGATGAGTTTTCATTTCTACTCAACCTCTACTCATGTGTTATGAGTGAAGCATGAAGTTCATCAACTGAAAAGTTTGTGAGATCCTTTGTCTCTTCTATGGTGGTGACAATCACATCGAACTTTGAGAGTAGGACCCTCAATAGTTTCTCTACAGTGCTCCTTTCTTCAAGAGTTTCTCCATGAGACCTTATCTGTGTGACCAGACCAATCACATGTGTGAAGAATGAGTCAATATTGTCTGACTCCTTCATGCATAGATTCTCAAAATCTCTCCTCAGCAACTGTAGTTTTGTTGTCTTCACTTTCTCCATGCCTTGATAGGCTGTCTTGAGAGTTTGCCATGCTTCTTTGGATGTCTTGGCTACTGCTATCCTTGGAAACACACTCTCATGCACTGCTTGATACAAAAATACGAGGGCTTTTGAATCCTTCTTCTTATTGCTCTTCAAAAGATCTTTCTCTGCCTGAGTTAATCTATTAAACTCATCTTCATCTCCTGGTTCTTCAAACCCATATTCAACAAGTTCCCATAAATCTTGTGAGACAAACATAACTCTCATGGTTATTGCCCAATAGTCATAGTTTTTTCCATTAAACTGTGGGAGCTGAGTGTTAAACATACCCATGCTAGTGCTGGTGCTGGAGCCAGCCATTCCTTGCACTCTCAGCTATGCTTCAAATATTTGACTGTGTATTTAAAAATCACTGAGTGTCTTCAACAGCAACACAAAAAAAAAACTTTGAGAAATACCTGGATCCTTTCTTGACTGAGTCTTCACTCTGCTGGAGAAGCTGCTGCAGCAAAAAGAATCTTCCTTCAGCTTCTTTGACACCTTCAAAAAGCCTGGACAAGCTCTGATACCACTGTTGGGAATTTCTGGTAAATTCCAAAACAAAATCACTGAACAGAGAGTAATACTCTGTTTTTGCCACAGGATCTTTAACACGGGGAAGCAAAAAAAAAGTTCTGAGTAGACAGAGTTTACCACATACAAATAAAACTTGTATTCATTAATAAAATCCCTGATACAAACTTCTCCCTCTACAGAGGGATTACACCAACATAACTGCTTCAGATGCACACAAAAAAATTACTCTGTCTCATAAAAATTAACTGCTCTGTTCCTTCATTCTTTACACTACTGTGTAAAAATTTCTTTGCTGTAAATGTAATTCCTTACATATGTTGCTTCATTTTCTTTACATTACATTTCAACCAACCAAAAAAAAATTCATATGCTACTGCGTATTTTCATTACAATGCCCATTTGCCCTCTGCATATTACACTGCATACATTACATATTAAAAAAAAAACAACATTGCCCTTACATATTAAAAAAAAAAACAACATTGCCCTTAGGCTGCTGTGTGAATTGGGTTTTCATTCTTCACAAAAATGATTCTCCGCTGCCCCTGTTTTCTTCTTCGCACTTTTGTGTATATTACATTGTTAATAAAAAAAAAAACATTAAAATTAAAACCTTTACCTATATTTTACGAACCACATTAATCAACGGTTTCAAGCCTTCACTTTAATCTAATGGTTATAGTATAGTTGAACCAAACGAAATTTACCGACTGGGGAATGAGTGGTTTTGAAACCGTACTGTGACACGCGTCAACTGGTCGGTGTGATCGGAGCCTCCCGGGAAAAAACAACCTTTGACAAAAGGCGGTGCGGGGAATGGACTGGTGCTTTTGCAAAACAGCGCTGCGATAAATGCCGCAGTTGGAATTATTAATATTTCAACAATCTGCAACTTTCGGCAAAAAATTGGGATCTAGAAGAACATTGTGGGGCTTAATATCACAATGCAGGATGCGTCTGCAGTCTTCATGTAGGTATGCAATGCCGCGAGCTGTACCAACTGCAATGGAAAATAACTGTTTCCAGTCCAACTCGTCCATGTGGTGTCCATGGATATATTTCTCCAAAGAACCATTAACCATGAATTCATACACCAAAGCTCTTTTGCATCCTTGGGAACAATAAGCCAATAGGCGCACCAGGTTAATGTGACAGGTCGTCCCCACTGTAGCCACCTCTGCAATGAATTGTTGCTCACTCTGTTTCGACTCATCCAAAATCTTCACAGATATTAGACGTCCACTGGGAAGTTTTCCTTTATAAACAGTTCCAAAACCTCCTTTGCCAAGCTTGTGTTCCAAATTGTTTGTGTAAGTTATAATCTGAGTATAAGAATATCTTGCAGGCGCTTGAGAGGAATAATAATTTAAGAAATTCTCAGCGGAGAGAGGTTTTGGAACTGTTTATAAAGGAAAGCAGGAGCTTTTGTGTATTACATATATAATCGTCGTTTGTCGGGGAATTTCCATACTTGGACACACAAGGAACCACCCTGAATTGGAAGGGTAGCGGTCTGAAAAAACTGAAGTGCCTTTGTGTATATAAGCTCCGTGTAATGAACTCCTATGTATCAAAAATATTTGATTAGATAATACCAATAAAATAGTTTTAATTTTCAATGTTAGGTATTAGTTTTCATTATCAAAGATATTATATATCCTTACTTCATACACCTCATATTATGGACAGATGACAAATTCTTTTATTGTGAAAGGGTATATGGCCCGATGGCAATTTTTTTTATTGTCAAAGGGCATATGGACCGATGACCAAAAAAATTATTGTAAAAAAATTATTGTAGAAGAGTATATGGACCGATGACAACTTCTTTCATTGTGAAAGGGATATGAGTTGTTAGGTCAACATTGGAATATGGCTGGTTCCGTGAATATATTAGCAATTTTGTAATTTACATTATAGTATATATAACAATTTACAATTTTTTGAAAGTGAAAGGGTGATTTTTTAATAACATAGATGTATATATTATAAATCAGGGAGTTTACTTTTTTCTATTTTAAATAATTAAAACAATAAGAATGAAAAGATATTGTCTTGGACCATTTCTCGTGATACGAAACATAAATTGTTAAAAAAAAGAAGGCTTAAATAAAGCTATCAAATCATTAAAACGAATAAAAACAAAATATTATCGCCAACCTCCTCTAATCATCGAAAACATAAATGTTCAGAAAAACCTAAACAATAAATTCATTAGTAGGTTCCATCAGGCATATGCAAATGCATTTAAAAAAAAATAATTAAATATTTTCATGTTATATAGTAAAGAGTCTCGAGAGGTAGGTGAGTTGGTAATCACAATGTGGTGAAGTTCCTAAGAAAGGCAGGCTCTATATTGAAGGTCACGAGTTCAAATCCCCCAGACTTATCCTGGAGCCAGTAGTTATAGAGGTAGCGTTCAGAACCCCATATAACATGAGTCGTGAACATGAGTCGTGAGGGTTATAGAGGTAGCGTTCAGAACCCCGTATAACATGAGTCGTGACGCTGGTCGGGACATGAGTCATGAAGGTCATGAGTTCAAATCATGAAGGTCACGAGTTCAAATCCCCTAGACTTATCCTGGAGCCGGTGGCCGGTGGTTATAGAGGTACGAGTTCAAATCCCCTAGAGCCAGTGGTTATATTATAGAGGTCACGAGTTCAAATCCTGGAGCCAGTGGTTATAGAGGTCACGAGTTCAAATCTTGGAGCCAGTGGTTATATTATAGAGGTACGAGTTCAAATCCCCTAGACTTATCCTGGAGCCAGTGGTCTTATCCTGGAGCCAGTGGTTATAAAGGTAGCGGGCCGGTGGTTATAAAGGTACGAGTTCAAATCCCCTAGACTTATCCTGGAGCCAGTGGTTATAGAGGTAGCGGTCAGAATTGACCTTGTACAACATGAGTCACGAGGCTGGTAACGATCAGAATCAACCCCATATAACACTAGTCGTGAGGCTATACTGTTGCCAATTCCACTGTAATAAAAAAAAAATTACATAATAAAACAGCCATTTTAATCCATGTTTTTTCCTTTACATGCTTTTTAGTATAAATAATTTTATGTGTAAAAAACAATATTTTTTAATTTCTTTTATAATCGTATGGGAAGGCAAAGTCATTTTCATTATATATTTATTTATTTTAAATATTTTTTTATTATGTGACTGAAAGGGACATAAAGTATCGGGTTTTTAAATTAATTTTGCTCGTACAACCAAATTCAACTAAAATTTCTCATATTTTTAAAGTGAACTTTTACGATTTCTTTTAAATATTTCTTTTATTTTTAAGGTGAACTTTTACGATTTCTTTTATCATCGCATGGGAAGGCAAAGTCATTTTCATTATATATTTATTTATTTTAAATATTTTTTATTATGTCACTGAAAGGGACCTAAAGTATCGGGCTTTTTAATTAATTTTGCTCGTACAACCAAAATTCAACTAAAATTTCTCATATTTTGAAGGTGAACTTTTACGATTTTTAGTTTTATGGCTAATGAAGTACGCCCACTCTCGCTGACGTACGTTCTCAAAATTTGAGAGGAAAATAATTATGTTTTTTCCGAAAGTTAGGGAATTGGTTATTTCTGAAAAATTTTGGGAGGGATTTTTATAAAATTTAGTAAAAAGTTAAAATTAATAATAAATATTTTACAAATTTTTTGATGACATTGAATTTATTTCTACACTCAAAAATATGATTCAAAATACTACCTCTAAACATTTTTAAAAATTATTTACCCAAATTCCAATTATTTTTAACTAACAATCCTTCTCCCTCATTAAACGACGACTTTCTTGACCTGAAACCCCTCTTTATGCTGCCGTCATCGTGGCCCATGGGTGCCTAGTGGAACACCCCGGTTTGGTCTCTTGATTAACGATCCATGTCAAGGAGGCTTTCCGGGTTTGAAAAGGTTTGGTTTTCGTCGTTTTTTGTTGGACTCTTTACTTATATAGAGTCAATGCTTTACAAATTATTGAACTAAAGTTCAAATTGAAAAAATTAGGGGGAATGGGTTGCAATTTACTCTCTTTTTATCAAGACAAGACCACATACTCAGTGAGTAAGATTTTCCAACCGTAGTTATTTGTTATTTTCTACGGGGCTTTGAGAATTTGGTTGCAACTTTTATGGTTATAAATTTGATATTTTTAAATTGATTTTTAATTAAAATGTATAATGGCTGAAGTAATTTCATTACTGCGAGAAAAATTATTATTTCTTTTTTATATCATTTGAGCCCTTTCATGCTCTGGTTGAATCTCTCTTACAACAATTATGTAATAATTTCATTACTCTTAGGAAAATTATTATTTCTTTTATATGATTGAGCCCCTTCATGCTCTTGTTGAATCTCTGTAACACTAGTTTATTATGGATCCCAATTTTTTTTACATGCAAAGCATTAATAAATTATATTTTATTCCATTTGTTATTAATAAATCATATATAATTTATTTATAAATTAAAATATGTTTATTAATATTAATAAATTATATTTTATTCAATTAGTTATTAATAAATTATATATAAATTAAAATATAGTATATAAATAAATATTTTTACTTTTTGTTCACTTAAGGTAGTTCAATTAATGAAGTCTCATTGAATGGGAAGTTTTCGGTTCAAATCTTGGGCTATTTTTCTAATTGGGATGAGAAGTTGGACATGATAAAATGTAGTCTTACCAAGTTTACAAAAGAAAAATATTTATTAATTTTTTTAAAAATATATAAATTAATATTGTGATAAGTTGTTTATTGTTGAAACTTTTGATTCACATATTATTATTAAATAAGATAGTATAAATATTAATATTATAATATCATTTAAAATTAAGGATATAATAGTGTAACAATAATGATCATTGAAACTTACACTATCTAAATGCATAATTAAATTATAAAATCAATCTTAAAATTTGTGACTTAAATGTTACATTTTCTAAGAGTATTATAATTAAATTATATATTTTTTTATATAATTAATAGACTAGATAAACTATATTGTGTATTTAATGATTATTATTATTAGAATAAAATGAGAAAGTTAGTATTTTTAAAATTTTGGATAATATATATTATTAATGATCAATTATAAAATAGTTGGTAACTTTACAAAATTTAGTGAGAATAAAGTGTGTTATTTTCCTAAATATTACATTTTAATAGTTTTAGTTTTAATTATATATAGGATGAGTCTAACTAATAGAAGAAATGTTTTTTTTTTTACTGGAATCCCCAATACAATGAGCAAGATTGTGATTCTTTTTATTTAAAATTTGATTTTGTATGCATAAATGGGTTAAACAACTCAAACTTATGCATTTTTAAAATATCTACTAGCTTTTGAGCAAAATTGACCATAAAAATGCCTGGAAAAGAGTCATTTCATCTAATAGTTAAAATATATATATATATATATATATATATATATATATATATATATATATATATATATATATATATATATATATATATATATATATATCTGTGTTCAATAATATTTGACTATCTAGATTTTAATGTTAACCTCTTATACAAAACACATGTTCTTAACTATCAGAGTCAATCAAATTGTGTTATATAATTGTTATAATATTTTAAAAAATAAAGAATAATTTCGTTATAAATTTTTAAAATAAATAAATTTATTTTTTATCATTAATTTTTTATGTCGATCCAAAGGTGGTAAATGTACGAGAGAGATATTTATTTTTTATCATTAATTTTTTATGTTGATTCAAAGGTGGTAAATGTACGAGAGAGATTGTATGACCCTAGGGTAATAGAGTAGTTTATTATGCTTGGCGGTTGGAAATGTCATGTCTCTAATAATCTCCTCACCCTCATTCATTATCGCGAAGCCTCTTCATTGTGAAGGAAGGATGTATCAAATCAAGGATAGTTGTGAAGGAAGGATGTATCAAATCAAGGATAGTTGTAGGGGATCTTATGTTGTTAATCAAAGAAATGATCAATCAAGCTAACTCTCGAGGAAATAAATTTAACTCTCTCATTTGTCAAATCGAGTGCTCTCTCCTAAATTATATTGGGTCATATTTTACCATAACAAAAGAGAATTGAATAACGAAACAAATCATTGGCCAAAGATGTCTCCTCCTTAGCCTGGTGACTTAATAAAATTTGGGACTTAAGGCTATAGCCTAATCCTTTGATCAATTAGTTAGTGGACTATTAATTGTCCCTCATTTCAAGATGCACAAATTCATATTCAACAATTGGAGGTGATATGGGAAGGATGATGGGTTGTGGTCTTCCTAGCTCCCAAATTCAAAATGGCAAGCCTAATTTGTGGTTAATGAATGTAGAGGATTGAATCCCTGCATGAAATACATGATAATGTCAACTCTTCAACTCACTTAGTGTTGCTCACTAGTAGAATTGTTATGGAATTTGTGGAAATGGGCATCTGGGAATGATTCTAATAAAGAGATGGGGGTAACTTCGACACTTGGGAGCAAGAATATTGAGCCTTTTGGTTGACCTATGCAAAGGCATTTTCAAAGACAACACTAGATCAACCCAGTCTCCTCATGTGGCTAAATCAAATCCCTTTTGGTCATTGATATCATACACCAAGTTGAGAACAATTATCTCTATTTTGGATTTGAACGGTACACAAATTTATGGCATATTTCTAGTGTTTTTCTTGAATACTTATGTGTGAAATATTTATCCAATGTAGACATGGATAACTTTGATCTAAAGGATGTTCACAAGGTCCTCCATAACCATGAAGAAATAAATCAAGTGAATGGCATTGCATTTATTATTATTTATTCCAAACTCATAAAGCTTAAGCAACCTAGTGCCACCCATAATGCAAACATCATGAATTATCTCCTTTTAGAAAATTGACTCTCTAAGAGTTGAGTACAATAGACTTATCTTTGTGGTTTTCTCTAAGTGAATGAATTCTCTTTCTTTAGCCTCTATCAACCTTGGCATTGGTAACTACATGTAGGTGAATCTGCTTATTATAATAGTGACCCAATCGAGATTGAATATCCAATCTTCCCTCACTTAGAAGAGTGGCACGAAGCACACGACAACGTTCACCCTTGATCAATTTTGAATGTATTTCCTAATCATGTATATTTTGTATCAATTTGTGAAGCAAGCCATGAGTAAATATACTTGAGACTTTTGTTTGAATTTTTTTTATCATATAGTAGATAGTCTAAAAGTATGTACAATTTATCCATAAATTGTGATGAATGTAAATATTGCTAGTCTCAATAAAACTATTTTTTAAAAATAAATAATTTTTTATTTATTTAAAAAAAAATCATTAATCTCAATTTAATGAAAATGTAAGCCAAATTAATATATTTATAATACAATTAAAAAAATTATTTTACATATAATATTTTTATTTTATGTTGTATTGCTTTTTGTTTGCTAAATTGTCTCAGTGCTCAAATAACTATGGACTTAGTTTTTGCCTTGAGGAATGGTGATTCAAAAATATATAAACCATCAAAATCAATTTTATATCCTAATAAATAATAAATAATAAAATCAATAAATAAAATAATATTTTTTTTTTAATTACAATGAATGATGAAATACAATCTTATAGAATATCTAAAAAAATATATATATATATAATTTAATAAATTTATATATATCTTCTATATATATAATTTAATAAATTAATATATATAAAATATTGTTAAATTTCTATACAATTTATTAAATGGTCTATTTTGTTTATATTTTTCAATAAATGTATATTATATATTTACAATATATAAAAATTGAAAACATCATTTTAACATTTAACTTATTACCATTCAAAGTATAAAATTAAGATATCCAGAACAAAATTAACATAGCGATCAAATTGACATGTTCATGCTTTTATGGCCCTTCAACAGACACCGACGTCACCAACATTAGATGCGCGGACAGTTATTTCTTATTCCATAAAACTTGAAAACTAAGAACATTTTTTAATTAAAAGATAGAATGTTAAGCTTAGAGGTAGATTCGTTAATAATGAAACCCTTTAGAAAAATTCCAGGCAAAATTATAAATCAGATTTATAATAATTTTCATGATTTTGAGAACTATTATAATATTTTCTTTAGTTTCAGGGGCAGCTAGATATGGTGTGAATTTATTAACTATATATTTAAAAATGAGAGACACATATAATTTTGGTAATTAATAATATTAAATATCAACTAGAGTCACGTGGTGACATGTTACTATTTATGGAATGTTTTTTTGTGTAGATTTTGCAATTTTATTACTATTTTTTTATGATATTATAAGATACACACATAATATTCATTTATGTTAAAAACAGTAACATGCTACCGTGTGGCTTTTGTTATAGATATTTTCAAATATATAAAATTAATATTTTTTCACTTTAAATATTTCTTATTATAAATAACTTTATACTTATAAATTTTAAATGATATTTTACTTTTCATTAATACAAAATTTTAAAATACTTTATATTTTTCCAAAAGAAAAAATACATATATTCGATTGAATATACATGTTCTAGCTTTTAGAATTTTCAATGCATGGATTTTTATAATTTTGTTCATAATAGATGTAAATATCTTCTTCACCCTCAAGCTTATATTACATCTGAATCTATTATGTTTTAACTCTTATAAAAAAAGGGTAGTTTTCTTTTTTTCCCCATACAAAATGTATAAAAATACATTGTATTCCTCTTACTTTACCTCATTACCATATTAAGCTATGGGATATTTGATCTCAATTTAAAGTGCAAAAAAAAAGTTTAAGATGATACTAGAGCTAATCATTGCAAGATAGAAAAAACCTCAGTATTTAGAGAGTTGAACTGTTATAGTGACTGGGCCATACCATCTGTGACTTCACCACCCACTTACTCTATTTAGAGGAAGATTTCGATGGGTAGAACCAAAGTTTCCTTAGAGAGCTCATTTTCTTGTCAATTTAGTTCTCTATAAACATGTGAGAATGAGATGTCCTAGAAGGCCTTAATGTTGCCTTGGATTTCTTGTAGCAGAGGTCCCAAGTGGGTGGCGTCAAAGTGCGCTCTATGGCAAGCATAATGAATGGTCACCCACAAGTTTCCCGTTACATGTATTTTGACCACCCAATTTTATCAAGCAGGATGGATTGGAGCCCATGGAGTGAGTATCTCCACCCTCATGTTCGACCCACTGCCTCCTACATATGTCATATCGACTTGGCAGATATCTAGAAGGAATAAGATCACCCCTGCTTCTATCATTAGAGGTTGACCCTCACTTGCCCCATTGAAAAAGCCCCATGAGTAACTCTGATCCATTGGAGGCATCTACAAATTCTGTATTTGATCCAGGTGGATATTAGTGGCCACCCTCCTATTCCACTTGGACCCCCAACATTGCTTCTTATAGTTTCCTTAATTGTACCATAGTTTACTAGTTTTGGTAATTTTTGGGTACTAAACTTCTCGAGCCGTTTTGAGGCCCTAAACAACATTTTTTTGGAAAATGGGAAAACTCAAAGCCCACAATAGGGGTTTTCAATCGAAAGTTGTAGTCATGAGATAGATATTTCTGATCAGGTATCATACGCGTTAAACGAAGATCATATGCCAAAGTCACGACCCGAGAATTTGATGTACCAACTAACCCCGACAAGGCCCATAAATTTTTAGTGCTTCATTTCCTAGGGTTAGGTTTTTGGATGTTTAGGGTTTTCCCCTTATTTTTTAATAATAGAAAGGCTTGAGAGCCTCATCGTAACACAGTTCAAAGGCATGTAGTTATCACATATCTTCTCAGAGATAAGCTACCATCGCTCGATCTAGTTTATTTCCATTCTTCATGTAATTAGTTCTTAGTATTTTGTTATTAATGGATTGAAGTTAGTTTTTGTTGTAGCTTTGTGTTTCTATTTGAATATGTATTTCATTTTGTTCGTGCATAAATCTTGATCAGTGGTTTCAGAGTGTTCTGTGCTTTCTCTGATTTTTTGTGCATGTGCCCAATGAGGTTGGGGTATAAGGAGTTGGAACTTGAACTAGTTTAACCCTTGTAAGATCAACCTTGTCAACCCCAATGACCTCCCATCCCAGAAGAGAAGAAAGACGAGAGAGTAATAGATCCTTTCAAAATGTTTCTCGAAGAGGCCCTCCAATGACAAAGGAATGAGATGATGGATAAATTTTACCAAATCCTTTGGTGGGTATCGGCAAGTGAAGCATCTACATCTGGCAGCCACCTCGCGGGTGCCACACCCTTTGACGTACAAGTTAACTTTGAATTTCCTATATTTGAAGGCCAGATAGATGAAAATGTTGTAGATAAATGGTTGAATATGTTGGAAGGATATTTTTCGGTCCATAATTTTTCCAATAGGGAAGATATTACTTTCGCAAACCTCAAGGTTTCCACCCATGTCAAGGGCTGGTTGGAAAACTATTGTGATTAGAGGGACGAGAAGGAATCCTCACTATTTTCAGCCACACCAAATTAGAATTCTTTCCAAGATGTCATCAAGGAACAATATTACTGATCCGTATCATGGGGGAGGCCCCCAAGGTCTAAGAAATTGAAATGGATCTTGGGGGGAAGGTCCCCAAGAGTTGAAAATTTGAAATTCCAGAAGAAAAGAGGAGAACACACAATAACAAAACTACAATTTTTTTTTATTAAAACAAATAATAACTGTAAATGCTACATTGTGGTGGACAATCTGTCCTTTTACAAAATGTGGCTTATTACTTATAGCCTTTTTTGGTTACAATACAACAGGTAAATTCCATCGGTAGGTAAATATCATGGGTGAATGAATACCATGGGTTGATGTCACATATAATACAATGGAAAAATACCATGGGTGAATGAATACCATGGGTGGATGCCACTTACAATACCATGGGTAAATTCCATGGGTGGATGAGTACCATGGGTAGATGAATACTATGGGTAGATGCGATTTTCATTCGGATAATTCCTCCCTCCTTAAGAAGAAATGGTCCCCATTGTGTGAATTTCCCTCCTAAGAAGCTTGTGTTGAATATGAAGAGCCACTAAAGAAAAGGGTTTTGTGTTGTTAACCCATAATCGTGATGAATGAAGATCTGAGTATAGAGATACCTTGTAATTCTTGTGACCAACTGTGATACTAATAGTGTGAGGCCTAGGAAATGGACTTCGATGAAGTGTGGGTTCGTGGATGACCCATAGCCATGACAAACGAAGATTCGAGGATAGAGATACCGTGTAATGTTTGTCACCAACTATGATACTGACAGTGTGCGACCTAGTAAATGGACTTTGATGAAGTGTGACTTTATGGATGACCCATAACCATGACAAATGAAGATGTAAGGATAGAGATACCCTGTAATGTTTGTGACCAACTGTGATACTAAAAGTGTGCGACCTAGAAAATGGACTTCGATGACAAAGATTTTGTGAAGTTGACCCACAATTGTGATGTTGATTGTGGATGAAGTAGCAAGTGCCTACATAGCCTGGGGTGGGAGGGCACCTCTCCAAAGAACCCAAGTTGGATGCTACTATGCTGAAACTGATGAATGTGAAGTAGGTTCCTACTAAAGTAGGGTGGGAGGGCATGTCTCCAAAGGGAACCCGCTTTGAATGCTGCTCCAAATTTAAAATGGAAATAACTCATTTTTAGAAACAAAATGACCATTATGCATCTTCTACTGTGTTGGAAGTACTTATCTCGACACTTTGGAATCCCAGATTCATGCTGCAACTATTCCACTGTCACAAAAGTTCTGAAAAAAATAGTTGATTTTAAATCAACGATATCTCCCACATCCAAACTCCGATTCGACCTATTGTTTTTTTAAATTGGGAGTTTTTTCAAGAGGAGCTCAGATATGCAATAATGTTTCTGAAGTTCTACATAAAAACTTCAAAAAATGATAGGAGAGTCATCATTCACGAATTGTCGTCGGAATTTTTTTTGCGACAAAGCTGATTTTAAATCAACGATATCTCCTCATCCAGACTCCGATTTGGCTGATTGTTTTTTCGAATTTGGGTATTTTTTTGCAAGAAATCCAGATATGCTATTTTATTGTCTTAATTTTTCACCAAAAATTTCATATTTGATCTGCAAATTCACTGCCCAAAAAATAAATTCCAGCAAAAAAATGTGAAAAATAAAATTCTTCCTGCTTTGCTGAAGAAACTGCTATGTGGAGGTCATAGCACATGGACGAAGATTGTTGAAGATTTCTGCAAAACTTTGAAATTAGTATGCATCAAAACCTCATTCCCATGGACTCATAACCTGGCTCTGATACGATTGATCCAGATATTGGGAGAGACCCCCAAGATCTAAAAAATTGAAATGGATCTTTGCGGCGGAAGGCCCCCAAGATCTGAAAAATTGAAATGCCAAAAGAAAAGAGGAGAACACACAACAACAAAACTAATTTTTTTTATTATTAAAATAGATAATAACTGTGAAGGCTACATTGTGGTAAACAATTTGTCCTTTTACAAAATGTGACTTGTTACTTATATCCATTTTTTGTTATAATACCACAGGTAAATTCCATGGGTAGGTAAATAACATGGGTGAATGAATACCATGGCTTGATGTCACATACAATACCATGGGAAAATACCATGGCTAAATGAATACCATTGGTGAATGTCACTTACAATACCATGGGTAAATTCCATGGGTGGATGAATACCATGGGTAGTTGAATAGCATGGGTAAATGCCATTTCCATTCAGATCAATTACCTTGTTGGGAGATATGAAGATAAATACATAAAATGGACCACACTGCGACAGGGAAGGGACCAAGATGTGCCAAAGTTCAAAAATATTTTTCATACCCTACGCATAAAGTTGGGTATCAAATATTTCGAGTGACGTCTAATACTCAAGTACCATGGCTATCTACACCAATACATCCAGGCTGAGATGGAGTTCTTGGATATCTCCTCGCTTGGCACCACATAATGATATGTTGTCAAGATCGAGTAGAAATTTAAACGGAAGAAGTGATACTTTGGATCTGTGAATTTGATGAAAGGAAAAGGTGCTCCAAAACTATAGAACAAAGGATAGACCCCAGGTGGGGTGACCTAAGACAACCCATCAAAGCCTCAAGTAAAGAAAAACACCACAAAGACAAATAAGGACACAAGAAAGTGGTGTATGTTCCACAAGAGCCCCACTCACAACCTAAGTGCGTGTTGCGCTAAGCAGTCACTGGTGGCCAAGTTGAAGGCTTCAAAGTCATATGCATTTTCCAACTTTGAGTGAAAACCCATCAAGATGAATGAAAAAGGAAAGCATAGTATCAATGCATATCCTAGTACCACCATTGCCACCACCAAGGTTCAGAAGGTTGAGCTAGAAGATCTAGAGGAAGGGGAGATGTGGTGTAGGTAAATTATCAAAGTAGACAAAGACAATTCCTCTAGCCCAAGAGAGAGGGTCTAGCCACAAGAAAACAATCTAATGTAAACCTCCTTAGACTAGAGTCAAATAAGAGGGCCTACCTCTTAGAACGCTAATCCACTTGATGATGATCCAACTTCCTTGCTCCAGCTTCCTTTCATTTCTTCCTTTAGATACCTAAAACAAATACACAAGAGACAACAACAAATGTGATAGCATACAATCGCATTCAATCTACTTAAAAAGTCAAGGAGTCTTAAGCCATTAAATGTAACATAACACTCAATGTAGGAAATAAACCATTAATTGTATTGATATAACTTCAGGAAGAGATTACAACCGAAGCCTTGACATTGCAGGTCTCCTCTGACATATCTGGGTTCCCACACCCCTGCTAGCATCTCATGGATAGCCCCAACAATGGAAATTTAAGGCTTCTTCCCTTTATTTACAAACCACACCAAACACACTATTCTCCCTTCATAAGCATGAACTAGAAGGCTGCAAACTATAGATATCTTGCTGGTTATTCAAGCTCCAAAAAGACTAGTTTAACTTGGAAAAGGAGGAGTTTAAATAGCTTTGATGGATGGGAGATGGTTCCTCTTATGATGGGAGAGGGCTTATCTCTTTGGTTTGCTCCATCTCAATAGGGAAAAGGAGCCCAAACTGAATTCCTCGGCTCTATCCAACCCAACCATTTACGAGACTTCCGTTATGAAGCTTCTAGACCTGGAAGCTTCGACTCCATATTTAAAAAACTTTCCAAAAGAGGATTGGCCCGGTGATGAAGGGCTCATTTGCGCCATACGATGCTAGGCCTGGTTTTAAACCCTACAAATCGGTGCGTGGAGACAACTTGTCATTAGCACCAGTCTTGTAAACTAGGGTAAAAAGAAGATTCTTAGGAAGTCTCTTCATGATGGGAAAGCATGTAGGGTTCACTGTAGAGGTCCTCCAGGATCAAGGAATAGGGAGTACAGGGACAATGACAAAATGTTGTGTAATAGATGGCCCTTAATGCATGAAGGCCAAACTAGAGAGAAGGGTGAAATGATTTACAGATAGATGCGGAGAATCGAAGTCCGTTGTCAGAAAACCTGTAAGCAAGCATAAATACATATACATCATTGAAAAATCTGACAAATGATATATGAATCGTGGTGTTGATGCAACCATCCAGAGAAAGATCATGTAAATGGATCCAAGGCATGGGCACAACCATCCAATAAAGAGGATCGTATCGAAACTAAGGTATGGCCGCAACCATCCAATAGTGAGAAGGATCACATATAACAACTCATGGTATGGCTGCAACCATCTATCTGAGAGAGACATGTATATTGGCATGATCATGTCACATCGCCTTGCAACCTGGACTTTTGTAATATGAGCCTAAGGTCTTACGCTCCAACATGCCCCAATCAAAGTACAAATTCTAACATGTGAATAAATGTGTTGAGGTCAAACATGCTAGAAAGTCAGTTGATTACTAGTTAATGATGTGAACCGTTAACAAGCGTGAGAGAGACCACTAATAATGACAATTGTTCTCAAGGTACCAGAAACACAATCCACAGAATGTGAATAAAAGAACTGAAGTCAAACACTTGTGAAATCACCCGATCGAAAGCCAATGATGAGAACCTGTCGTTGAGTGCGAAGAACTTTCCATTGAGGCATGTAAGCTCTAAGGTACTAAAAGATCAACTTCTTGGATAATGAGCTGAAGTTGATAGGAAGTGATCTATCGAAGGAAGCTCATAATGAATGCTTCATCATCGACACGAAACGAGAAACACAATGCATGAGAGTAATCCAAGATAGTGACATATGATTAGACAATGTACAGGTAGGAAGACTTATCTTGAACATGTGAATGAAACGACTCCATATTTTGGTAGCATTTGACATCATAGGATCATAGGTCATGGTGACGTGACAAAGATCATATGAGAGGTTTAAAATGGATAACCCAAAACCTAGGGAGGAGAGTGACAAAGTGAGGATGTCCCAAAACCCAACACAAACAATAGATGAGTGTCAATATTCAAGAGTGACATGCTGCCTCAAGTGAAGAATACAATTAATGAAACACTTCTAATTTTCCCCCACCATTTCTGGCGAGTACCCTAGTTATTTTTACACAAGCTTGACGAGGATAAAACTTGATTGTAATATAAGTCCATCCTCGAAAGTTTTACAAGCCCTAGGAAGGAGAAGCTTGGTCTCATCATAATGACAAGTCCTATGTCATTTCATCTTTTAATGAGTCTGACAGAGGTGAAACTCGATATCTTTTTCATGTTTAGAGAGTTTGAAAAAGACACAGAAAATAAAACTCTAAAAGGTCCCTTTTCGTACATTTGTGTGTCTCAAGCTTGAAAAGGTAGAAAATAATAGATGAGAGAACCGCTTGACCATGTCAATCAAGGAGTACCTTTTTCGTAAATAGTTTATCCCGGCTCGAGAAAAGGGGTAAATGTATACTGGGTAAACAATGTTATGAAACTATTTATGAGGTCAAAATGACAAGATATCGACAACATTTTCATGTTTTAAGGGTTGAAAAAGAGCTAAAAATAGACCCCCCATTTTTATTCTCTTTAACATGTCAAAAAAAGGAAAAATACTTGGCAATATTTTCATTTTTTACGAGTCAGAAAAGAGCTTAAAGGTGACTCGTCCTGGAGGAACGAGTGGCATAAAGGGTAGCAATTGGTTTCGGTTATGGTGGAACTACTCAAAAACATCTAATGGTCAAGGGGATGGCTAACAAGACCAGTCATCCCTACGGTTCCTTAGGAAAGGAAAAACAACCAAGTGAAAGCATATGATCGGCCAAAGAGATGGTGGCAATGGAATGAAACAACCAAGGCTCATCTAGCAGAAATTAGCTGATAAAAATGACAATCATGAGATGTAAATCAAGCATGGGTTCATTTTTAAACAAGCTTGAACCATGGGGAACTCTGCTTGAATTCAGTTTCATGTTTACACAAGCTTGAAATGAAGAAACTATGCTTGCGATGAGTTTACATGCCCCCGTCATAATGACTCAATTCGAGGTACATGCCCCCAAGCTTCATTTCATTTAGCAAGGTGGATGGAATGAAGGTTCACTCTCGAGATCTAGGAGAGACTCATTGGAAAAGGGAGTTGTTTAAGTTTTTAACGAGGTTGACATAGTAAAAGAACTATCCTCGGACATCTGTTTCATTTTTTAAGGAGGTTGATACAGGAACAAACTATCCTCAGTCTCCTTGATTCATTTTTTAATGAGCTTGACATAAGACAAGGAACTATGCTGACATTCCTTGTTTCATTTTTTAATGAGATTAACACAAGATAAGGAACTATGCTCACGACCCCTTGTTTCATTTTTTAATGAGGTTGATACAAGACCAGGAACCATCCTCATGACTCTTGATCATGTACCATACAAGAACATGGCCCCTAAGAGGTCCTCACTGGACAGGAGAACTACGCTCTAGGAGGAACACATGTCAACTGGTACTAATGACAAATCGAGTTCCAATGCCCCCAGTGCATAATGTACTATAACATCCATGTGATCATGAGCAGATGTGGAGAAGGAACGAGTAGCTACATAATTGACCTATGGCAGGGAAGGTATTGCTTGCAGACAATAACCAATAGGGGACAATGGTTTCAAAGGAGGCACTTGGGGACAAATTAATGACAATTGATCAATGGTCACTATTCTCCCTTCGTGTGGAAAACAAACCACACGGAAAAGGGAAGAAACAAGAGCTCCCATGACATAAACATAGTTGCGTCCAAGGAGAATATTGAAATCTAAAAGACCTTGGACTACCAGGACGTCTATATAGACAGTCTTTCCTCCCAAAGTAATAGGTAATTTCGAAAGGATCCCTAAGGGCTGACAGAATCCTCGATTGAAAGCTAACAGATTCGACTCATGAGAATCTGAGGAGACGAGAAGAACATGAGTGTTGGAATTATGATACAAGTGTTTTCCTTGATGGAAACTCACTCACAAGTCAGTTAAGTTTTGATGAAACACAACCCACGGTGTAACAGGTCCATTCAGAGGTAATAGGGCATTGGTATAGAAGAACAGGAAGACGGAACAAAAGTCCACTAATCAGAATGAAGAAGTTGAAGTTAAAGGATGGAGTAAAGTAGTTGAAGATGTATACACATGTCCACTTAATCAAAACAATGTATACATGCTGGTTCATAGAATAAAAGTAGTGTATACGTATACACGCACTTTCACAAGAATAAAAGCGCGTATATATGGGAAAATCAAGGAGATTTAGGAGTAAACAATACCAGGGGCCAATACCATGGTATTATCCCACAATAGTGAGCAAAGTAACAACTATTTGATACCGTCCAAGAATACCATGGGTCCTAAGTGGTTTTGGTCCGAGGTATTGAGAAAGGCCAAAAACTATATAAGGAGGAGAAGAATATAAGGCCAGGGTGTGAAAGTGAAAGGGTTTCTCAGGAATACTTCTATTTGAAGTATATTATATTTTGCAGGGGTTGTGTTTGTGGTTTGATCTGAAATATTTTGTGCTCCTTGAATTTTATGTTGGATCAGGATCATGAGACATGAAATGACTTATCATTGAATGATATGAAACTGGTTGGGCTAGATCTGATTGCGTACACTTGTTTTATTCTTTAAATTTCATGATTTGGGTTTGTATGAATTTTGGAATAGCAGCGAAGTTGTGAGTTAATATTTGCAGATCTATACGCTAGTTCACCTCGGTAAAAACATGTATAGATGCAGGTTCTACTCTTTCAAGTAGCGTATACAAAAGAAAAGCCTATTCTTCAGATCTGGCTGATCTATCTAATCAATTTTGTTGTTTTACTATTGTCTGTCAATCAAGTCTTCCTAGATCTCAATGTAAAACTAAATGCATAAGGAGTTTGGTGTCTGGTTGATTGATTGTCTAAGTAAGAAGGGTTATCTCTGCTAATTCTTGTGTAAATCTTTATAAATTGACAGTAGATTTTTAGTATATTGCTGGTGGGTACAGACTTAATTCAAAAGTTTTACGTTTCAGTAGTTTTGAAGGTATACGCAGGTTTGGTTAATGGAAGTAGCGTATACACACAAGTTGGGTTTAGTAAAGTAGCGTATACATTCTGATGCATGATTTTTGAGGTTGCAGCTGGTTCTGAATGATGATGCAGGTTTCTAGGTTCAGCACAATGTTCTGATGACAGTGATATGACCGTTTATATTAACTGATTATTGGTTGGTGCAGTTTGAAAGTATTGATGCGTCTAGTATGAAAATTGATGAAACAAGGCCTTCATGTGTATTTTTATGTGCTAGGAGCATCTCGTTTGAAAATTTATGAAACGTGGTCCCTAGAAGAAGAGAGAAGGTGTAGGCTTCTATAGGTCGATGCCTACGTAATAGTAAACACAATGGCTAGTACAACAGCTAGGGGGTTGTAGCTCCCTTCCAGTAGAAGCTGGAAAACAAGAGAAGGTTGTAGCCATCTGCAGGTGGGTGCCTGCGTACTGGTATGAGTCTGCACCAGTACAAGATTGTAAATAGGTTTTCTTATTATTAAAAGAAGACAGAGATGACAACAGTAGGTGGTTTCTCTCCCGAATTGGGTTTCCACCTTAAATCTTGGTGTTCATGTGTGTTTTTTATGTGTGATTGTTCATTATGGTTTTACTACACTGTTTAACAAGTTGGTGATGCACTGATTAAATATCAACACATGATTAACTGATTAAATCATAAGTTCTCTGGGTATACACTGGTTTCTCTAGTAATAGTAACATGTAGATGCTAGTTCACTTCACAGAAGTAGCGTATATAAATCTGTTTTGGAAATGAAAATTTTTTGAACTGATAATACTGATTCACCCCCCCCCCCCTTAGTATTTCCAACAATTGGTATCAGAGCTAGGTCCTTTAGAAGAAGCTTGATCGCTTGAAGGAAGATCTTTCAAGATGAATAATCACGAAGGCATGGGATCTATCAGACCACCAATCTTCAATGGGAGAAACTTGGTATATTGGAAAATAAGAACTAGAGCCTATCTTCAATCTCTTAGAGCCGATGTTTGCGAAACTGTGGAAGGAGGATATCAATTTCCAGCAACAACACCTACAGATTCTGCAGGTAAGAAGTTATATGAAACCAATTCCAAAGCTATCAATATGTTATTGGGAAGTCTGTCATAATCACAATTTTTCAAAGTCATGCAGCTCAAGACAACCAAAGAGATATGGGACAAAATCATTCAGAGCTACGAAGGAGACTCTCAGGTAAAACATGCTAAGCTTCAAACTCTCAAAATTCAGTATGAAACTCTTAAGATGCATAGTGATGAGAGTGTTGCTAGTTACTTTTTACGTATAGATGAGATTGTTAATTTTATGAAGAATTTGGGTGAAGAGATAAAGGAAGCTACTTTAGTTGAGAAAATTTTGAGATCTTTGTCTTCTAAATTTGAGTCAAAAGTATCTGCCATAGAAGAAAAATAGGATCTTCAAACTATTACTATGACTCAACTCCATGGAATCCTAACTGCCTTTGAAATGAGGAAAGGAGGTCCATCAAATATGAGAGAAGCCGCTTTTAAAGCTTCAGCAAAGGGAAAATAAAAGGAAGAGCACAATGAACCAGGATACATTTCAGAAGAAGAAGATGAGGTAAATTTTGTCAAGAAGCTTCAACGGGGTTCTGGAAGATTCAGAGGTAAGCTACCATTCAAATGCTTTGCTTGTGGTAGAGTCGGCCATTATGCTACCAAATGTCCTCATAAAGATAAATATGAAAAGGGAAAGGAATATGTAAAAGGAAATAGAAAACAGGTTGTCAATAGAAGGAGTTACTATACGCATGAAGATAGTGATGGTTTATCTAATAGTGATGAAGATGAAACTAAACAAGATTATAGACTACTCATGGCTTATGACAATGATGATTTTTTGGATGCCTTAGAAGAGGAAGAATTTCTTGAATAAATCACTAAACTCAAAATCTGTTTATAAGAAAAGAATATGATCATGGATACATTGACACACCAACTCACTAAAAGAGAAAAACACAATGAAAATCTAGAGTGTGAAATTGTGGGTCTAAAAAAAGAACTTGAGAAGACAAAATATCTTAATATTAGATTTTCTAAAAGATCAGAAACTTTAAATGAAATCATCCCAATTCAACGTTCTCCTCTGATAAAGACAGGTCTTGGATATATTGAAGAATCATCTCAATCACAGAAGTCGTTAGCCTCCACCAGAAGCTATCTTGATGCAACAAAGACCAGTGAACAGTATGTCAATCATCAACAAAGGCCTAAAAATACTTATCAGGTAAATCATACTCAATTTACTCCAAGGATGAATATTAGTAAAAGCTTCAACCAATAGGTAAACAATTCCAAAAGATTATATCATCGAAAAAACTTCTTTAATTGGCAATGTCTTTCAAGTCATAACTTTGGGCATAAGAATACTCAATGTGTTTCTTACAAAACCATCATGACTAGAGAAGCACGAAATCAAAGGAGTGTAACTATGTTGGGCATGGAATCCCCCACAACATGTTTTTGGGGCTCAAAACCCAGGTTTTGGTCAAGTATATTGTAAGACTCCATGAATTGCGGGCGTGGAGCACGAAGGTTAGGATGAGTCATAGGGATGTCCGCCCTAAAATATTGTAACTTAATGTAACGTTGTGTCGGCCTACCCATGGTCCGCAGACCATGGGATTGTATAAACAGAGAGAGGCTCTAAGTTGTAAAGGTAGCGAAGAAAATATAGAATAGTGAAGGCATGGTTCAGGGTTAGAGCGGGATCTAAAGTGTACTGGGTCGTAGTAGTAGGAAGAGGCTCTGCAGCTGTGTGCATAGAGGCCTAGTAGAGTCCGCGCTGAGTGCGTAGACCCTTGTAGCTAACTGCACAGGGTGGAGTCCACGTATCCCCAAGAAACCCATGGTTCAGAAAATTGTCAATGGAAGAAAAATGCAAAGCCATCACCATTGAATCAGAAGAAGAGGAGGAAGACTTATAGGCTTTAATTGATCAAATAGAGGTGCAAGACGATGTGGATGGGGATGTCCCACCAATGCCTTCCACGACAAAGTTACCCACGTACATCCCTCCATGGAAAGGGAAAGTTAGGGTGGCCAAAGACCTAGAGGCCATGAAGAGTGCACTCCAGAGCCCACTCCCCCTCGACAACATTACTTTTGAAGGTCTGCCCCTCGGCCGGGTGCCTACCATGAAGTTCGAAGATTGGGACTTGGCAGACAGCGAGAATTTACCGCACCTGACAACGGAAAGCTTGATGAAACAGAAGCTGGAGGGGACAATGATTATGTTGGAGCTGTGAAAATCGCTGCGCGGTGTGGAGAAGGCTGGGTTACTTCATCTACGATGGATACCCCACTTTCACCATGCATCCGTCACCATTTTCATCATCAGGCAGGTGCTATGCCTGGTGCATGATGGGTATCTATGGCTAGAGGAGCCTATTCCCATCACGGCGGAACTTATTCACAGAATTTCTTGGCTTCCTTGTAAGGGAAGGGACCCTGGAGAAATAGTTGGTAAAAGCAACGATTTGGCTCTTGTAGAAGCCAGGAAAACCAAGTACAAGCTGGAGAAGTGCATGGAAGGGGTCCAGTTTAACTGGGCTGAGTTCCTCTGTGAGGAATTTTTGATAAACTGCAAGGAGGCCCAAGAGTAGGGGAAGACCCTCCACTACGCGTGGTTACTCTTATCCATTTTTCTGGTAGTAGGCAAACTACTGGTAGATAGCCAGTTCCTGCCTATTAACCAGGACTGTCTTGAGGCTGCAAAGTACGCTTCGCTCTGGGCCACGAAGGATGCAAAGTGGATTCACGTGGTCAAAGTTTCTTGGGTGTTGAAGGAGGCGAGCATCCGAATATGGATTAATAGAAGGCCACGATTATCTCCCATAGTGTATGCCACTCTACAGAGATTTGCAGAGTTTAAAGTGGACATGCACAACATTCATGTTCGAGTGCGAAAGGATCCAACAAAGGAATGGACAAAGCTTCCATTTATTGCTACTGATGACACCATCTTCACAGAATTGGAAACATGGTCTCTGGAGTAGCGCGCCCCAGACTTGGCTGGAATGGAGAAGGCCAACACCCAACAAAGAAAGAAGGACACCAAGCTGTGCATCATGTAGCTCGGCAAAAAGAGGTGCCAGGAACAAGAAGTAGCCTCATAGCAGAAGATGATCGATGCAGCAGCAATGGCATAGATGATAGAAACAACAACAGTGCTAGTGAAAGAGGCTAAGGGGGGCCATGAAATTTCCACAGGGTAGGGGGCTAAGGACATTGACCTAGAGGAAGACCACGCGGATCCGGAAACTACCTCGCAATAATTGAAATGGCTATGTGTCCCTCAGAAAGTGGTCCCCGAAAGAATGTGAAGGCATCTAAGACGTCCATTGACCCAATTATGCTTACAGAAGGGGATCTTTTTGACATTTGTGAAACGATTAGCGATGTCATTAAGGGCACACTCCAAGAAGTGATGGTGGAGCAGAAAACTGTGTTGGGGGAACTACGAACACAGTTACAGGGACTACAGGTGCAACCTCCTCAGATAGGAATGATGGCCCCATATGCCGCAGTAGGTACATCCGAGATGGAACAGATGTTGTGCACCCACATGACCAACACTTTCGTGTTCCTCGAGGGCGCGTTAGAGGCAACAAATGAAGTTAACCAAGTTGCGGTGGGAAGGATTAAGGGGTTGAGTGTAAACTTGGCTGCCCTTCCACGAGAAACCCTGTACTAGTTACAGGATGGGGTCATAGCCGAGCTCCGCGCCAGAGAAGGCCATTCACTACAAGTATTGAGTGAACAAAAGGTCAATCTGGAATAGCTCAGCTGACACCGTGATGAACTCATTGCACAGACTCAAGGACTAGTGCAAGTGATGGACGATGCTTATAGAATTGTCCTAGAATTAGTTGTCCAGATAGATCTACCAGTAGGAGAGCGAATTCACAGATTGGCCAGTGGATTCTACGAGGAAAAGGAGGAAGAAATGAGGATACAATTGGACCTCAACCTTCAGATTGGTTAATTGTGAATACACAGTCATCCATGCCCCTAGAAGTTAGGGAACAACATGCTAGTGCTATCCAAAAAGCGTAGGAGGAAATAGGACAGGTAGTGCAGAACTGTACAACTATGTTGGAAGAATCCTTCACGGTCCTCACTTCCTTATAGAAGGACCCCACCATATAGCACCTGGAAGCAGAGGTGTGGGAGTTTCAAGTGTAGTATGATAGTGTGCATAGAAAGGCACAGACAGTTGCACTAACCGAACGACTGGCGAAGCTACAGTAGGTGAAGGCATTGAAGGAATAGGTGGATGCCGCACAACAGAAAGAGGTAGTACTTAAAGTGCACCTCCAGCCTTGGATTGCTGAGGCCTTCCTCATTACTATTGATATCGAAAGGAAGCATGCATAGATGAAGGTGATGCATGCCTTAAGACAAGGATTTTCCCATGATAGCGAGCATTCGGCCGAAAGAGTAGAGCATATCCAACATACAGCAGAACGGTGCGCTGCGAAACTTCGCGCAGCATAGGCACAGTTGCAGGGGTTCTGTGCCAAGATTGGCGCACCAGCAAAGTGACTCGGGATGAGTCACGATGATTGTGTAAGGGGCCTGTTGGGCATGGGATCCCTTGCGGCATGTTTTTGGGGCTCAAATCCCAAGTTTTGGTCAAGTATATTGTAAGACTTCGTGAATTTTGGGTGCGGAGTGTGAAGGTTAGGATGAGTCATAGGGTTGTCCACCCTAAAATATTGTAATTTAACATAATGTAGTGTCGACCTACCCATGGTTTGTGGACCATGGGATTGTATAAATAGAGCAAGGCTCTAAGTTGTAAAGGTAGCAAAGAAAAGATAGAATAACGAAGGCACGATTCAAGGTTAGAGTGGGGTTTGAAGTGCATTGGGTCGTAGTAGCAGGAAGAGGCTCTGCAGCTGAGTGAGCAAGGGCCTAGTAGAGTCCGTAGTTGAGTGCGAAAACCCCTGCAGCTGAGTGCACAGGGTGGAGTTGGGTCTTGGAATTGAAAGTTAATAAAGAGAAGTTTACTCTGTGCATCTGTTCTTGAATCTGTACTTTGATGTTATACATTACTTTTACTCTATTTATTTACTGCGCACAATTGATGAATACTTGTATGAATGCTTATATATTAAAATAATCTAAGTGATCAACTAACATAGCCTAACACAGGAAGACTTGGGTAAATAACACGAGTCGCGTTGCGGCTAGAATTGCGCGAAGGCAATATTGCAGGACGCAGGGTGCAAAAACCTAGTTCTAGCACCCTCCCATACTAATTCGGGTGAGAACTCAGTTCACACTCCATGGACTGTTACCGAAAGGGCCAGTAGTATCGGGATTTGCTTGGCTAAATCACTTTTGAACCTAGGTTAGGCCCCACTGAGCCAAAAAACGGTTCCATTGTCGGGACCGAGATCTGCATAAGGGACGTCTGATGTCATGCCACTAGAACCCAACAAAGAAGGAAATTGAAGAGTGGTTGGACAAGAAGATTCACGAGTTCGCGACACAGGAAAATAGAACTCTGCAAGTATCCGAGGAAAAGTGTTTGGAGCGCTATGTGTATACATAAATCCATGAGATTTTCTTTGCATCCTTTCCATCTAAGTTGTATGAGTGGATCGCAAGGTTAGCCAACAGTTAGGGAAGGTGTAGGCTCGACCAACTAATAGTGTGGACTCTAGAATTAGTGCACAGACTAGAAGCATTAGAAGATAATATCATGTGAGGTATGGACCATTGGCTCAATCGGATAATAGGGGTATTTATCACTGAGTTTGTGGTAGACATGATCATGAGCTATAGCGATGCAGAGTGACGCTTTCTGAAGGGACCATGAGGTAAGTATATTAAGTCTTTGAATACTTGTATTAAGATGCTATTGTGTGAAAAAAGTGTCATGCGAATACATTAATGTTTGGGACTACGCGGAGCGAAAAAATATACAAAAGTAGCAAAGAATTAGAAAACAGTCCCTTAGTTTCACCCTCGCGAGAGAGCGAGGAAGAGTTCGCTACGGTTTCTCTGAGAAGTATGGTCAGTTTGATAAGGCAGCACATTCCGCAATTACCACCTCCACCCACTTCGCCTCCCTCACCTCCACCACCTCCATAGTGTAGTATGACGAGCGCGATCAAACTACCAGTATTCAGAGGGGTTGGGAATGAAGATCCAGACCAATTCTGGTTCATGGTAAGAGAAGTATGGGAAGCACAAGGTGTCACGGACGATAATATTAAGAAGGCTACATTGGTGAGTGTGCTGCAGGATCTCACATTAACATGGTATATCAAGCACTCTAACGACCGCCCAAACGCAGGGATAACAGATATCCAAAATGCACTAAGCAAGGAATTTAGTAGGCCAAAGTTAGAAACACAATCAATCATCGGGTTTAAAGAAATTGTGATGCTCCCAGGCAAGACTGCCTGGGATCTGGATCAATGGCTGAAGAGTACGATCCGCGAATCCAATATGATGTTGACAGATGGACAACATCATGCATGGTTTATAGCATCTCTGACACCACACTTGAGGATGGCGTTGTCACAACAAAAGCTTTCTACCCAGGGTGAAGTGTTGGAAATGGAAATGAGATTACATGAGACCCAAATACAAGATCTTGGGTTGGGAGTTCAACAAATCCATGCGTAATTGCCAAATTCGTCTTTAGAAATGCAAGGTTTGAAGCAGGATAGGGCACCATGGCCAGAGGTGCGTGAGGAAGCATGGTGCATAAAATGCAAAGGCCAAGGCCATGGCAAGGATCACTGTCCTGTGTTTGCAAACTACTTGGCAGGAGGAGGGCCAATGCCGTTGAGACTAGAGGCACAGGTAGGGCCGAGTGCGAAACCTACTTTATGGTGTGCGATCTGTCAGGTAGGAGGGAAACACACGACAAATAATTGTCATTTGTTGCACAAGTATACACAGACACCCCAACAACTGTTTTGTAATTTCTGCAGGTCGGTAGGCCATGATGAGCGCACTTGCCGCAGTTACGAGCTAATGATGGATTGGACCCCTTCCTATAGGATGCAAACCGAAATGCGAGCCCTCAACCCAAATGTGAGGATGGCATGCACTGTATTTTAGGGGCGAGGTCGAGGATGAGGTTGAATGGGACCAGGAAGGGGTCGCAGACAATTAATTTGTTACAATTGCAAGGGACCAGGGCACTATGCCCACGATTGTACCAACCCGACAAGGATATCTTGTATGTATTGTGATCAGTTTGATCATGAAACAATAGACTGTCCTACGTTGGTCACGAGGATGTGCAAAAAAGGGGTACTCCAGCCTCCCCTGACTCAGAATATACAAATGATGAGGTCTGAACTGCGTGAAGAGGACTCGAATGTGAGCATGATGTTCAAAAGTGGTACGGCCACGGGAGAGGACATAAGGAAGCAGCCAAAGGAAAGTACATGGGTTTGCAAGGCTCCTACAAAGGAACCTGAGTTTGACTTAGAACACACAAAGGCGACATTCATGGAAGCTAAGAAGAGGTTCGCGGAGGCCTCCACGTTAGGTAATAAGGATCAGCCAGAGCTAGGAATGGATCCTTCAATGCTCACTACCTTTCGGAGACATGCATGAAACTGCTGCGCGACAACAAGGCAGTTAAAGGATTACAGGAACTGATCACCAGGTGCGTGGGTGTTATAGACATTTTTGTGCCTTACAGCATGAAGCATGAAATGTCAATAATCTAAGGGATCCAAAGTCCCTAAACATGTTGTTCCTACCCCTAGAGGAACAAGGTCAGCAAACCATAGCACTGAATATCAGTTCTCCACCTGAAAACACTAAAAAACAAGCTAATTCTGGATCATGTCAACTGCTACACTGGCTACCTGCACTGAATGTCAACTGCTACACTGGCTACCTGCGCTGAATGTCAACTCCAACACTAGCTACCTGCGCTGAACGAGTTTGGACATGTGGCAGACTCATTCCTTAAGGTGTCAGAGCCCAGGAAGCTTCCAAAGTGACACTTGCATCAAGGAATTCGACTGGTGATGAGTAAGAGGGTCTAGATCTCCAAGTGGAAGCAAAAAACCTCCAAGTGGACTCAAGAACTGAAGAATAACTAAAGTGAGAGAGGACACTAGTCAGCTTCATGCCAGCTACAAGCTGACTCATCCTTTCTCCAAAACTCCTATATATAGAGCTCTCTCATGAGGTCTAGGGAGGCTGGAATTTTGTGAATGTAAGGAAGTGCTGTTGGTTTGAGTATAGAACTATTGGGTGATTTGCTTGAAGGAGGTGAAGAGGAGATTTCTTTCTGCTGGGAGGTGATGCTGGATTGGGCCTTTTATGGTTGTATCACTTCCTGAACTTTACTTCTTCCGTTAATAAAGCATTTGAGGTTCTTCTATATGCATGTGTCTCAATAGTGTATTGTTATGCTTGTGTATTTGATTTATTCTAATCCTTGAATCAATTATGAATGTATGCTTCTTGTAGTTTCCCTCTCTTGCCATTTTGCAGGATCTTGGTGTAGCTGGGCCAGTGAAAGAGCAAGGAGCTGGGAGCAAGCAGCAAAGAGAGAAGATTGGATCAATCATTAGCGGAAGACAACGATTAGTGGATCTCTTTCTCCCCTCTCTTACATCTCATAAAGAAGTAATCTCGAATAGCTTTGCTTTGATTGTTGCTGAGGTACTATCACCCTTAGAGTGGGATAGGGTCATTCTGTATTGGATACTTTTCCCAACAACAAATTGGCGACTCCACTGGGGAACGTATCTTGTTGGTTGTTTGTGTTTTTTGCTATTCATTTCATAAACACAGGGAGTACCGAATCGAACTGCATTTGGATCTTTCAAATGCAAAGTAGAGGGCAGCTACTCTAGCTCAGTTGCTGGGCAAGTTTATGATTTGAAGAGCTGATCCACAAGGACTCTAAATAGCTCTTAGTGATAGCTTTTCATCCTCCTTTTCATCCCTTAGTGTGTACTTGACTGATAGCTTCTGATTTGGCCAAAAACTGTGAATTTTTGAGCAATCTGTGACCCGGAAACTGAGAGAAACGAAAGTTTGTCTCTTCAGTGCAGTGCAGGCACTGTGAAGGCAGTCTGCATTTCAGCGCAGTTCCCGAAGGGGCTACCTGCACTGAAGGTCAAACTGCCAGTGGACTACCTGCGCTAAACCAGTTTTGCCTAGTGCTACTGGGGTTCCCTCCTGTTTATTGCCCTGTTTTCACCCTTGTTTTTGCAGCCTGTTACCAGTCAATGTACCTATCTGAAACCAACTTTCCTTGCCACTATTCCGCCTCGGTTGTATAAATAAACTGTATTTGTTCTTTGTGTATTTCTTATATCATTTGCAGTTTCCCATAACGAAAAGTGAACTAGTCTTGCTGTGGCCTCTTAGATCTAGACCTGTGATAAGTGTCATTTTGATCTTAAGAGTTAGTTTATTTGCTGTTCATAGCTGATTGAGCTTTTGCTTTCGTCATATGGTTTGAATTTATATATTTCTAGTGTCGAAACAAGTAAATCTTAAGGTGTCTTTTGATTTTGGACAAGCTTGTTTGCTTTCACTTGAAATTGAATTCAAAGTTATACAACAGCTTTCTTTTTGTATTGCACCAACATTAAGAAAGAGAAAAGAAATACCTGCATTGTGCATGTGCATTTTGACGGTTTGCATGTCGATTTAGGAAAAAGTGCATTAGTGTGTGCTCTATGATCTGTGTGAAAAGATGTTGTCTTTCTTTTCCCTCAGTAGTTAAGATTTTCAAAGTTGAAAGATTGAAAAGCTTGCTTATCATCTTAGACTGCATTTAGGAGTGTTACTATACATCTCGTGGTGATCCATAAAGGCAAACTGCTAAACAAGATCAACCTTAAAATAAATTGAATTTACATAACAACGCATTGAAACATAACGCAAACACATAGAGGTCTAAGCTAGAGACGTGTTCCGGCGTCGTTAAATGTGATATCTTAGCGTTGAGTGGTTGGGTGACTCCTCCACGGTGAAGCGATAAGTACCAATACGGACTTGTGCTCCCACGTACCGTCGCGTATATATTGGGAGACCCCTATAGGAACAAAGCCTTTATCCATAGGAAACCGTGTCGGTCGCCCTACTGATCGCAATGCAGTGAACACAGCATTCACGAAGATCGACCACTCGTACCGTAAAACGTATTCTGTGGTTTTGCGAAAAGTTTGGCACACCCTTTGCCTAGAACTCCAGAGTAGTTTCTTTTGGCCTTTTTCAAACTCTATAACTGAAAAAGTCCATCCGAGCATTTGTCACTTCGGGCTCGTTAAAACATTGAAGGAGACTAGAGTCATCTTTAGCTTTTTCTTGACTCTTAAAAAGTGAAAAAGCAAGTTGTGTCTAAAGCGTCGTTATAAAATTTATTTTAAACGGAACATAATCACCTCCTATTCCTGTGTTGATCTGTAGGTTGAGAACATGGAATGCCCCAACCAAGGAATTCCACAAGATGGAAATCCTAGTCCTTTCTCCTCTTGGGGAGAAGTTGGTGCGCCGCACATGGCCACATTGTTGCTTCCAGGACTGACAATTGGCCTGCCTATTTGGCTGTTCTCAACCAATGTAGTTCAGAACACCATGGTTCCTGAACAGTCGAGTCAACAGTTAGATCAGTCTAGAACTGCCCACCAGCCTTCTACTTCCTATAACTCTTCCTCCGATCCTTCATCTTCGCAAGGTAGAGCCGGCAAAAGCCAAGCTCCCATGGAGAAGAAGGAGATGAGGAAGAGAGAGAAGAAGAAGAAGGAGCCTAAGGCGACTGGGGGCAAGTGAAAGACATCTGACAAAAATCCACACACAGCACAGACCAGGAATAAATCGCCATGTGTCATATGTAGAGGAGACCACTTCCATAGAGATTGTCCCTGTATTCCCCGGATACTAAGGGACTGGTCCCCTCGGTTGCACAATTCGGGAGCATCAACCTCTGATAGACATGTTGAATGCTTACCGCCAACCAGTGAAAGTGAAGGTTCAAGACAAAGAGGGGGAGCAAGATCCCCCTGCAAACTGTGTGAAGGCGATCACGCCATCCATCGTTTTCCCTTCTTAGACGAAGCGAAGAGAGTTTTGGAAGATCACCCGGTTTCACCGTTGAGACTTCCTCCTGGATACAAAAAACTCGTGCCAAGTCCTTCGTTGGTTGAAAATACAGCCGGCCCGCTCAAGTGGTCAGCTGAAGCGTCAGTCATTGAAAATGAACCTACTGAATCCAGACCGGATGAAAGTCCAAAGGTCGATACGGCAGTTGACCCGGTTCTTCCTTCAGAGGTTTCATCCTCAAATGACACCGTCACTGAAGATTCATCTTCAAATGACACCCTCACTGAAGAGAATAAGGATGACACCATCCAGATTCTTTTCATCAACACGGACTCTGATGAGCATCAGGGCAATGCGCCCATTCCTTTATCGCAGGAAGGAACATTGTCAGGGTCATATCCGGCCATGTATTTGGTCCCACTGCCAAGCAACCTGGTTGTGTCCTTTGATTGGAACCAACTAGGTAGACCCCGGTTGCCAGCCAGTGTACCATTCAGAATCATGGTCCAAATTTATAGAATGGTAATGGCTGGAACTATCATTGATGAAGGGGCATCTGTGAGTATCCTTTCCTCTATTGCTTGGAAAGCACTGGGTTCCCTGGAGCTTTTGCTTGAGATAAGAAATCTCTCGGGTTTTGATAAAGGAACCAGTCGACCATTAGGGATCCTCCCCAATGTGCCCGTTACATTGAAAGGGAAGACCGTTCAAATGAACGTGATGGTCGTTCAAGGACCCTTGGATTATAACCTACTCCTTGGACGAGACTATATGTATTGCATGGAGGCAATAGTCTCCTCACTCTTTAGAGTAATGTGTTTTCCACACGAAGGAAGAATGGTCAAGCTCGTAGACCAACTTTCATTTCCAGGATCACGCATCGCAAATAGTCACATACCAACCCTCAATGGTCTATTCACTCAAGAAATGTCTCCACCCCCAGTCCTCCTTCCCGATGAGTGCGAGTGATTCGGAAAGATGGGACTGGAACCCAGGGGGCATGCATCCTGGTCTGCTTCGGGCAGAGGAAACCTTGGGTATAAGGCAGAATTTCCGCGAAAGAATATGACTTGTCCGTACCCCGTCCGTGGATGGAAGAGGGGTTGTTCTAGAACAGGATTCTTTTGTTAAGGTTACTTGTTTGACAAAGGTCATTCACCATTGTCTACTTCGGTAGACAGTGCTGAGGAGATGTTTTCGTTTGATGGTGTTAACAAAACAATCTTTGGGTAACCAGAAATAGGCAAGCCTCACCCTTTAAAACAGATGTTTTGACGGATAAGTAGGGGCAACCTTGAAATTTTACTTTATACCTGGGGGCATGCAAACCTTTTGGAGTGCAAGCAAGGGACGACTATTTATTTTTTTTAAATTTTTAGGTCCTCCCTTTAAACCTGTAGGTCTAACCCTTTAAACTCGTAGGATTAGCCGTTTCCGAACTTGTGTAAAGAAAGGATGAGAAGGAGCATAGCTTCGTGAGATAAAGCTCCATAAAAAATAGCTATCTCACAGGAGACATTCTTATTTTATGACTGGTATATCGAGCAGTCTTACCGCGGAATTTATGCTCGTTAAAAAATAGAAAAGCGAGATCCGAGCAGTTTTAATACATAGTTCATGCTCGTTAAAAAATAAACATAAGGTTGAGCATTCAAGCTCATTAAAAAATGAACATACCCCGGTAAATAACCATTGTGATCGTAAATTTATTAGCCATAAAAAGCCTTGGTCGTGTTTGCACCTGCCACCTCCATTCCATTTGGCGAGTCGTTCACTTCCATATGATTGTTTACGCATTTTGAGGAACAGCTGCGAAGAGTGATTTCACCTAGCCATCCTTGTGACACTGCCATGATTGGAAAATTCCAACCTGTACCTGGAATCTGCTGCTATCCCTGTTTATCACTTGTTCCTCAAAAGACGAGTCTTCTTTGAGCTCTTTTCAACTGACTCGTAAAATATGAAAAGATTGCCGAGTTTTGGCCTTCCATCTCGTTAAAAGGACCGGAAGAGCTATCCCTCCTCTAGATTTTAATCTTTTTGGACCTGAGGGATTATTGCACAAAAAGGTCGAGCGCTTGTTTTATTCGGCTCGTTAAAGTTATCGAAAACTCATCCCTTCTGTATTGTTTTATACTTTTTCGGACTTAAGGGATTAGATGACGAAAAAGGAATTTTGGAGTTAACTTTCTGTACCTTTTCAGACTCTCTAAAAATGAAAAGGACAGAGTTTTCCTTGTTGTTAGACTCGTTAAAATGATTAAATAGCGACAAACTTGTCTTTAGACGAGAACGAGTTTCCCTATCGATAGGCTCGTTAAAACATAGCGATGGGCTTGCCCGAAGGGCAGGTTATAGAACAAGCATATGTTATCCTCCTCAAGCTTGACAAAAATAAAGAGGTACTGGTCAGAAATGACTGGGGAAAAATTGGGAGAACCTCAAAGCTTTAATGGTAGCAAGTCGCTCTTGAACATGACACTTTTCCTCCGTACCACATCGGGTTGGGTTGTTTCATTCACCGGTCTCATCACCATGGTCTCGCCAAACCATCCACATTTGGGGTAATGCTACCGATCCATCGCATCAGTGTCGTTATATGTTCAAGAGATGTTGTTCAGAAAGAGTCAACCGTGTCCCATCCACTGCCATACATTATCCTTCATCCACCCATGATCGCCACCCTGAGTCATATGTCACAGATTGTTTTCACCTCCATTAAAATCATTAGCTCCGTTCCGTGTCACTGTTGTGGGATTCATTAAGGCCCTCCTTTGACGGATCGCTTCTTGTCGACTTCAGCTCATTATCCAAGAAGTTGATCTAGGAACACCCCCCTCAGTACTTTGAAGCTTGCATGCCTCAATGGCGAGTTTCTCACTTCCGGCGACAGGTATACATCAATGACCTTCGACCAGAAGATTTTGCGTGGTGTTCGACGCCAAGTCCTTTATTCACACCACGTGAATTGTACTGCAGTAACTTGAGGGTCATTATCATTATCAGTGATTCCTCTCGCGCTTGTTAACGGTTTACATCATTGACCGGTAATCAAGCGATGTCTTTCCATGTTCGACTTCAGCGTAATTCTCACATGGATCGACTTGTACTTAGAGTGAAGATCGAACGAGTTTGAAGACCCCGGATCTAGTTTCATCCATCCGGGTTGTGGTATATATTCAGGAAATATAAAGACATTTGACGTGTACATCATTACAACAGATGATCGTCCTACTCAAAGGATGATAATTTCAGCAGAGAATTATCAGTCTACCATCAGACGATCGTCTATTCTATGTACCAAAATGAATTTATAAAGCTGAGCATGGGAATGCCCGCCTCAGCTAGATCATGAAAGCAGAATGAAAAATAATGTATTGTATTGTATTTTATTACAGGTCACCTCTCAACGATTGAATGAACTTCGGATCCTCCTGATAAAGCATTTCACCCGATAAACGACCTCATACTTTAGGGGGCAACTGTTATAGACATTTTTGTGCCTTACAGCATGAAGCATGAAATGTCAATAATCTAAGGGATCCAAAGTCCCTAAACATGTTGTTCCTACCCCTAGAGGAACAAGGTCAGCAAACCACAGCACTGAATATCAGTTCTCCACCTGAAAACACTAAAAAACAAGCTAATTCTGGATCATGTCAACTGCTACACTGGCTACCTGCACTGAATGTCAACTGCTACACTAGCTACCTGCGCTGAATGTCAACTCCAACACTAGCTACCTGCGCTGAACGAGTTTGGACATGTGGCAGACTCATTCCTCAAGGTGTCAGAACCCAGGAAGCTTCCAAAGTGACACTTGAATCAAGGAATTCGACTGGTGATGAGTAAGAGGGTCTAGATCTCCAAGTGGAAGCAAAAAACCTCCAAGTGGACGCAAGAACTGAAGAATAACTAAAGTGAGAGAGGACACTAGTCAGCTTCATGCCAGCTACAAGCTGACTCATCCTTTCTCCAAAACTCCTATATATAGAGCTCTCTCATGAGGTCTAGGGAGGCTGGAATCTTGTGAATGTAAGGAAGTGCTGTTGGTTTGAGTATAGAACTATTGGGTGATTTGCTTGAAGGAGGTGAAGAGGAGATTTCTTTCTGCTGGGAGGTGATGCTGGATTGGGCCTTTTATGGTTGTATCACTTCCTGAACTTTACTTCTTCCATTAATAAAGCATTTGAGGTTCTTCTATATGCATGTGTCTCAATAGTGTATTGTTATGCTTGTGTATTTGATTTATTCTAATCCTTGAATCAATTATGAATGTATGCTTCTTGTAGTTTCCCTCTCTTGCCATTTTGCAGGATCTTGGTGTAGCTGGGCCAGTGAAAGAGCAAGGAGCTGGGAGCAAGCAGCAAAGAGAGAAGATTGGATCAATCATTAGCGGAAGACAACGGTTAGTGGATCTCTTTCTCCCCTCTCTTACATCTCATAAAGAAGTAATCTCGAATAGCTTTGCTTTGATTGTTGCTGAGGTACTATCACCCTTAGAGTGGGATAGGGTCATTCCGTATTGGATACTTTTCCCAACAACAGTGGGGTCAGGAGAACCATGCATAGTTTTGGGAAGCATGCATTGTGCACTAGAAGGGAAATGAGGTTGAATGCAGAGATTGGTGAGTATAAAATGGATCAGGTAATCCTAGATTTGGGTTCGGACGTGAATGTATTACCAAAGAAAACATGGGAACACATGGGCAGGCCCATGCTACAATGGTCCCCTATTCGATTATGAATGGCGAACCAATAGAAGATTTTTCCCATGGGGAGGTTGTAAGGGTAATAGTTGATATTGAAGGTGCAAGTATGTTGGCGGATTTTGAAGTAATAGAAATTGTCGATGACAGAAATCCCTATCCCGCATTGTTAGGAATAGACTAGGCCACTGATATGAATAGAGTAATCAACCTGAAGAAGCGCAAAATGATCTTTGAGAAAAAGTCACTACGCGTAGTAGTCCCATTGGACCCAGCTGAAGGAGCGCGCTACACTAAACCAATGCGCGACGATGATCTTGACTGTGTTTACAAGATAACTACACGAGACTAGGATTGGGTGAATCTGACTACAGATGGGAGGATCTCATTGAAGCGTGAAAGCTCCTGCACTTCGGATTCAAATGAAGAAGTAGAGCGATGGCAGAATCAGTTGCATGAAGTGACAATGAAACATGATAGTTAGATCACTGCATTGTGTGACAACAGAGGAAAGAGAGTTGCTGACATATGATGGATTGATAGCAGTGGATGAATTCCTAAGAAAATTTGAAAGCATAGTACCGGAACAACAACAGTTCGATCAAGAATCAGTTAGCAAGGACGGAGCAACTTGCACGCCTACCTATCTCGATGGGTACAGACATGTGTTGTGCAGCCCACACAAGCACACCTCAAACTTAGGATCGAAAATCGTAATAGGACCTAGCAGTAGGAAAGGCGACGTGCACCACAAACGTTCCACGTGGAAGCATTCAATAAGGTATGCGGAGTCTTGAACAGGGTTCACTAGGCAAGATGAACTGATTAGGACCTATGTGTGCTAGCGATTCAATGGGCCTATAGGGCCATGTGCAAAAACCTAAGTGTAGAGATGATTCCAAAGCCAAGGAGCAGAGTCGAAACCATAATCCTGGAGGAAAGGATTCCTCATGCAATAGCTCCCACAGTTGGGACAGTATGCGAGGACCATGACGAAGGAATCATGCAGCTATGCAAGGGCGAACATATGAGGATTCAGGAAGCCATTCGGCAAGGGAACCTTAAACTTCGCGAACTCGAAGAAGATCGGGTATGACTGAGGAAGAAAAGCATGTTAATGGACGCAGAAACCAAAACAATAGAAAACGAAATTGCATAGGCATGTCTCATCAATAAACTAAGAATGACAAGACAAGATACAGACAGCCACACTACTGCATTAGAAGATTGTCACTGAGAATTTGTCTCTGCTACCATGGTTGCGACCGCACCTTACCAAACAAAGTAACTAGGGGAGTGTACTGCATAAGGAAGGACGTGCGGCACAGATTGTCACAAGGATAATTGAGGAGTGCCCATGGACTAGTCTAGGAGGTAAATTGAAGTCTCACATAGGTGGTGCAACCACCTGACTAGCCGTAGGGAGCACAGTCTCAGCGCTCCAAGCAGTTGAAATAGAGTGCGGGACTATAAAAGAGTCTGCGAGGGAGCTGAGCGATGAGGTGGTTACATGCAAGATTGACATGTCACAAGGGTTGCGCCCACGTAGAGGGGGCTGCGCTGCCATGCGGGTAGGCTGGGAAGTGACCGTTGGTGTCACTGTTCATGACAAGATGTCCAATTTAAGACAAAGAGGAGTGGGCGGTGGGAAATTAAGACATGAAGTCAGAACTAGATTTGGGACGATCTACTGCCAAGAATGCATTAATGAATCAGAAATGGGGGGAACGGCCAAATTCAAATTTGAAAGACGCTATAAAATGACCAAGGTTGGCCACGAGACAACACTTGTTTGTTTGAGATTTGAGTAGTTACAAAGCATTGAGCGCCAAGCACTCTTACCACTTTTGAGTACACGAAAGAACATATCACGTGTAAAAACAATGACTGCTACTAGACCAGGAGTGTGATTCACCGAAGATAGCACTGGTGAGGTCGCGAAGCCCCATATGGTCCATGAGGAGCCCTGAGATGTAGCCGTTGCGCCAGAAGTTCCAAAATCGCCACATATGCCATGACCAAAGAAAGATAAGTAGACTATGGGACCAGTCTGCGTATCCTCAAGAAACCCATGGTTCGGCAAATTGTCAATGGAAGAAAAAGGCAAAGCCATAACCATTGAATCAGAAGAAGAGGAGGAAGACTTACAGGCTCTAATTAATCAAATAGAGGCGCAGGACGATGTGGAGGGGGGTGTCCCACCAATGCCTTTCGCGACAAAGTTACCCATGTACGTCCCTCCGTGGAAAGGAAAGTTAGGGCGGCCAAAGACCTGGAGGCCACGAAGAGTGCACTCCAGACCCCACTCCTCCCCAACGACATTACTTTTGAAGGTTTGCCCCTCAGCCGAGTGCCTACCCTGAAGTTTGAAGATTGGGACTTCGCAGATAGTGAGAAGTTCCTGCACCTAACAATGGAAAGCTTGATGAAACAGAAATTGGAGGGGATAATGATCACGTTGGAGGTGTGAAAATCACTGTGCAGTGTAGAGAAGGTTGGGTTACTTCATCTATGATGGATACCCCACTTTCACCGTGTGCCCATCACCATTTTCGTCATCAGGCAGCTATTGCGTCTGGTGTATGATGGGTATCTATGGCTAGAGGAGCCTATTCCCATCACGGCCGAACTTATTCATAGAATTTCTTGGCTTCCCTGTAAGGGAAGGGACCTCAGATAAATAGCTGGTAAAAGCAATGATTTGGCTCTTGTAGAAGCCATGAAAACCAAGTACAAGCAGGAGAAGAAGAAGCGTGGCTATGCAATTGCGAGTATTAAGGAAAAAGGCATGAGTGTAGCCACCGAGCTCTTGGCCAGCAAACTAATGCGGAAGTGCCGTGTCGATGAAGTGCCAGCACCTGTGGTTGCACTGGCCGAGAAGTGCATGGAAGGGGTCCAGTTTAACTGGGTTGAGTTCCTTTGTGAGGAATTTTTGATAAACTGCAAGGAGGCCCAAGAGCAAGGGAAGAACTTCTACTATGCGTGGTTACTCTTATCCATTTTCTGGTAGTAGGCAAACTACCGGTAGATAGCCAGTTCTTGCCTATCAACCAGGACTGTCCTAAGGCTGCAAAGTATGCTTCACTCTGGGCCATGAAGGGTGCAAAGCGGATTCACGCGGTCAAGGTTTTTTGGGTGTTGATGGAGGCGAGCATCCGGATATGGATTAATAGAAGGCCACGATTGTCTCCCACAGTGTATGCCACTCTACAGAGATTTGTAGAGTTTGAAGTGGACATGCACAACATTCATGTCCGAGTGCGAAAGGATCCAGCAAAGGAATGGACAAAGCTTCCATTTACTGCTATTGATGACACCATCTTCACAGCATTGGAAACATGGTCTCTGGAGTGGCGTGCCCCAGACTTGGCAGGAATGGAGAAGGCTGCAACCCAACAATGAAATAAGGACACTAAGCTACGCATCGCGTAGCTGGCCAAAAGGAGGTGCCAGGAACAAGAAGCAGCCTCATAGCAGAAGATGGCTGATGCAGCAACAATGACGTAGATGATAGAAATAGCAACAATGCCAGTGAAAGAGGCTAAGGGGGGCCATGAAATGTCCATAGGGCAAGGGGCTGAGGACATCGACCTGGACAAAGACCACGCGGATCCGGAAACTACCTTGCAATTGAAATGGCCATGTGTCCCTGAGAAACCGGTCCCCAGAAAGAATGCGAAGGCATCCAAGATGTCCGTTGACCCAATTATGCTTACAGAAGGGGATATTTTTTACATTGGCGAAATGATTAGCGATGTCATTAAGGATGTGCTCCAATAAGTGATGGTGGAGTAGAAAACTGTGTTGGGGGCACTATGAATGCAGTTCCAAGGACTACAGGTGCAACCTCCTCAGACAGGAACGATGGCCCCATATGCCACAACATGTACATCCGAGATGGAACAGATGCTGTGCACCCACATGACCAACACTTTCGTGTTCCCCGAGGGCACGTTAGCGGCAGAAGATGAAGGTAACCAAGTTGCAATGGGCAGGATTAAGGAGTTGAGTGTAAAATTTTCTGCCCTTTCGCGAGAAACCTTGTACTAGTTACAGGATGGGGTCATAGCCGAGCTCTGCACCAGAGAAGGTCGTGCGCTACAAGTATTGAGCGAACAAAAGGTCAATCTGGAATAATGTTTGGTCAATTTAGTGAAGTCTAAATTGCAACTTTTAAATGTCAACCCGGGGCTCGTAAGCTGATGAAGTGATGGGTACTGTATGTACTTAGGCAACTATTTCTTAAGTTTTTGGCAACTATTTCTATAAGTCTACTGCTTCTTCTCACTTGTACACTAGTACTCTTTTGCTGACTGCTTTGTTTTTCTTTTTGTTTCTTCTTTGAGAGGGCAGTAGCTTGGAGTTCTACTAGTCTATCAGCCAAGGTTTGATAGTCCTCTTCTATTGAAGGTTCAGGGGATGAATATGATTCTTGGACAACTGCTTTCCCTTTATCCTTTTTTTGTTTCTTATTTTTCTCTCTCTCCACTTCTTCTTCTTGAGTAGTCTCCTGAGTTTCTATAATGGGAGGATCTTGGGCTACAACATCCTTTTTCATTCTTCTACTTCTTTTTGGGACTCTAGGAGAGCTGCTAGCGGAAGCTTCAGTTACCTCTTGAAAATGATTCCTGACTAAAAACTTTTCCCATGTATCATTGTTGTTTTTCAATTGGTCCTCTATAAGAATTTTAATGAACCCATGATGATACAAGTGAGGTTCAATATTGCCTATATTCTTTTGGACATCAAAAATCATTTTTGTTAGGCTTCTTAACAGAAAATAGGGAAAATTGATGGCATGGCCCTCCATGAAGTTCATCATAATTCTAGCAAGGTACATATACATAGTGCCGAAGCGGCCTTCACATGTTATAAACTTTTGAACTAATAACAACAATGCAGTCCATTCTTCTTTTATAACATGTATAGGAATCCCTTTGGTGAAGACTGAAGTGTCCATACCTGGATTCTTAAGGATATTTTTCCATTCTTGATCTTCAACCCCTCTGTTCTTGAACCATCGGTCTCCCACCATAGGTAGATTAGTTACTGTTGCTATAGAGTTTTCTGTGACTGTGAATTTCAGATCTCCTATTTCCACAGTATTTCCATTGAATGAACGAGCAAACATTTTTGTTACCTCCTTATCATATCCTTTGAATTTCTGAATGAACTTCAACCATTTTGCCTTTTTTAACGCTTCCTTTGTCTGTGGGTATCCTTCTAGATACTTTGAACCTTCAGGCTCAGCTCGAAGCAATTTCCCCATCTCAACTTCGGCTGAAGCTTTGACTGTATATGGATACTCAAGGAGGATGCTCACGGGAAAGACAGATAGACTACGGCTGTAAGTGAAATAGCCGCACTGTAATGCGAGGTAATACAGTTTGAAAACGGAACTGTGGAGCTTGAAACAGAGCTGCGGGGTTTAAAACGAAGCCGTGGAGTTTACAGCAAAAACGAGAGCGGAAATGGTGTGAAGGTAAAGGAGTGGAAGACAAGCACGGGAATGAGTTCAAATGCGTGCGAAAATGGAGTAATAAGGGAATGAAATAACGGCCAGATCCCTTGGAGTCGGACGACTTTCATACACGTTTCAGTTTTTGGCTGCGGAGGTCGTGGTGGAGAAGAGACGTAGTACGATAGGTCTCTTCTTCCTCGTACGGCTAATTAATGAAAGCACAGTCTCGATTTGAGTTTAAACTAAGGGTGATTATGAGACCGTTATGAGGATCTGATGTGGATGAAGGATGATCACGGCAGAGAAATGGGATGATCTTTGCTTAATCATTGCATTTAGTGACTTGGTCCACGATTAATAATTATGCACAACATGACATTCAAATGGTTGTTTGGAGAAAAATTTTGATCATACCTTTATGGGTTTACCATCTGTTGATTAAGGTTGTTGATCCATGATTGCCTTTTGATCCTTCAGGTGCCTTCCATCCTTGTTGCCCTCTGACTGTGATTTTTTTGAAAACAGAGTACTGCTGCTGTGGAGACAGAGTGTGCTGGCTGCGGAATCTGGTGCGAGCTGCGGAAACTGGTGCGAGCTGCGGAAACAGTTCTCAGCTGCAGAAACTGAAACAACACCCTTCTGTCTATACAAAAAGTAGTTAGAGAAGACTTAACTAAATGAAATAGTCCTGAGAGGGACTTTTATTGATGAAATGGAGTGAGATGAATGAAATGAAATGAAAATGAAGTGGAATGAAAATGAAATGGAATGGAGATGAAGTGGAATGAAATGGCGAATGAGATGGAAAGAGAGAGAGATTTTTTTTATTTGGAAAATATAAAGTGTCAGGTGCCCCTGATTTTCACCTTATATTTTCTGCATAAGACCGCCAATCCAAGATTGGTTTTCAGGCTTATACAAGAGACCTTTTTTTTCTTTTTTCTTTTTTTCTCTCTCTTTTTTTTTTTTTTTTTTTTTTAACTGAAAGAAACAAAGACTAGGCTGATGGAGGAGAAGAATTCTTCTCCACCAGCCTCATTGCAGAATCTTCTTGGAACATTTTAACAAATTCCTCCTTTGAGAGTGGCTTGTGGTAGACTTTCAATCGGTGGCCATTCACAATGAGAGGAGTCTGAAGCTCATCAATGGTCTTTACTCGAACTGCTCCATTGTTAAAGACTTCATCAATGTCATATGGTCCAAGCCAATGAGTTTGAAATTTTCCTTTGAAGTCCTTAAACTTGGAATCAAACAATAGTGCCCAATCTCCCTTCTGAAACTTTCTTTCTTTGATGTGTCGATCATGCCACTTAGTTCTTTGGTGCTGAACTAGATTAGTCCTTAAAATTGCATCTTGTCTTATTTCATCTAGCTCATTTAGCTGGTCCATTCTGTGCTTTTGGGCTTCTGATAGGTTCATCCCCAATTGAACTGCCATCTTGAAGGTCTTGACTTGGAACTCAATGGGGAGCAGGACTTCTTTCCCATAAACAAGTTCATAGGGATAATGTCCTGTTGTGCTCCTCCATGTAGTTCTATAGGCCCATAAGGCTTCAGGAAGCCTTTCTGCCCAATCTCTTCTGTGGAGATGAACAGTCTTGGTGATGATGCTTTCAAGAACTTTATTTGTAGATTCCACTTGACCATTTGCTTGCGGATGGTATGGAGTAGATGTTTTGTGCTTGATTTTGTATTCCTACATAAGCTTCTCCATCAATTTAGATGTAAATTGACTTCCCTGATCTGTCACAATTTCTCTTGGGACACCAAAACGAGTAAAAATATCCTCAAAAAGAAATTGAACAACTGAATTTTCAGTGTCAGAAGGCAATGCCTTGGCTTCTACCCACTTAGTAACATAATCAGTGCAAACCAATATATACTTCTTTTGCTTAGATGGTGGATTAATAGGTCCAACGAAATCTAGAGCCCATTTCTCAAAGGGTTCGATGCATACCTGTGGCTGTAGTGGCATTTCATTTGAAGGAGTTGGTCTCCCAACTCTTTGGCAGCTGTCACACCTTCTAACATATTTCTTTGCATCTTTGAAGAGAGAAGGCCAATAATATCCTAAAGAAAGGATTTTATAGGCCGTCCTCTTGTCAACAAAGTGTCTGCTGCACGGTTCATCATGACATGCCTTAAGGATGTCAGGCATTTCATCTTCCCGAACACATCTTCTGATAATACAATCTGGCCTTGTTTTGAACAATTCATTAGAAATCCATGAATAATGTGAACTCTCTTGAATGATTTTCCTTTTCTCATTAGGAAATAAGTGTGGAGGAAGCTTCCCTGTAACTAAATAATTAGCAATATCTACATACCAAGGAGTTTTAGTAGTTACTGCAAACAAGTATTCATCTGGAAACTTATCCTCTACAGGAGAATCTTCGTTAGTGTTTTGGATTCTAGACAAGAAATCAGCTACTGTGTTTTGTTTCCCTGGTCTATCTAACACAGTAATATTGAATTCTTGTAAAAGTAAAAGCCATCTTGTAACTCTGCCATTAGTAACAGGTTTGTTCATAAGATATCTAATTGTAGAATGATCAGTATGGACAAAAGTTTCATAGCCGGTTATATAATGTCTAAACTTGTTGATTGCATGAACAACGACTAAGAATTCTTTTTCAGTCACAGTATAATTTAACTCAGTGGGAGTCAAATTTTTACTGGTGTAATAAATGGCATAAGGAACTAAATCCTTTTGACCCAACACAGCTCCTAGAGCTGTATCTGAAGCATTTGTAGAAATGTGGAAAGGGAGTTTCCAATTTGGCCCTCTCAAAATGGGTGCTTCAGATATTCTAGTTTTTAAAGTTTCAAATGCAGATTGACAGTCGGGATCCCACTTGAATTCACAATCTTTGGTAAGTAATTTGAAGAGTGGAGATGCTATCTTGGTGAAGTTTTCAATAAATCTTCTATAATACCCAGTAAACCCAAGAAAACTTCTAACATCTTTCTGACAATTTGGAATAGGTAACTTGGAGATGACTTCGACTTTTGATCTATCAACTTTGATTCCATCTCTTGAAATATGATGTCCTAAAACAATCCCTTCAGTAAACATCATAAAACATTTTTCATGACTTAATGAAAGATTTGTTTCTTTACATCTAATAAGGACTTTTTCCAAATTTTCTAATGCTTCTTCAAATGAGTTACCATAAACTGTAAAATCATCCATATAGACCTCTACACAATCATGAATTAGATCGGAAAATATTCCTAATACTGCCCTTTGAAATGTTGCAGGTGCATTACATAATCCAAAAGGAAGTACTCGGTAAGCAAAAGTTCCCCATGGACAAGTAAATGTGGTTTTGTCCTGATCTTCAGGTGCTACCTGAATTTGATTGTAACCACTAAAACCATCCAAAAATGAGAAATACTTTTTGCCTGCTAAAGTATCTAATACTTGATCAATAAAGGGCAAAGGAAAGTGATCCTTCAAGGTTGCTTTGTTCAATTCTCTGTAATCAATGCAAACTCTCCATTTACCATTCTTTTTAGGTACTATAACCAAAGGGGAAACCCACCGGCTATCTGAAATAGGGTAGATGAAGTTTACATTAAGTAACTTTTGGAGCTCTTCTTTCACTATCTCCCTAAGATTTGGATTCATCCTTCTTTGAGGTTGTCTGATTGGTCTACTGTTTTCCTCAATGTAGATGTGATGAATGCAAGTCTTAGGATCAATACCTTTCATATCGGTATACTCCCATGCAAATGCAGTAGAATGTCTTTGCAAGACTTTGGTTAGCTCTTCCCGTTGTGATTTTTCCAAGTTTCTATTGATGTTTAGTGTTTTTCCTGGAAAGATCTCAATGGCAGAACTACCAAACTCTTCCATGGAGAAAAGAGACATTTGTCTAGATGAAAGACACTCTATGTCAGAATCCAACTGAAATTGTGTGGAGTCATATTCTGAAGATGGTTCAAAATTTTCTAATGTATTCAGAATTTGACTATCTTCACTAATCTCAGAAATGGTAAAGACAGGTTGTATAGTATCTTCATCATCAACCCACTCATTATCTCCTATTTCTGTGATTGCTTTTGCTGGAGGATACAGATTGAACTTCTTTGTCGAATTACCATCAGAAATGTACATGTCCCCAGACCTACAACTTATGAAAGCATCAGCTGTGGCTAGCCAAGGTCTTCCTAAAATAAGAGGATGTCCTCCTAGATTACTCTTGGGAGTTAAAATCATAAAATCCACTGGATATTCCCAAGAATCTAAGGAGACAGGAATGTCTTCTAATACACCATCTGGTTTAATAATGGATCGATCTGCAAGTTGCAACAAGGTGGGTGTAAAAAGAAGATTAGGAAGTTTTAGCTGTTCCATAGTCTGTCTACTCATAATGTTAATAGCAGCCCCTAAATCAATCAAAGTATTTGGTATTTCTACCCCATTGATATGTGTTTTGACAATTGGACTACCGGGGTCTACATATTTCTGTATAGTAATCTTTCCCATCATGATGTCTGCAATTTTTCCTACCAGGTGGATCCTTCTGGTATCTCTTGGTTTCCTTCCTGGTCTTTTAAGACTCAACTCCTTTATTGTTTTTGCTAGAATAGGAATCTCTTTAATGGCTTGTAACAAGGGAATCTTGATACAGACATTCTTCAATTCATCTAGAAAATTATAGTCAGGCAACCAAATTTGTTTTTCCACTCCTTTATCAATTTTTAATCTTTCAGGAAAAGGAGGTGTGGATAGAGATGTAGGTTGCTCAACTATGGGAGTTGTGGGGGTTGACTCTTTTTCTTTTTCTTTTTGAGTGTTTGGGTTTTGAAGAGATGCTTCAGAACCCTTATTGGCTTTAAGAGACTCTTCCTCAGAAATGCTTGGCTGTTGAACATTTATAGAAGGTTGATCTAGGATTCTACCTGATCTGAGTTGTAATTCATTGAGAGGAACAATCATATAGGTAGGGAATGGTCGACCTTCCATCATGTACGCATTTTGAGGGTTTTTATTATTGGGGTTTGGCAATGGCTGAGAAGGAAGTTGATTTGACTTAAGCAAGAGTTGAGAACTTTGATTCTGTTGAGAAGGTTGTTGTTGTTGAGGAAATGGCAATGATAGTTGTGGACTTTGATTTGGAAGTTGTGGAACTTGCTGGTTTTGAAAAGATGGAGGATATTGATATAATTGAGCAAATCTCCCATAAGGATTTTGCATACCTTTTATCCATGATTGAAAAGGATTTTGAGGTTGGGACCAAGGTTGTTGCCAAGGATTCCAATTTGGTTGGGGTTGAAAATTCATAGGGTTGTTAAACCCTTGATTTTGTTGCCCTTGCCAAGGTCTCCTTGCAACAAAACAGAGAGATTCGAGTGTATTTGGATCTTCTTGAAAGACAGCTTTGAGCCCAGGAATTGAAGGACAATCCTTGGTCTCATGGTTCTCTGAGCAAATTACACATGTTTCTACAACTTTTGCATCCAAGGGACATTCCCTTAGAGCATGTTTCTTCCTACATTTCGGGCAAAATATGGCCAAAGCCTCAGCTTCTGCTTTCTGTTTATTATGAATCTTAAGGGTGTCTAATTGTTCACTAAGACTCCCTAAGATGTGAGTTTTAAATTCATCAAGCATACTGCCAATTTCAGCCCTACTTACCGATCCAGTTACAGATTTGTTTGCTCTGAGGAGAGAAGGATCTCTAGGCCCTTTTTGAGTTTTAGATTTCCCCCTTGAGAGATGGACACATAGTTCCGCTATTTCATTGAGTGAAAGTTGAGATATATCTCCCTTCCCCATCATGTTCAAAATGTCTATCCATTCATCTCTAATGGCTTTTAACAAAAGGGCTTTCAAGGTCTCCTCATCTAAGTTGTTCATTTTTGCTCTTTTCAAATTGTATTGAAATCTTTCAAGCAAATCCTCCAAATTTTCATCTTCTTTTTGTACCAATTTGAATACCTCATCCTTGTGATTGGTGGGCATACAATAGTCTAGGTACCTATCCAAAAATGTTTGTTTCATATCATTCCAAGACCTAATGGATTGAGTGAGTAATCCCATGAACCATTTCAAAGCTTGTCCTTTCAATGTTGAAGGAAACAATTTGAGTTTTTGACAGTCATCCAGATAATCATAAGTTCGACATACGACTTCAAACTCAAATAGAAATGTTTCAGGGTCCTCATTCCTTAACCCATGGAAGTTTGGGAGGACAGATGGTGATATATTTTTCATAGTGGCTCGGGAGTCCTCATCAACGATAGGGAACCCAAATGAGTTATCTCCATCCCTATTTCCCCCAATATTACCCCTACCTCCTCCATTGTTTCCTTCTCCTCCTCCTCTACCTCTACCTCTACCACCTCCTTCCTCTGTCATAGTGGTTTCCCTAGAGACTTCAAAGTCTTCTGGTTCTTCTACAAAGGGTGAATGAGAAGGAATTTCTCCCTCTTCTTCAGATGATTCTACTTCTTCAATTACAATTGGTCTTTCTGTAGAAGAAAGGAAAGGATCTCTTTCTGATTCAAATTCAATAGAAGGTGCGGGAGAGTCAATTCTTGCCTCTTGAATTCCAGGAATCCTAGGGCTAGGAGTGTCAATTGGAGATGAGGGAGGTGTCTCTTGTCTATTTCTTGAAGTAGATGGACTTGTAAAAATTGAACTCTTGGCTCTAGCTAAAAACCTTCCCCTAGAATCTCTAGCTCTATGCATGTCATTTTTTATTTTCTCTTCAAGTTAGGCTAATAATTCTCTTTCTGATCTTCCAGGTCACTCTAGGTGCAAGAAGAGAGCATACTTAAGAAACTATCAAACCAATAACTTTCCCTTTTCTGATCCTCCAGATCACTCTAGGTGCAAGAGGAGAGCATACTTTGAGAGGTTATCAATTTCCCTTTCTTGAAATTTTCTTGTTTTTTTTTTTTAAGAATTGGCTACCTAATTTTCACTTCCCCGGCAACAACGCCAAAATGTTTGGTCAATTTAGTGAAGTCTAAATTGCAACTTTTAAATTTCAACCTGGGGCTCGTAAGCTGATGAAGTGATGGGTACTGTATGTACTTAGGCAACTATTTCTTAAGTTTTTGTCGTTTTTAACTTTTTAAGTTTGTTTTCAAGTCTATTTCTCCTACAGTGATGTGATGGAAATGGAAATAAAGTGAGTGAGGTGTGTGTGATTGTGATGAGTTCTAGATGATTTCTTAAAGCTCAAAAAGTAATCTACAAGAAAGCTTTTTACAACAACTGAAATGAAATTACTCTTAAAGGAAAAATGAAAGCATCAAATAAAAGACTGATGACCTTGGCCCAATGTCTATGTTGCTGCAAGAAAATGAAGTTGAAAATGACATCTACATTAACTTAAAAACAAGAGCAACTACTTTAATTCTTCAATGAAATCTCAAGCAATGTACAATCTAAGTGACAAATCACACTACTTAATTTTCCCTTAACCTTTCTGCCTTCAAATGGATTGATCATATAAGAAAGAGTTATGAGTGAGTTAGCAATGTGAGTCTTAAACAAAATAACCAAGCTGTGTTAGTGATATTTTGGTCCTCGATAAAGATATTGAATTATAAAGAAGAGACCATCAACAAGTAAACAACCTGATTAGTAAACAATTATGCAACTTAAAGAAATGATAACAAAGAAATAAAGGTTGCAAACAAAGAAGGTCAGCACCATTAGACAAGATGATCACAAGTATCACTAGCTGTGAAAAATAAAGAAAAGAAATTGTCCCAGGCACCTAAGCAATCTGCAAAAACACACTGATCAGTCATGGAAAAATGCAGAAATATAAATGGACAGAATTCAAAGTTATATACAGCTATTGTACATGATCAAAACGTAGTAAGCAAAAGCATTATGTACAACTATTATACAAAAGCTGATAAGAAGAAATGCATGAAATGAAAAGCACTGTACAGGCCTTAAGTAAACAGGGGCCCTCTGCCTACTCCAGCCAGCTCAAAAGATCACTTAAACGCTCAAATGGAGAACAGTCTTCTCATATATTATGTAGCAAAAGTAAAAGTTACAGTGGGGTTCAATATTACATAACAACAGCTAGCTAATCAGCGTTCAAATACGCTTTATTTATAGCAGAAAAACCAAACTAACTTAATCACAAACTACGCTATTCTAACAGCTGTGTGAAGAACACGTAATCTAGCACAGTCCACGGATTTAGGCAACGGTCGAGGTGGGTATTAAATCTCTGGTTGGATTCGTGTTCCCCATCATCTGTGTGGTTGAGGAAGAGGCCAGCTGTGCTTCACGTGCTCTAAACCGAACACGCAGAGTCGTGCCACCGTCAATTACCTTCGTTTGACTGAAGTTGCCCCCTCGTTGACCATGGGTGTTTACGACTGTTATGGCTGAGCTGGAAGGACACAAACCATGTCCTTAGTGCCACGCACTTGCCCATGTGGCCCTTCTGACCGGAGGACACCTGGATCATGCCGTTTAAGAAAACAGCTGCGGAAACTGGGATCAGCTGTGGAAACTGGGATCAGCTGCGGAAACTGCAGGTTTTGAACCAAAATTCTAATCCAACAACACAGTCATTAGCATAATCAATAAACCATGTAAAAGTCCTATAATACAATGATTTAAGCAAATTGATGAAGGAAATGAATGATAAAGGAGGGAAATGAATGGAAAAGGAGGCTGAGAGGATGTGAAAAGGAGTGCAGGTCTGAGGCTCAACAAATAGCTCAGCCGATAGCGTGATGAACTCATTGCGCAGACTCAAGGACTAGTGCAGGCGATGGATGATGCTTATAAAATTGTCCTGGAATTAGCTGTCCCGTTAGATCTACCAGTAGGAGAGCGAAATAATATATTGGCCAGTGGATTCTACGAGGAAAAGGGGGAAGAAATGAGGATACAGTTGGACCTCAACCTTCAAATTGGTTAATTGAGATTGAAGGTGCAGTCATCCATGCCCCTAGAAGTTAGGGAACAACACACTAGTGCTATCCAAAAAGCGTAGGAGGAAATAGGACAGGTAGTGCAGAACTATACAACTATGTTGGAAGAATCCTTCACGTTCCTCACTTCCTTATAGAAGGACCCCACCATACAGCACCTGGAAGTAGAGGTGTGGGAGTTTCGAGTGTAGTATGATAGTGTGCATGGAAAGGCACAGATAGTTGTACTAACTGAAAGGCTGGCCAAGCTACAGCAGGTGAAGGCATTGAAGGAACAGGTGGATGCTGCACGACAGAAAGAGGTAGTACTTAAAGTGCACGTCCAGCCTTGGATTGATGAGGCCTTACTCATTACTACTGATATTGAAAGGAAGCTCAAATAGATGAAGGTGATGCATGCCTTAAGATAGGGATTTTCCCATGATAGCAAGCATTTGGCCAAAGAGTAGAGCAGATCCAACATACGGCAAAACGGTGCGCTGTGGAACTTTGCGCAGCACAGGCACAGTTGCAGGGGTTCTATGCCAAGATCGCCGCACCAGCAAAGTGACTTAGGATGAGTCACGATGATTGTGTTAGGGGCCTGTTGGGCATGGGATCCCCTGTGGCATGTTTTTGGGGCTCAAAGCCGAAGTTTTGGTCAAGTATATTGTAAGACTTCGTGAATTGTGGGCGCGAAGTGCGAAGGTTAGGATGAGTCATAGGGTTGTCCACCCTAAAATATTGTAATTTAACATAATTTAGTGTCGGCCTACCCATGGTTCATGGACCATGGGATTGTATAAATAGAGCGAGGCCCTAAGTTGTAAAGGTAGCGAGGAAAAGATAGAATAGCGAAGGCACGGTTCAAGGTTAGAGCGGGATTTGAAGTGTATTGGGTCATAGTAGTAGGAAGAGGCTCTGCAGCTGAGTGCGTAGGGGCCTAGTAGATGTAGAAATTTTGAATAATAAACACATATTCAACAGATATTATCTTGATTATACACTATTGCGGAATACATGCATAATACATAACCTCCTCTACGTTGATCATCAATTTAGCAGCATCAAAAACAATGAAACATCAATCGCATGCACACATTAACACAGTATGTAACCCGGGGAAAGCTTACAGCTGAAAACCCCACACTATATGTATATTAATGATTGAGAACATGTAACAATACATAGTACAATATTCCTCTCAAGTATCCAACACTATCTCCACCTGTTACACACAAAACTAGCTCAGATCCAAACAAGTCACAGGTTCAAATCTTCTCCACTTCTTTGCCTGCCTCTATTGCACACAATACCATGTGAAAATCACTCACACTAGAAATCACGTGAGCATAGGCTATTTCATTGGGAATATACTGTACAATCCTCATGGGCATACTCAATATATTGATTGTGCAAGATCTCATGCACAACTATAGTCACAACTAATAGCAATCTCAACCTCTAACACCTATCTCCACTGAACTGTACATGCACTGAGTTAACTGATGTATTCTTCAGTTGCATTATGAGTTAATAATTAGTGAATTAATTTAATCAATTAATTCACATCACTCATCACTAGTCTATTTGCAGTTAGACTAATTACAACTAGTTTAACCAAGTCAAACTAAACACAACTCCATCAACTCCACATCCAACTCCATAGAACTCACATGCATGAGTTCTAACTGATGTCATGCATGCAATAGCTCAACTGACTCACAAGAAAATCATATTTCCTTCAGACAGCTGCATGTGCCACATCTGTAGCTCAAACTGAAGTGCTTCAAGAGGATAAGATAAAGTTTATAGTCTAAATATTATTATGAGACAATAATATTTGACTTTTCTATTTTTAGCCTGGCAGTCTAAAAATAGACTTTGATCACTCCTCTGTGAACCAGAAATAGAAGTCCATCTATTTTTCCAACATGACCAATCACCCATAAACAGCATCCTGCAACTCATAGACCATGATCCATATGTCTAAAAATAGACTTTGCGCCATAATTTGCCTGCGGGCCCACTTAGTGAAGACGACTCCTTTCCACTAAGCTCCATCATCTTGTTGCATTCTCAACACTCCCTCTCAACAAGATATGGATTATCAGCAACCCCTATCCTGCCTCGGTGATATTCGAATTTGCTCCTGGTGAGCTCCTTCGTTAAGATATCAACATCCTGATCCTCCGTTGGAATGTATGAAAGTAACATGATTCTCCACTGCACACAATCTTTGATATGATGGTACCTGATGTCGTCCGTTGAGCTCCCTGCCCAATCTGCATCCTCCTGTCTGTACCAAGATTCATATCCCGAAGTGCCTCTCTTGAATAACGCAATACATGCTTGCCCGCCTTCCAGAAGAGCTTGGTTGGCTTAACCATAGCTTGTGAAAGCTGGTTAACAACATAGCATATATCGGGTCGTGTATTGACAAGATACTTAAGCGACCCCACCAATTATCGATAAACAGTGGCATCCACTTCTTCTGTCGAAGTGGCATCCTCCTTCCTCCAACCTCCAGGAAGAGGAGTATCAACAGGCTTTCAGCCATGCATGTTGAACTTCTCCAGTATCTCCCGAGCATACTTACCCTGAGAAACAAATAGTCCATCACTACGCTGCCAAATTTCCAATCCCAGGAAATAATGAAGGAGGCCCAAGTCCTTCATCTCAAACTCCTTAGCAAGATCATCCTTGCATGAAAGTATCAATAGCTCATCACTCGTTAGAATCAAATCATCTACATAAAGTACAATGATAAGCAACTTACCCTCCACCACAATCTGGTATAGCTTAGGATCCGCCTCACTCTTGGAGAATCCAAGTCTGGTGAAATAGCTGTCTATCGGTGTGTACCAAGCACGTGGTGCTTGTTTCAACCCATACAGCGCTCTCTTGAGCCTACACACATGCGACTCGCTGCTGAAGATCTCAAAACCTTCGGGATGCTCAATGTACACCTCCTCTTCAATGACTCCGTTGAGGAATGTAGTCTTCACATCCATCTGATGAATGTGCCATCCCATCTATGCTAAGAGAGCAAGAATCGTCTGTATGGAAGAATACGTTGTGATAGGTGTAAAGGTCTCCTCATAATAAATCCCCTCTATCTGTGAAAAGTCTCAGGAAACAAATCTTGCCTTGTACTTCTTCACACTCCTGTCAACTGCCTGCTTAACTTTGTAGGTCCATCTCGAACCCACCTCTAATTTCCCTTCCAGTCTAGGAACAATCTCCCATGCACTGTTTCTGACAATCGAATCATACTCTTCCACCATGGCGTCTACCCATGCAGGATCCTCCAAAGCTTCCTCGAAAGAGGATGGCTCAGTCACAACACATTTGCTCATAAGAGCCATGTATCCAGTGTACCGATCAGGTGACTATCTCTGCCTGCGTTGGGTTGTAGGTGGTCCTACAACTTTCTCTCCATCTTGAGCCAGTCGCTTAGCTTCTGTCAAGCACTTTCACCCTCTGATGGTTGGTGCTGCATGAGTGGTCTCTTCCACTCCATGAACCTTGTCCTGTGGCTGATCCACGTCCTGAAGCTCATCCTTAGGAACTAATAACTCCTCATCTACATGCAAGTGTAGCTCCCTCTCAAGTGAACAATTCATGGCTTTATCCTCTTGAAATTTTATATCCTGTCGCACAACAGTTTTACCACTGTCTGGCAAATACACACGATAGTTGTGGGGCGTATCAGTGTACCCCACAAATATCCCAACCTCTGTGGTCAGCTCCAACTTCTTCCTGGCATCCTTTGTCACATGCATGTAAATGTTAGCACCAAAAATCCTCAAATAAGAAAGATCAGGCTTCTTACCAGAATAAGCCTCCTCGGGTGTACTCATGCCAAGTATCCTGTGAGGACAATGGTTCAGCACATAAACTGATGTATTGCATGCTTCCGCCCACAAGTGAAGGGGTAGGCCCTAATCATGCAACATTGCCTGTGCAGCACCCACGATTGTTCTGTTCTTCCGCCCAACAACCTCATTTTGCTGTGGGTTATGGGGAGCTATGTGCTCTCTTCGAATCCCTTCTTCACTGCAAAAGTCCTTGAACTCACTAGAGATGTATTCACCACCATTATCGCTCCTAAGAGCCTTACCTTTCTTCCCTGAATCCTTCTTGACCAGTGCTTTGAACTCACATAACTTTGAGTATGTCTCGCTCTTCTTCTACATGAAGAAGATCGAGCACTTACGAGAGAAATCATCAACAAAAATCACATAATACCTGTGTTTTGCTATCTAAGCTACTGAGAAAGGTCCACACACGTCTGTGTGAATTCTCTCAAGGATCATCGTGGCGCGACTATCCTTCTCGTGAAAGGTGGCTTTCACAAACTTTCCCAAAGTACACCCCTTGCACCGATCTGACTACACAAGAGTGCCTTTAGGAAGCCCTGTAGTGATCTGTTGTAGTATCTTCAAGGATCCATGGTGAAGGTGACCCAATCTACTATGCCACAGCTCGCCATCATCCCGGCTCACCAATCCTTCTGCCTTGCATGCCATTTTTGTGCATCCATCTACATGCAACTAATAAAGGTTCCTCACTCGAACCCCTATCTTCCGGGTTTCTCCAGTTGTCTTGCTACGCAGGAAAGCCTTTCCCTCACTGAAAACAACATCATATCCCTTGTCTTCTAACATCGCTACAGAGATAAGATTCTTCTTCAATCCTGGAACACGCATCACTTCCTTCAATATGAAGGGTTTACCAGACTCCCTCTCAAAGGAAATGGTACCGATACCGGTCGCACTGTATCTACCATCATCGCCCATCTCGATGTGCACTCCAAGATCTTTGTCCTCCAGATCAGAAAACAAATATCAATCTCCTGTCATGTGAAAAGACGCACCACTGTCCAAGAACCACACCTATCCCATCACACTTGAAACCAAGCATGTGATCAATGAAAAATCAAGCTCAAACTGCGAGGCTAGAGCCTCTCCTACTGCAGATCCAACAACTTGCTTGTTCTTCTTCTTCTGCGGACAATTAGTGGCATAGTGTCCGTGCTGGTGACAGTGAAAACACTTCACCTTGGACATGTCCTGCTTCTTGCCTTTCACACCAGACTGAGAAGCTTTCTTGCTCTTCCCCTTCTTTGCTTTGGCAGCCAAAGCGCAATTTTCTTCATCAGGTGCCTTTGATGAAGATCCGTCCCTGGTATTCCGCCTGATCTCCTCCTGCACAAGATCTGACCAAAGTCTTTCCCATCTTGGCAATTTCTCCTAACAATTGACAGAGTCCTAATAGGAATGCCAACTCTTTGGAAGACCAAGGAGAGCCAAGATCACCAAGTCCTCATCATCGACAATCACCCCCACACTTCCCAGCTCATCTCTGCACTGAGTGAACTTCGTGAGATACTTGGGCATACTATCTCCCTTCTCACATTTGATGTTTATGAGTTTATCCTTGAGCGCCAGCTTCCTTTTATTGCTCTTGCTTTGGAATAGATCTGTCAACGCTTTCCACATCAAGTATGGAGAAGCCTTACCATGCAGGCTGGACACAAAGTGATCCTTCATGCCCTCCAACAGAATCCTTCGACACTTTGCTGTCTTCTTTTTCCAAGCATCAACCTACGCGGCATCAGTAGGCTTTGGGACATCAGCCTCTATGAAATTCTTCAGCCCTTTATCATCCAACACTGCCTCCATCCTGTCCTTCCATGCAATATAGTTCGAGCTGCCCTCAAGAGAATACTCCAATTGCAATCCGTTGAAAGACATTGCCACGTTGATACCAAGAAAACACTGCTGCAAATTCGAATTCCACTAGCTCCAAACTCAACCGCCTCTGATCTAAGATTCGTGAGAACAAAGTATTTCTCGTATAGAGATTGACTGTATGGGCTTTTACCGGATATCTCACCTTCCAAAGGAAGGATGAATCCAGAGGCTACCTGGCCCGATTACAGACTCTGCCTGAAGAAATAGAATGTAAACACTTCCTGAATAGTAGATCTGATGATCAACAACTCTGATACCATGTATAAATTTTGAATAATAAACACATATACAACAGAGATTATCCCGATTATACACTATTGCGGAATACATACATAATACATAACCTCCTCTACGTTGATCATCAATTTAGCAGCATCAAAAACAATGAAACATCAATCGCATGCACACATTAACACAGTATGTAACTCGGGGAAAGCTTACAGCTGAAAACCCCAGACTATCTGTATATTAATGATTGAGAACATGTAACAATGCTGTTAAAATTGGGAACCAGGGCAAAACTTCATGTGGGTCATCTTATTCATGGCTGATAATATTTTTATTAGATTCCTCTCGTCGAGAGGTGTAGGATTGATATAAAGACCATCCGATTCCGATAAGTATTCATGGAGATATGAATTTATTTTGATTATGGAATTATTATCAAGCCGACCTACAACTCATGTAGGCTCAGAAGCCCAACAGTCGCATCTATTCACCCACCAACGTTGTGTATAAATATAAGAGGACTTTTCCTCATTTGGACTCACTCATCTCATCACATCTCTCTCTCTCTCTCTACTACGCAGAAATGAGTCTCTTCTCTACTGCGCTGAAATGGGTCTCTCTCTCACACATGTGAAGCCAGAAACTGCTGAAATTGAAGCTGCAACTGCAGAAGTAAAGATTGACTTGCGTGGCCTAGAAGATCTCCTCTTTGGAATTGCACTGTAGGTTCATCTGAACCTCCTCTGAAAGCCGCAACTTTTGGTGGTGGAATGAAGTCAATCTGATTAACGGTTTGCAAGATATCGTCTGCCCTAGTTTGATAATGAAGCCGCTAATGCTAATGCTGTTGATCTAGGGTTTGCTACTACTGATATGAATAAGATTTATTGTACTATTTCTCTCTGCTGAATTATTGAAGATAAAAGAAGAATTGATCAAAGGGTTTCCTCACACATTGTGGGGTTTGTCCCTGGCTAGCCGCCACATCTTGTGTCTCTTGTCTTGGCTTGTTTTCTGTTGGTCGTTTAATCTTCTATCTGCACTTTACTTTATGTACGTGTGATTGCTAATCTTTGGAATATAATAAGGAAAAGAAGTAAACTGTTATAAGAATAGAAAATACCATAACTTAACATGGTATCAGAGCTGAGGTGAAGACAAAGCCCGAGCAAGAGCAAGAGCAATCATCGAAGAGAATATTGGCAAGGCTATCCTAAAAGAACTATGGGGTCCTCAACACTCTTTCTTGCTGAAGACAAGCTCCATGAGAAAGCTGACTATCACAGATGGAAGATGTCTATCGATCTAACCCTTGAGAATCAAGGAGTGTTGGATCATGTGAGAGGCAATATTTTTGAGCCTCCATCAAATGCATCTGCTGTTGCCTGGAACAAATGAAAAAATGGAGAAGTCAAAACAATAGAAGATCATCCGAGACTCTATCGACAAGCACTTGGTGGCCTACATCTCTGAACTGGACACCTCCAAGGAAATCTACGATAGATTGGTGAGTTTATTTAAAGTTAATGATGCAAATCAAATTTTGTTTCTTAGAAATAAGCTGAGGGAAATCAAGAAGGGTAAAGATGAAAGTATGCAAGCATACTTCTTAAGAATCACCGAGATCAAGAACGATCTCCTATCTATTGGGGAAACTATTACTGACAAAGAAATGGCATCACAACTCTTGGAGGATTGCCATTTGAATGGTATGTGTTTAGGACTACTCTTTTGAACTATAATGTAATTCATGGTTTCGAGGAATTAATGGCTAGATGCATTCAAGAAGAAAGAAGGGAAGAAGTGCAAGAAATGCCCATGCCTAAAGGTCCTCCTGCTGCCTTTTCTTCTCATGCAAAGAATAGAAATAATTCCGGGACTAAATCAAAAGGAAAGGCTGGACCTAAGGCTAGAAGAAAATGACGATGTTACATTTGCAATAAATCAACTCACTATGTATGAGATCATGAGCATCATGATGAATGAGATCATGGACATAAAGGGCAACATGAGATCATGGACATATAGGATAGCATGATGATTATGCACACTAGTTTGAGCAGCATTATGATGGATAAAATCATGGACATGGGCAGCATGATGAGAATCGTGATTAGAGAAGCATGGAACAGTATGCAGTGGTGCAACTCGAAATCCCTCTGATGGCAATAAAAGGAATGAAAAATTCAACAACAAAGGTAAGAGGAGAGCTGGGAATCAAGGAAGAGGACAAGCATTCAAGAAGGCTAGAAATTCTAGGATGTATTAAATGCACCTGACCTCAAAAGGAACCTAGTGTCCATCTTGGCAATGAAAGACAGAGGCTACAAGGTAACCTTCAGCAATGGAAAAGTATGTATATGGAAAAATAATGTTAAAGATGCCTTTACTCTTGGGTTTAGTGTTGATTCATTATATCAGGTCGATGGAAGTCCACTAGGTGTCATGTCTTGTGACACAACTCTTTAGTCCGAACTTTGGCATCGGAGGTTTGCCCACCTTCATTACAAAGCTCTACCCGATGTAAGATAGATGGTAACAGGGATGCCCGAATTCCAAGTAGAGAAAGAAGGTGTATGTCCGGGATGTGCCAAAGGAAAGCTCAAAAGGGGACCATTCCCCTCAAGCCAAAGAAAGACCTCCAATATATTACAATTGGTTTAATCAGGCATACCTGAGGTTGGCATTAAGAGGGAGACTACTACACCACATACTCCTGAGAAGAATGGTGTGGTGGGAAGGAAGAACCACATGATGATGGAAGCTGTCCGGGCCATGCTACATGATCAAAGAATTCCAAAGTTTCTATGGGTTGAAACTACAATCACCTCCGTATATGTACAAAATCGATGCCCTCATCAAGCATTAGGTACCTAAACTCCTGAAGAAATGTTCACCACCGGTCAAAGGGAAGTCGTGATTAGTCATGATGTCACCTTTGACAAAGATATGGCTCTCAGCAAGGTGGACAATCTGCTGACTTTGAGTAGCTCTCAAGAAGTCGACACCAGGGAACCAAAAGAAAAGGATGATGAATCAATGCTTGATGTAGAAGAACCCATGGATCTGATTGATCCTCATCCACATGAGCCTTCCTCTTCTAGGAAGAGGCCTTCATGGCTTAGGGGGATACTTGATGATGTTGAAGGACATGCTGCACCCTGAGGAACCTTCCATCAAAGTAAGAAACTTAACAGGTATCAGGGATACCTGACCATCATGAGCACGATCATACAAAATGAACCTTCATCATTCTCAGATGTCACCAAGCATTAACTATGGAAGGATGCTATGACCATAGAATATGAGTCTATTATGGAGAATAATGTCTGGGAAATAGTTCCCAGACCCTGGACAAGACAATTGTTACTTCAAAATGGCTTTACAAGATAAAGCATGCAGCAAATGGAAGTATGGAAAAGTATAAGGTTCATTTTGTTGCTCGTGGTTTATCCCAGAAGGGAGGTATAGACTATGATATTGGCACCTGTTGCCAGATATACGACCATCCGCTTGATCATAGCCCTTGTGGCTTCACAAGGATGGAACCTACATCAGATGGATGTTAAGACCGTGTTCTTGCATGGTTCTATCAAAGAAGAGGTCTATGTGGAGCAACCTGAAGGATTTGAGATTTATGATTGAAAATCTCATGTATGCAGGTTGAAGAAGGCTCTCTATTGGCTGAAGCAAGCACCCTGAGCATGGTATGAGAGGATCGATAGCTACTTGATGAAGCTGGGATTCACTAGGAGTGAAGCTGATCCTAACCTTTACTTTAAGGTTGAAGATGACAAGCCTCTCATACTGATGTTGTATGTGGATGACCTCTTTCTAACAGGTGCAAACCCTCTCATTCACAAATGTAAGAGGGAGATGGCTTCTGAATTTGAAATGAAGGACCAAGGACTTGAAGTGTGGTAGAAGCCAAGGGAAATTTTCCTATCTCAAGGAAAATATGTGGTAAATATATTGGAAAGATTCGGTATGATGGACTGCAAGCTTGTGACTACCTCGAGGATCTTAACTTTTAGAAGTTATATGGTAGTGATGTCGGACCAGACTTGGGAAATGCCCTGAGTTTCAAAAACTCATTCGCATTGATGTTCTTGGTGAACCTCCGTTCGAACATATGTTTTGCAGTTAGCATTATGAGCTCATATTTGGTTGAGCCTCACTGGATTGATGCTAGGAATCTTCTGAGATGTCTTCACGACATAATCTCTCATGGATTAAAATACACTGCCGGAGATGTGAGACTACTTGGATATACCGATGTTGATTGGGCAGGAATTGTGGTGGACCGTAAGAGCACTTCCGGGTACTGTTTCACCTTGGGATCTGCTTCGATATCTTGGGTGAGCAGGAAGCAGAAGTCAGTGGCTTTGAGCAACGCCGAAGTAGGATATATTGTTGCTAGCATAAACTCGTGTGAGGCAGTCTGGTTGCGAAAGCTCTTCAGTGAGCTGTTTGGATTTACGTTGGATACCACTGTGATTCTCTGTAACAACCAGAGGTGGGATTCGATTATTAAGGAATCCCGTATTCGTCAATTGCTCCAGCAGATAGACATCATCTGGGATATGGTAAGTCGATGAGCAAGGAAGCTCCATCACATTAAGATGATGTACAGGTTGATACACCTTGTCAAAGCCCCGAGGAAAGATCTAATCTGTGATTTTCCCAAACGACTTGGAGTCGGCAAGAAACCCTTGTACAAGGGTCTTGCATGTTGCATACATTGAGCTCTGGGAGCTCTGAGGGCTTGCGGTTCCTACTGGAGCAACATATGACCATAGGGTGACTCACCCTCCCCTGGTGGTGCACAATGGAACAAGATGATTCGCTCTCTTGTGGGACAAGATGATTCGCTCTCTTGTGGAACAAGATGATTCACTCTCCTGTGTAGTAGGATGATTAGTTCTCCTATGAGGCCTGGATTGATGTGTTCTCCATGGCAGCCTGGATTGATGTGTTCTCCACAACAATTGTAGCAGGATTGATGTGTTCTCCTGTGAGGACAGGATTGATTAGTTCTCCTGTCGAGGCATCCTACCCATGCAGTCTGGGACTCATGGGAAGTACCTCTCATCTGATCAATGAGCAGGGAAATGAAGTTAGGGACCATAGTAGTACCGATGGATGCATCGTTGTATCTACCGTACTCCCTATGCTAGGATGACCTCCATTGATCTGGGATCAATGATACTGGTCTAGGACCAGTGGTAGGAGTTGTACCATACTATGACGCTGACTTCGGGTCAGTTGAGACTGGTCTAGGACCAGTGGTACATACTCCGAGACTGACTTCGTGTGAGTGCAGTACTGGTCTGGGATCAGTGAGAGTGGTACATACTATGACGCTGACTTCGGGTCGGTTGAGACTGGTCTGGGACCAGTGGTACACTCTCTGAGACTGCGATACTGGTCTGGGACCAGTGGTAGGAGTGGTACTTACTATGAAGCTAACTTCGAGTTGGCTGAGACTGGTCTGGGACCAGTGGTACGCACTCTGACACTGACTTTGAGGATGATACTGGTCTAGGACCAGTGGAGTTGTACTCACTATGACGCTGACTTGGAATTGGTTGAGACTGGTCTGGGACCAGTGGTACATACTCTGAGACTGACTTTGAGTTAGTATGATACATCCTCGATCATCTCTTCTTCTTCATAATTCGGACAAAAGCAGAGCATAACAGAACAATGCAAGAGCAGAGCATAACAGAGCAAAACAGTACAGATCAGTGTAGGGAAGAACAAGACAAAACAAAACAAGCAGAATAGAGCAGAGCAGGGCAAGGGTCATACTATACAGGGTATTGCATTTGATGGATGAATAGTAACGACCGATAGACAGATTGCAGATGAAGTTCTCCATGGTTGAGAGGGAGTGTTAAAATTGGCAACCAGGGCAAAACTTCATGTGGGTCATCTTATTCATGGTTGATAATATTTTTATTAGATTCCTCTCATCGAGAGGTGTGGGATTGATATAAAGATCATCCGATTCCGATAAGTATTCGTGGAGATATGAATTTATTTTGATTATGGAATTATTATCAAGCCGACCTACAACTCATGTAGGCTCAGAAGCCCAACAGTCGCATCTATTCACCCACCAACGTTGTGTATAAATATAAGAGAAATTTTCCTCATTTGGAATCACTCATCTCATCACATCTCTCTCTCTCTCTACTACGCAGAAATGAGTCTCTTCTCTATTGCGTTGAAATGGGTCTCTCTCTCACACATGTGAAGCCGGAAACTGCTGAAACTGAAGCTGCAACTGCAGAAGTAAAGATTGACTTGCGTGGCCTATAAGATCTCCTCTTTAGAACTGTGTTGTAGGTTCATCTGAACCGCCTCTGAAAGCCACAACTTTTGGTGGTGGAATGAAGTCAATCCGATGAACGGTTTGCAAGATATCGACTGCCCTAGTTTGAAGCCGGAAACTGCTGAAACTGAAGGTGCAACTGCAGAAGTAAAGATTGACCTGCGTGGCCTAGAAGATCTCCTCTTTGTAACTATGCTATAGGTTCATCTGAACCTCCTCTGAAAGCCGCAACTTTTGGTGGTGGAATGAAGTCAATCCGACGAACGGTTTGCAAGATATCGTCTGCCCTAGTTTGATAATGAAGTCGCTAATGATGATGTTGTTGATCTAGGGTTTGCTACTGCTAATATGAATCAGATTTATTGTACTATTTCTCTCTGCTGAATTATTGAAGATAAAAGAAGATTTGATCAAAGGGTTTCCCCACACATTGTGGGGTTTGTCCCTGGCTAGCCGCCACATCTTGTGTCTCTTGTCTTGGCTTGTTTTCTGTCGATCGTTTAATGTTCTATCTGCACTTTACTTTATGTACGTGTGATTGCTAATCTTTGGAATATAATAAGGAAAAGAAGTAAACTGTTATAAGCATAGAACATACCATAACTTAACAAATACATAGCACAATACTCCTCTCAAGTATCCAGCACTATCTCCACCTGTTACACACAAAACTAGCTCAGATCGGAACAAGTCACAGGTTCAAATCTTCTCCACTGCTTTGCCTGCCTCTATTGCACACAATACCATGTGAAAATCACTCACACTAGAAATCATGTGAGCACAGGCTATTTCACTGGGCATATACTATACAATCCTCATGGGCATACTCAATACATTGATTGTGCAAGATCTCATGCACAACTATAGTCACAACTGATAGCAATCTCAACCTCTAACACCTGTCTCCACTGAACTGTACATGCACTGAGTTAATTGATGTATTCTTCAGTTTCATTATGAGTTAATAATTATCGAATTAATTTAGTCAATTAATTCACATCACTCATCACTAGTCTATTTTCAGTTAGACTAATTACAACTAGTTTAACCAAGTCAAACTGAACACAACTCCATCAACTCGACATCCAACTCCACAGAACTCACATGCATGAGTTCTAATTGATGTCATGCATGCAGTAGCTCAATTGACTCACAAGAAAAGCGTATTTCCTTCTTACAGCTGCATGTGCCACATCTGTAGCTCAAACTGAATTGCTCCAAGAGGATAAGATAAAGTTTATAGTCTAAATATTATTATGAGACAATAATATTTGACTTTTCTATTTTTAGCCTGGCAGTCTAAAAATAGACTTTGATCACTCCTGTATGAACCAGAAATAGAAGTCCATCTATTTTTCCCAACATGACCAATCATCCATAAACAACATCCTACAACTCATAGACCATGATCCATATGTCTAAAAATAGACATAGTCTAAAAATAAACTTTGCGCCATAATTTGCCTGTAGGCCCACTTAGTGAAGGTGAATCCTTTCCACTAAGCTCCATCATCTTGTTGCATTCTCAAAATTAGAGTCTGTAGTTGAGTGTGCAGACCCCTACAGCTAAGTGCATGGGGTGGAGTTGGGTCTTAGAATTGAAAGTTAATAAAGAGAATTTTACTCTATGGATCTATTCTTGAATCTGTACTTTGATGTTATACATTACTTTTACTCTGTTTAATTACTGCGCGTAATTGATGAATACTTGTATGAATGCTTATATATGAAAATAATCCAAGTAATCAACTAACAGAGCCTAACGAAGGAAGACTTGGGTAAATAACACGGGTCGCGCTGTAGATAGAACTGCACAAAGGCAGTATTGTAGGACATAGGATGGCCGCTAGTGTGCATAGCACAGTAAGTGTGAAGGTTGGAACGCGTACCAATAACCTCATATTAGATATCCCGACGGTGTGGAAACCTGGTTCTAGCACCTTCCCATACTACTTTGGGTGAGCCCTCAGTTTGCGCTCTGCGGAATATTGCCAAAAGTGCCAGTAGTACTGGGATTTGCTTGGCTAAATCACTTTTGAACCTAGGTCAAGCCCCACTAAACCAACAAACTAGAATCAAGAAAATTTCCTATAATAACCTTGCTCCTCTTGAATGTTGGGTGTGGAGCCTGATTATCTTATGTATTCAAAGGTTTCAGCCGAATGTATACCCCAAGAAGACTGTACACCCCTCCACACAGGGGGGACTTGTTCCTCCTGCAAGGGTCCGGGGGCCAGCGGTCCCCCGGCGAGGGTTCCGGGGCAGCGCCCTTGAAGCTAAAAATAGATGTAAAATTGCCTTGTAAAAGTCTAGTAATTTCTAGTCAATCTGGGTTGTTCATTAGGCAAATGATCTGACGGTAGAAGTTATGTTTAAATTTAGGGTTTTTTTCTCTAGAAGGCAACCCCTCACTATATATGAGGGAATTTTATTGCGTATATGTATATCTGTATTCTAAGTGAGGAAGAGAGAGGTGATTGAGAGCAAAGAGGGAGTTACAACGGATCTGTTGTAGGTTGTATCTCTTCAGTTTGTTGGATAATATAATAAAAGAAGGACTGGTTGTTTCTCCGTGGATGTAGCCCAAACTAGGTGAACCACGTATATTTGTGTCGCTCTTGTTTTATGCATTTCTGTGTTTATATTTCTGCAATATTTTATGTTTTCCATTGCCCTGTATTATATAATTTTCTAACATTGAAGATGAAATAGAATGTTCGATTTGTAACAACTTTGGTCATGAAGAATCTGAATGTAGGAGAAAATTTGGCCAACACTTCAAAAAGAGCAATCATCATTGAATTCCAAGATATGGAGAAAGAAGGAATCTCAATCAGAAAGTTGTGGCATAGCTCTGTATGCCGAAGGACAAGAGAATTAGTGGTACATCGATAGTGGATTCTCCAAACATATGACAGGTGATAAAGAGAAATTTCATTCTTATAATGCTTTAGAAAAAGAAAAGAATGTCTCATTTGGAAATGACACACCAGATGTCATTAAAGGTAAAGGTTTTGTATTGTTGAAAGAAAAGGTTAAAGCTGTAAATGTCATGTATGTAGATGGTTTAAAACATAACATGTCGAGTGTCAGTCAAATGTGTTATCAAGGAAACGAAGTTTTGTTTCGATCAAACGGATGTGTGGTTCGTGAGCTTGATGCAGGAGAGACCATAATCAAAGGTACAAGAACTCCAAATAATTTATACATACTCAAAGGAGGAAAACAACAATGCTATCTAAGAAAAATAGATGAAAACTGGCTATGGCACAGAAGATTGGGATATATAAGCTTTTCTTAGTTAAGAAAAGCATGCAGGCTTAAGGCAGTTCGTGATATTCCAAATATTAGTATCCCAGAAAACACCATATGCAAACCATGTCAAGTCAGTCAGCAAACTAGAGTTCACTTCAGTGAAAAAGAAGGATCAACAAGTAAGCCTCTTGAACTCATCCATAATAATTTATGTGGACCAACAAGGAAAAAGTCACTTTGTGGAGAAGAATGATTTATTTTATTTATTGATGATTTTTCTAGGATGTGTTGGATAGGTCTACTAAAGCATAAAGATGAAGCATTTGAAAAGTTTAAAGCCTTAAAATCTTTAGTTGAAAATAAATCATATCGAAAAATCAAATGTCTTATATTTGATCGAGGGGGAGAATTCATATTAGATGAATTATTTTACTTTTGTGAACAACATGGAATAAAAAGGCAATTCTCCATCGCAATAAATCCTCAGCAAAATGGCATGGTGGAAGAATGAATAGAATAGCTCAACAAATGGCTCGAGCTATGCTTGATGAATCTGGAACTCCTGCAATCACTTCTGGGGTGAAGCTGCATTTGTTGTCGTGACTATTCTCGACAAAGCGAATGTTTGGGTAAATAGAAATCAAACTCCATATGAACTTTGGTATTGTAAGCCTCCTACTGTAAAACACTTTAGAGTTTTTGGAAGCAAATTTTTCATTAAAAGGACTGATGAAAAACTTGGTATGTTTGAACCTAGAGTAGACAAAGGAATTCTTCTTGGTTATTCATCCAGAAGTAAAGCATACAAATGTTATAATAAAAGACTTCGAATTTTTTTTGAAAGCATTGATGTTGTAATTGATGAAGTATGCACAAATCGTTAACAAATGAAATCAATAGAGGAATATGAAAATGAGGAAGATGGGGAATGCTTTCCTGCATCAAGTCAAAATGATATAGAAGAAGAAACCAATGAATCACCAGAAGTAGATATGATAGACAGGGAGAACACTCCATCCAGGTATGTCCAAAAGAATCATCCAGAATCTCAAATCCTAGGGGAAAAAGGGTTTGGAGTACAAACAAGAAGAACTCTTACAGGGACCTCAAGTTATCTAACATTACTATCCTCCACAGAACCTCAGAATGTAAATGAAGCCTACAAAGATGAATGTTGGGTCAAGGCCATGGATGAAGAACTTGACCAAATTGAAAAGAATGATACTTGGGAATTAGTCCCTAGACCTCATGATAAAAACATTATAGGAACAAAATGGTTATTTAAGAATAAGATGAATGAAAATGGAGAAGTTATTAGAAACAAGGCAATACTTGTTTGTAAAGGGTATGCTCAAGAAGAAGGTATATATTTTGACGAAAATTATGCACCTGTTGCCAGACTTGAAGCCATAAGGATGTTTCTTGCTCTTTCTAGTTTTCGAAAATTCAAAGTATATCAAATGGATGTAAAATCAGTGTTTCTTAATGGAGATCTAGAAGAAGAAGTTTATATTGAACAGCCAGAAGGATTAATTCTTTGAAATGATGCAAAACTCATATCCAAGCTCAAAAAGGCTCTCTATGGTCTGAAATAGGCTCCAAGGGCTTGGTATTACCGCCTTGACATATATCTACAACAACAAGGTTTCACAAAAGGTTCTACAGATAGAAACTTATACACAAAGGTTGAAAATGATAAACTAATAATTATTGTTGTTTATGTTGATGATATCATCTTTGGTAGTAATGAAGAATCCATGAGTTAGAATTTTTCTTCAGTAAAGCAACAAGAATTTGAAATGTCCTTACTTGGTGAACATATTTATTTTCTTGTTTTACAAGTACAATGAAAAAAGATTTTATTTTCCTTTCACAAATAAAGTATCTCAAGAAGATCTTGAAGAAGTGCAGAATGGAAGATTCTAAAATAGTATGTACTCCAATGGTAACAGGATGTAGTCTCAATTCTAACGATGAATCACCAGCAATAAACCAACAAAATTACAGATCTATGATCAGAAGTTTGCTCTATCTAATAGGTAATAGACCTGATATCATGCATTTAGTAGGAATTGTTGGAAGGTTCCAAGCAAATCCAAAAGAATCACATCTTCAGGCAGTTAAAAGAATTTTCAAATATCTTCAAGGAACTTAGGACTTTGGACTATGGTATCCTAAAGATATAGATCTTACTCTTCATGCATATACAAATGTAGATTGGGAAGGAAATGTTGATGATAAAAAGAGCACTAGTGGAGGTGCATTCTATATGGGTTCTCGATTAGTGTCCTAGTTCAACAAGAAACAAAATTTGATTTCCTTATCTACAGCTAAAGTAGAATATGTGGTCGTTGCATCTTGTTGCACAAAACTACTTTGGATGATGCAAACATTGCAAGAAATTTAGATCACATGTACTCCATCCATCTCCATTCTATGTGATAATACAAGTGCCATCAGTATTTCAAAAAATCTTATCATGCACTCCAAGACCAAGCACATACCCATTAAGTACCATTTTCTACGAGAACAAGTGCTTGAAAAAAAGTTTAAATTGGAGTATGTTCCCTCCAAAGAATAGGTTGCTAATATATTCACCAAACCGCTTCCTAGAGAAACATTTGAACATCTCAGACAAAATTTTGGAGTAGTTGCTATATCATCCTACTATAATTCTAGTTTTCAGAGGAATGTTATTATATGCGGGTTTCATGAAGTATAGTTGTGTATACACATGGGTTTCTGTGGTTGAAGGAGTGTATATGTTTTTTTCTAATAGAAAAACAGTGGGTCAGACTCTGATATGGGTGCTCTATCTAATATTGATGACTATAGTCTGACGATATGCTTTGTTCTGACTAACTAAGATTCCTTTGATGAATGACTTGTTGACAATGCACATGTAGCATAGGTTCAAGGGGAACATCAGCCTTCACATGTTGTTTGCATTGTTGGCATTATGGTTGCTGAGTTCAGCTATGATTTTAGATATCTATATCATTTATTGCATAAGTCATGTAAGAATCTAGGGTGTGATATGATTCCTTCTGACATAGTCCATGTTTGAATGAGTCCTATTGGACATATGATGTAATTTGTATCCCCACTATGCCTGGGATGGATGATGTAATAATTTATGTATTTCGGTCATGTATAAATAATTGGTATATCCCCACTTGGTTGGGTGGATGAGTCAAATGTGGTGTATCCCCACTTTGTTGGGTGATTAATGGATGTATGAGTCATTGGAATTAGGGAGGTCATAATCACCTAGTTGAGTTATAGAGTCACGTTTTTCTTTTTGAAACATATCTCTGTAGACTCTACATGTACTCAGGTGGAGCATGGACAACATAATGCATATCAAAGAGGGAGAGTAGCTTGGTTTTCCCTTTTCCCTTGATGTCAAAGGGGAAGAGTGTTTTGGTGTTGGTGTTACATGTTATCTCTAACAATTTCTACGGCTTGTAGTAATCAACACCATCATGGTTGGCATGAAGTCCAAAGCGGGAGACTTTTGGCATTATGATGAAAGTGTTGTCCTTGATGGAAACTCACTCACAGGTTAGTTTAGTTTTGATGAAAGGAAACCCACAGTGTAATAGGTCCATTCAGAGGTAACATGGCACTGGTACAGAAGAATAGGAAGATGGAACTAAATTCTACTAATTAGAATGAAGAAGTTGAAGGTAAATGATGGAATAAATAAGTTTAAGAAGTATACGTAGGTACATTTAGTCAAAACATCATATACATGCTGGTTTAGAGAACAAAAGTATTGTATACATATACATGCAGTTCACAAGAAAAAAAAAATGTATATGTGGGAAAATCAAGGAGATTCAAGAGTAAACAATACCAGGGGTCAATACCATGGTATTAGTCCACAGTATTGAGTGGAGTAATGACAATTTGATCTTGTCCAAGAATACCATGGGTCCTAAGTGGTTTTGGTCCAAGGTATAGAGAAAGGCCAAAAAATATGTAAGGAGGAGAAGATCATAAGGCAAGGGTGTGCAAGTGAAAGGGTTTCTCAGGAATACTTCTATCTGAAGTATATTATATGTTGCAGGGGCTATGTTTGTGATTTGATCTAAAATATTTTGTGATCCTTGAATTCGATGTTGGATCAGGATCATGAGACCTAAAATGACTTATCATTGAATGATCTGAAATTGGTTGGGCTAGATCTGATTGTGTACAACTCTTTTATTCTTTAAATGTCATGATCTGGGTTTGTTTGAAGTCTGGAATAGTAGTGAAGTTGTGAGTTAATATTTGCAAATCTATTTGCTGGCTCACCTTAGTAAAAGCACGTATAGATGCAGGTTCTACTCTTCCAAGTAGTGTATACAAAAGAAAATCCTATTCTTCAAATCTTACTGATCTATATGATTAGTTCTGTTGTTTTACTACTGTTTGTCAATGAATTCTTCCTAGATCTGAATGTAAAACTGAATGCATAAGGAGTTTGGTGTTTTGTTGATTGATTGTCTAAGTAAGAAGGCTTATCTCTACTACTGCCTATGTAAAGCTCTGTAAATTGACAGCAGATGTTTAGTATATTGCTGGTCGGTACATACTTAATTCAGAAGTTTTATGTTTCAGTAGTTTTAAAGGTATACACAGGTTTGGTTAAACGAGGTAGCTTATACATGCAGGTTGGGTTTAGTAAAGTAGTGTATACATTATGATACATGATTTTTGAGGTTTCAGCTAGTTCTGAATGATGATGCAAGTTTATGATTTCAACACAGTGTTCTGGTGACAATGATCTAACTGTTAAGATTAATTGATTATTGGTTGATGTAGTTTGAAAGTACTGATGAGTCCACTATGAAAATTTGATGAAACGAGGCCCTCATGTGTATTGTTGTGTGCTACGAGCATCCAATTTGAAAATTTATGAAACGTGATCCCTGGAAGAAGAGAGGAGGTTGTAGCCTTCTGTAGGCCGGTGCCTATGTACTAGTAAAGAGATCGGCTAGTACAAGAGCTAGGGGTTGTAGCTCCCTTCCAGTAGAAGCTGGAGAACAAGAGAAGGTTGTAGCCATCTACAGGTGGGTGCCTACGTAGTGGTATGAGTCTGTACGAGTGCAAGATTGTAAACATATTTTCTTATTATTAAAAGTAGACAGAGACGACAACAGTAGGTGGTTTTTCTCCCGCATTGGGTTTCTACCTTAAATCTTGGTGTTCATGTGTGTTTCTTATGTGTGATTGTTTATTATGGTTTTACTGCATTGTTTAACAAGTTATTGATGCATTGATTAAAGATCAACACATGATTAAGTTATTAAATCATAAGTTCTCTGGGTATACACTGGTTTCTCTAATAACAATAGTGTGTACATGCTAGTTCACTTCACATAAGTAGTGTATATATATATATATATATGTTTTGGAAATGAAAAATTATTGAACTGATAATACTGATTCAACCCCCCTCTCAGTATTTCCAATAATGAGCAGTATGATCATCACTCTCTTTGGGAACAAAGTGAACAACTGAAGGTGGAGCCAAGTCGACACTCTTTTCAACCAATGGTTGGTGAGGAACATACACAAGAGAATCATGTTTGGTAAGAGTAGGATTGGAAAGAGATGAATACAAGTCAATCTCTTTACGAACTAGTAGAGGGTTAGAAGAAATCTTCTTATAACCAACAAGAAGTTGGGGTTGAGGAGCTGTAAGGTTTTCCAAAAGTTTGGAAGCTTTATCCATAAGAGGAAAAAGGTGAAGAAGATGCTCTCCTTCACATAACCTACAGGGAAATTTATTTTTTCCCTTGTTCTTACCATCACTAGCTGAAGGTGTAGCATTGACATGATCTCCAGAGGTTGACAGGGATGGTAGATTCAAGTCTTGTGACCATATCTCTAAGACTCTGGGAATGCTAGGATAGTCTCGAAGGAGATGGTCACCCTTACATAGATTTCAAGGGAATTTGACCTTCTATGGAAGATTATAAGGTTTGTCTATGAGAGGTGAATTTGGAGTAATAGATGCACGATTGGCCTCTCGCTTATCTAGCTTCTTCTTCTTCTTCTTCTTAGCCTCCTGGTTATTGGATTTCAAACTTTCAGTAGGCGAAGTAGAAGAGGAAGGTAAAGAAATAGGGGAAGAAGGTGAGAGGTCAACCATAGAATCAAAGTGATGTGGTTCAAATGAAGGAGATGGTTGGGCAGGAGTCGGGGCACTCAGGACCACCAAGATCAAAAATAACCAGATAGGTAATCCAATGACTAACCTAGGGAGGGACAACATTTCCATATAAGGAAAACCAACATTTACAAAAGAAGGAAAAGGACTAAGATTCCCATCTGAGGGGAATCCTTGACTAATAGACTCTGGAAATGATTCCATTTGAATCGACCCTAAAGAATCACTAAGGAAGATACCTTTAACCAATAATTTTTTTTGGGTAGCTAATTTTAAGACACTAAAACAAAACTTTGCCTTTTCACATTTTAAGGGTAGAGAAAGGTGACTCTAGTTAAATTCAGAGTTAACGAGCTTGAAAGGACAAGTGATCGATGCTTTTTTCAATTTTAAAGAGTAAAGAAATATCAAAATGACTGCTCAGTATAATATAGGAAAAAGGATTACCAGGTAACCATGAACTGCAGAATACCTCCTGCGAATCGAAAAGTAGGGGCATGCAATCTTCCAAAATTTTGTGTTCAATGTATCACATTTACAAGGAACAAACTCGACTTCCTATGGATAAAGGATTGCAACCTATAGGGGTCTCCTTTTATATATGCAATGGTATGGGGAGGACAAGTCCATACTAGCACTGCCTAAAGTTAACGACAGTTTTTAGGTTTAAAGACGCTGGAACACGTCTCTAACCTAAACTACTAAATGTGAGCATTACGTTTTAATGCTTCCTTAGGTTAATTCAATAAATTTTAATGGTTTATTTTAAATTAGGTTTCAATTCCAAGGCCCTACTGTTGTCATATGAAAACTCCTATATGTAGTTGTATGAGAAAAGAAATATTTATTCGATGAAAATTAACAGTGGTTGAGCACACAATCAATGCAACAATCAATGAATGAAATCTTTCACTAATATGTCTTAAATGCACTTAATATTCCCTTAACAACAAAAGAAGTTTCATTTCATTTCCAATGCTTATGATGATGCAATTCTAGCTTCTCAATGACGTTACTAATGCAATATTTTCACTCAAGTAAACTAGAATGATGTTCTTCTTTTCATAAAATACAAAATGAATCTTTCACATAAAGCACTTTTAATGAAAATTTTCACAATTCCGAACAAACAAGCATCGATCAAATCCAAGGTATGATAAATGAAACTAAGAGAAACTTCTTCCTCGATTCAAACAAACCAAACATATAAATGCTTCAATCGACATACCAAGCAATGTAATCTATGCTTGGAAAGAGAAAAGAGACACTTGAAATAAGAGAAAAAAATGAGACTCTTTCACTCATTCAATTGAAAATGAAGCAATGAAGATGTTGCAACTGAAATATGGATTAATTGAAGTAGCAAATCAATAACTTGACACAATGAGTAAACAAACAAATGAACGGTAATTGACCTAGATTCCTTAAGGTCATAGAAACCATCCAAAAACATAAAATCTTAAGCAATGAAACTTCAAGTCAATCAATTAATCAAAATGAGAAAATAAAGCATTATAGTCACTTTTGGGTGGAAGTAGAGAGTTTGAGGGTCAAGACACATTGGCACTGGAATGGGAGAAATTATGATTTTTTCTTAACTCAGATACTGGCATGCTTTTTGCGATGAAACTAGCGTTGATCGTAATGACTGGCCAAGCTAAAAATAACACTGATAAGCCTGATCGGCGCGACTGTTTAGCCAAAAAGAGCACTCATCGAGGGATTCAAAGAAAAAATAAAAAATAACTTTACACAGGGCTAAATTTAACACATCATAGGGTGGGCTAACCAACAACTTGACTTGATGAGAAAACAAACAGCTAAATGGACAATGACCTAGATGCCCATGGGACAAAAACCATCCAATACTCAAAAAATCAAGTAAGACAAACTCAAATCAAACAAGCACACAAAACAAGCTAATGAAGCTTTCTTGCCAGGGAGAACAAAGGCAAACAGGCTAGGAAGTAGAAATTATGAGGGAAAGACACACTAGTTATGATTCAGGAGAAACCCTGATCTTCACTTATAGGAATCGATGTGATCACCTAACTGACAATAAGTGCCACAAAGGGGGATGATGTGACTGTTTTAGAGAAATTCATGTTGGTCGGCACGACTATCAGAAAATAAAATGCGTTGATCAAGGATTTCAAATAAAAAATAAAATTTTCAAATCTCAAAGCAAAACTTGTCACTCTAAATCTCATAGTAAACCAAGGCAAGGAAAGTACACAAAACCAAAGTGAAAAGGTGATACAACAAAATTTCATACAAACCACGAAATTAAAAACAATGAAAAGAGAGGGATGGCTCCCTAGTATGGTCGCCATTTTGTGGTGTAGATAAATTCTTGATGCGGAAAAAGACAATTCCTCTAGCCTGAGAGAGCGAGTCTAGCCACAAACAAACAATCTATTGTAAACTTCCTTGGACTAGAATCGAATAAGAGGGCCTACCTCTTAGAATGCTAATCCGCTTATGATGATCCATCTTCCTTACTCCAACTTCCTTTCGTTTCTTCATTTAGATACCTGAAACAAATACAAAAGAGACAACAACAAATGTGATAGCATACAATCACATTCAATCTACTTAAAAAGTCAAGGAGTCGTAAGCCATTAAATGTAACATAACACTCAAAGTAGGAAATAAACCATTAGTTGTATTGATATAACTTTAGAAAGAGATTACAGCTGAAGCCTTCACGTTGCAGGTCTCCTCTGACGTATCCAGGTTCCTACACATCTGCTAGCATCTCATGGATAGCCCCAACAATGGAAATTTAAGGCTTATTCCCTTTATTTCTAAACCAAACCAAACAAATTATTCTCCCTTCACAAATATGAACTAGAAGGCTACAAGCTATAGATATCTTGTTGGTTATTCAAGCTCCAAAAAACACTAGTTCAGCTTGGAAAAGGAGGAGTTTATATAGATTTGATGGATGGGAGATGGTTCCTCTTATGATGGGAGATGTCTTATCTCTTTGGTTTGTTCCATCTTAATAGGGGAAAGGATCACAAATTGAATTCCTCGGCTCTATCCAGCCCAACCATTTACCAAAATTCCGTTACAAAGCTTCTAGACTTGGAAGCTTCGATTCCATATTTAAAAAACTTGCCAAAAGAGGATTAGCACAAGTGATGAAGGGCTCATTTTCATGGTACAACACTAGGAATTTTTTAAACCCTGCAAATCAGCACGAGGAGGGAATGGGTCATTAGTGCTGGTCTTGTAAACTAGGGTAAAAGGATGATTCTTGGGAAATGATGTGAAAGGGAAATGTTATGCTCATGAAGAGGGACATAATGGGAGTCTCTTCATGATGGGAAAGCATGTAGGGCTCACTATGGAGGTCCTCCAGGATCAAGGAACGGGGAGTACAGGGATAGTGAAAAGATGTTGTGTAATAGGAGAATCTTTTCCACTGAAAGATGTGGGCGAAGGGGTATTCGCTGCAATTCATTGTTAACAATAGGAGCTAAAAGAACCTCATCTCAGTAGAGGTCATTCAGAAATTAGGCCTACTAACCACACCACACCCACATCCATACACCATTAGGTGGTTCCATCAAGGACAAGATCTTTTCTTAGCCAACAATGTCATCTTCCCTACAACATCGAGCCCTTCACGAATGTGATACTGTGTGATGTTGCTCCTTTTGAATTTTGTGATGTTTTATTAGGACAACCATACTTATGGAAGCGACATGTTTTATATGAATCTATGCCTCGCACTATTATTATTACTTTAGGTGATGAGCTATACAAGATACCAAAGGTATCACCACCTACCACCATCTCTTTGATCTCTACTAAGCAATGCAATAATATCATCGCCCATACTGATAAATTTATTTTCCTTTTTATATTCTCTCCAAGTAAGGGGAGGATCATGGCCAGATTTATGGCACTCAAGAAGGGTTCCACCACACAATAGAAGTAGGTGGATAAAGTCATGGAAGAATACAGGGACATCTTCTTGTCACCCATAGGGGTACCTTTGCATTTTCAAGTTAAGCATTTGATCGATCTAACTTCCAGAGCACCCCTACCCAATGGGTTGATAAACCACTGCCCTATTCTAGAAAATGAAGAAATCAAGCAACAGATCTGAGAGTTGCTACAAAAAAGGCACATCTGACCAAGTTCATCACCTTGTGGGAGCCTGATTGTACTTGTATAGAATATATATGAGACCCAGAGGCTCTGAATTTATTATTGGGCGCTAAATAAAATCATTGTTAGGAACAGGTATCCAATCTCATGGATTGATGAACTTCTTGACAATCTTAAGGGGGCCAAGTACTTCAACAAGATCAATTTAATGTTTAGTTATCACTAGGTTCTAATATATCCCACAGATGTATGGAAGATTTCCTTCAAATCCAAGGACTGCTTTTTTGATGGGTTGGTAATGCCTTTCGGGTTGAAAAATGTCCTTGCAACTTTTATGAGGTTGATGAATGACATATTTCAACCCTTTACCAACTCGTTTGTCATTGTATACTTGGATTACATCCTCATATTTAGCAAGACTTGGGAAGAGCACTTGCAACACATTTGACAAGTCTTTCAAACCCTGCGGTGGCACAAGATATGTGCCAACTTAGAGAAATGCACCTTTGGCATGAGCTAGGTCCAATATCTAGGTTAAATTATTGATGAGCAAGGCATGCATGTGGATCTAGCTAAGATCCAAGATCAAATCCTTTTCCGTGACCAAATATTGTAAGTTTTCCAAATTCTTCAGGCCATCTAGTTAAAAGGAGTAGCAAAATCAGAGTAAACATGAAATAAAGATAGAGGATAGTGCTCAAACAAGGAAGAATCCAAGGCCTATGTGGAAGAAAAAGGAGAAGCAATTAGGAAAGTGTGGTATTTCCCTTTCTTCATGTGATGATGATGATAGATGGTACATTGACAATGGATTTTCCCATCATATATTAAGAGACAGTAGCAAATTTCTCCTTTTGAAGAGAACCAGAGTGGCTATGTTATTTTTGATGGTAATGAACTAGCAAGAGTGTTGGGGAAAAAAAGGCCAACCTCAGTGACAAGAATACCAATGGAACTGGTGTGTGGCTCTTTGAGGGTCTAAAGCACAATATCTTGAGCATGATACAGATGTTTGATGGAGGCAATTAAGTGATTTTAAACTCAAAAGGTTGCTTCATTTGGAAATAAGGATCAAAGAGGGTGATCGCTAAAGGAGTTAGGACACTAGACAATGTGTATGTGCTTAAAGGAAGAGTGTGTAGAAACAAGATATCAAATAAAATGTCTTCCTATTCAAATTTTGAGTAGGATATATCAACCCCTATTATAGTCCATTCTTGCATGACAAATATCGTAGACTACAAAATTGCATGTGAGTCATTCATGGACTCAGGGGGAGCACATGCAAGATTATGGAAACATGAGTTAGCATGATGCATTGTTGATGAGTAGCACTATGGCATCATAGTATGGGTGCGAGTTGTAGCGGAAGAATATGCTTGATCATGAGATTACTTGCACCTTCAGGTATGGAGGATAAACATGTCCATTGAAGGTATAATGAACTCAGGGGGAGTTATACATCCATCCAAGGTTTTATGGTTATTGATCAATTTCACTCATACGTTTATTGATTTCTCTTATAGAATATTTATCTTTTTGTGATCATGAGTTGGAAGTTATGAATAAACCTTGTATGTAACTATTTATGATCATCATTATCATTGGTTTTGTTTCCTTAGAGTTTGGAGTGAGTTATAGTGTGTTGCTGCAACCAAGCATGGGAAGTAGAGTAACATGATTCAACCATGCACTTGTATTGTTATAGTTGTGTACTATCATAGTTGGGTCATGTCTTAGTGAGTAGTCATGAAATTTGGCATGCATTGTATTAGATAATTTAAATTAGTTATATATTTTCTCATGTGACGAAGATCAACACTACAACATTGTTGCATTCATCATTTGGTCTAGTTGGTTAACTAGTCTTGGTGTAAAGAATGTTTTGAGGAGAGTCTTGAGATGGTTTAGCCATGAGTGGGCCTATGGAGTCATTGGTACAGTCATGTTTTTTTTACTGATTAATCCTTGCATCTCATGTATTAGCAATATACTTTCATTGTGTATCATTTGGCCATGAGGTGTATGGTGTCCTTGATGGCCTATTTCTTTCTTCAAGGAGGTATTTGTAATAACTAACATTGATGAACAACAGTTTGGAGAACATGGCTACAACCTAATTACATGTTCACGGGGAGTACGTTTAAGTTGGAGATGGAATGGTGTTGTTCATGTTATCATTGCTACAACCATAAGTCATGTATCTCATTGAAAATGATTTTGTCATGATACTTAGAGGAGTCTTTGATCCAATTGGTATATGTTGGGCATGGAATCCTCCCACATCATGTTTTGGGGCTCAAAGCCCAAGTTTTGAGTCGTTATTGTTGTAAAGACTCCACAAATTGCATGTTGGGTTGTGTTATATTCTTTCCACGACTAGCCCACGTAGTTAATCGAGGGGTTAGAGGGGGGCAGAGCCCCCCTTCGTTGCACCGATTGTGTAGCGGGGGAGGGGGGGGGTCACAGGGGGTTTGAGGTGTACCCGTAACCCCACTTTATGGGGTCCAGGGTAGTGCCCCAGAAAATTTTTGTTTTGGACCCTATGTTAGGTTGGGCAGACCCACATATGGTTTTGTGCATGATTTTCGCACATGTTTTTTGGACGTGATGGTTTTTGGTCCTTGGTATTGGACGCGATGGTTTTCGGTCCATGGTATTGGATGCTTCGGCATGTATAAATATGTATTATAACATTGAAAGGAACATAATGAAAAAATCAAGCTGGTAGTCCCGATTTTGGGATCCAGGCGAAATCTCTGTGTATATGTGTTTTATGTGTTATGCTCTCGCATTGTTTATTTTCTATGTTTTAGAATTCATATGGAGGTAATTTCTATACAGGGTTAAAACCTACATTTGGAATCAGAGAATTTTCGGCTTCAAGGGGACACCTTTATTGCTGAGGGGTTTCACTCGGGCCTGTGGTAGACCTTGTTTAGTGGGAGATCTGTGAGATTGATTCTGGTGGTGAAAGAATATGGCAAGCACTGGAAAGAAAGAGATCGAGAAATTTAATGGTCATAGTTTTGAGTTGTGGAAACTCAAGATGGAGGATCTGTTGGTGGATAAAATTCAGTGGATCGCAGTAGATCTTGGTACTAAACCAACGGGAGTGTCTGATGAAGAATGTAATAAGTTGGATCGGAAGGCAAAGAGCACAATACGATTGTGTGTCTCAGATTCAGTATTGTTGAATGTATCAGGGGAAGCTACAACGAAGGATTTGTGGGACAAGTTAGGGACTTTGTACCAATCTAAGTCTCTGGTGAATAAACTATTCCTGCGGAAAAAGCTATATAAACTGAGGATGAAAGATGGAGACTCGGTGACAGAGCATCTGAACGCATTTAATACTGTGGTAAGTCAGTTAGCATCTGTTGATATTAAAATTTTAGATGAAGATAAGTGCATCAGTTTGTTGTGTTCTCTACTAGATTCGTGGGATAGTCTGTTATTGCAATATGTAGCAATGCAACTGCCTTGCAGTTTGATGAAATAGTCTTGTCCTTGCTGACAGAGGAGATGAGACAGAAAAATATGGAGAGCTAGAATGGTGATGCCTTGTCTGTACGAGGATGGTCCCAGAACAGAAAAAAAAAAGTCATCAAGTGGGAGATCTAAATCTCCTGGAAAACCTATAAAGGTGGTGTGCTGGAAATGCGGAAAGGAAGGGCACTTCAAAAGGGACTGTAAATCTAAAGCTCCTAATAAAGGAAAGGGATCTGATGATGCTCCTTCTGTAGAGGCGAAAACCACCTCAGATGAAGATGGGGATGCGTACTTAGCTTCGTCAAGTACACATGTAGATCATGAGGCATGGTTGATTAACTTAGGTGCATCCTTTCACTTCACTCCCCATAGAGAGTGGTTCTGCGAGTATGAGAAATATGATGGTGGTGATGTCTACTTAGGGGATGATAGGAAGGCTAGAATCACTGGTTATGGAAAAGTAAAGTTGAAGTTGCATGGTGGAAGGGTTAGAACACTTCCGGGTGTTCTGTATATTCCTACATTGGCCAGAAATCTGATTTCTGTAAGCAAGCTGGATGATGTAGGTGTAAAAACAATGTTCGAGAAGGATACCTACAAAATGGTTTGGGGAGAACTGGTATTGATGCGGGGAGTTTGAATTGGAACTCTATACAAGCTGCAAGGTAGCACTGTTATTGATGGGTGCAACAGTTCTGTGGTTCTTGAAAGTGGAGCAGAAAATCTAGTGGTTTCTGGAGAGAAGACCATGTTGTGGCATCAAAGGCTTGGACATATTGGAGAGAAGGGCCTTCGAATACTTCATGGTAAAGGTATGGTAGAAGGTATGAGTAATAGCTCTGTGGATTTTGATTTCTATGAAAATTGTGTATATGGGAAGCAGAATCGGGTGAGTTTCCCCTCTGGTAGTAAGAGGGCGAAACAGATATTAGAACTTGTGCACAGTGATGTGTCTAGACCTGTGAAGGTTCCATCACTGGGTAAGTCTGTGTACTATGTATCATTTATAGATGAATTCTCAAGGAATACATGGATACATATCCTTAAGAAGAAATTTGAAGCCTTTGATAGGTTTAAATAATTTAAGGCTCTCGTGGAAAATTAGACAGAGAAGAAGATAAAGGTGTTGAGGACAGATAATGGTGGAGAGTTTTACAGCAAGGAATTTGAAGAATTCTGTAAGATGTGTGGTATAGCACAATAGAATACTACTCCATATACACCTCAGGAAAATGGAGTTTCAGAAAGAATGAATAGGAAGTTGATGGAAAGGGAAAGAAGCATGCTCAGTGGTGACAGGTTAGGACAAGAATTCTAGGTAGAGGCAGTGGATACTGCATGTTACCTGGTCAATAGGTCACCTTCATCAGTGTTGGAGGATAAGACTCCACAAGAGGTATGGACTGATGGACTGATAAGAAACCCTCTCTTTCACATTTGATGGTATTTGGATGTGATGCATATGTACATGTTCCAAAGGAGAAATGAACCAAGTTGGATAGTAAATCTGAAAAGTGCATATTTATTGGGTATAAGGATGGATTAAAGGGTTATAAGCTTTGGAACCCAAAAACAAGGAAGGTTGTGTATAGTCGAGATGTGGTGTTCAGAGAGGTGAAAGATGTTATTAAACATGAAGTCCAACCAAAGGAACCTGAGAAAATAGAGTTTGAGCTAAAGGAGGAAGAATTAGACTCTACAACAGAGGAGGAATCAGAAGATGAAGAGCCACAAACTTCAGCTGTGAGAAGATCAATTAAAGAAAGACAACATGCATAAAGGTATAGTCCATCTACTTTTTGTTCAAATTTTTCTTTGTCTATTATTGATGATGATCCAAGAACTATGAAGGAAGCAATGGATTCAGAGGATGGAAAACTCTGGAAAGAGGCCATGGTTGATGAAATGAAATCTTTGCACAAAAATGAGGCTTGGGATCTGGTGGAGTTTCCGGCTGGAAGGAAACCCATTGGCATCAAATGGGTGTTCAAGAAGAAGACAAATGTAGAATGAAAGGTGGAGAAATACAAAGCTTGGTTGGTAGCAAAAGGTTATTCCTAGGTGCTGGGATTGATTTTGGTGATATTTTTTCTCCTGTTGCCAAGGTAACTTCCATTAGATTACTTTTATCTATTGTTGCTGCTTTTGATTTTGAGGTAGAACAGATGGATGTGAATGTACAAATTTTGAATAATATAACACTTATTCACAGAGATTATCCTGATCATACACTACTACGTAATACATGCACAATACATAACCTCCTCTATGTTGATCATCAATTTAGCAGCATTAAAATCAATGAAACATCAATCGGATGCACACATTAACACAATATGTAACCCGGGGAAAGCATACAGCTGAAAACCCCACACTATCTGTATATTATAATGATATAGAACATGTAACAATACATAGTACAATACTCCTCACAAGTACTTAGTACTATCTCCACCTGTTACACAAAAACTAGCTCAAATCTGAAGCCTCAAATCTCCTCCACTGTTTGCCTGCCTCCACTGCGCAATCCTGCAAGAGAATCAATCATAGGTTCAAATGTCCTCTGCTGCTTGCCTGCCTCCACTGCGCAATCCTGCATGAGAATGGATGAGAAGGGCTGATCCAAACTCGTATTTGCCTTCGCTAAACCACACAATCCTCATTGGCAATACTCAATCCATTGATTGTGCAAATCTCATGCACAACTATAGTCACAACTGATAGTTGTCTTGCCCTTTCACTCACCTCTAACACTTGTCTCCACTGAACTGTCCATGCGCTGAGTTAACTGATGTATTCTTTAGTTGCTTTATGAGTTAATAATTAGTGAATTAATTAGTAATTAATTCACACAACTCATCACTAGAGTATTATTTAGTTAGACTAAAATACAACTAGTTTAACCAAGTCAAACTGAACACAACTCCATCAACTCCACAATCAACTCTACCAAATTCAACCACATGAGTTCTAACTGAAGTCCTACATGCAATAGCTCAACTGACCCACAATAAAAGCGTATTTCCTTCTGACAGCTGCATGTGCCACATCCGTAGCTCGAACTGAAGTGCTCCAAGAGGATAAGATAATGTTTATAGTCCAAATATTATTAAGAGCTAATAATATTCGACTGTTCTATTTTTAGCCTGGCAGTCTAAAAATAGACTTCGCCCATATGTCTAAAAATAGAAGTCCATATATTTTTTTATCAACATGACCAATCATCCACAAATATCATCCTGCAACTCATAGACCATGATCCATATGTCTAAAAATAGACATAGTCTAAAAATAGACTTTGTGCCAAAATTAGCCTGCGGGCCCACTTAGTGAAGGCGACTCCTTTCCACTAAGCTCCATCATCTTGCTGCATTTTCAACACTCCCTCTCAAGAAGATATGGATTATCTGCAACCCCTATCCTACAACTCTGGAATGTTCTGCATGCAACACATTTTCCCGGTCCACTTGCTCCAACAACACTTGGAACAAAAACACTCCCAACTGACCACTCTATTAGGCTAGGAACATACTCTGATGCTGAAGCTCTACCTGTTGCTGACAAGTGCTCCCTCTCTGACATCTGCGCTACTGCAACATCTCCATGCATCTCGCACCATTGCACACTTCTCTGTGCCACCTAGCACTGTGCAAAACACTTGTGTCTCTCGCATTGCTGCAGCCTGCAAGCTATGCGCTGTCCTGGGATTCCCTACACTGTCGCTCTCTCTGCCACTCCATCCGCATCCATCTCTACCCAATCAGTCAGTTCCTGCTACTCCACATCGCGACTCCTGTAGCAAGGTCTCATCCAAGAGGTTGGGTACCTCAAGGATCCTGCCCCTCCTCCTTGGGACGATCAATCCACATCACCCCACCTCCTACCTGGAGGTATGGATGCATGTGATCCCTCTGCCCACCTGGCTCGAAGTTTCCCCCTATTGGAGGTCTCTGCATGAGTAGATGTCTCTAATCAATCTCCTCTCAACTTCCCTTGTTGTGGCTACTCCACAACCTCCTGAAGCTGCTGCACCAATCGTGGCTCCTCCACAATTGTCTGAGACTTCTTCTGGCTCTGCATGTTGAGAGGTAATATATGCTCCCTCTCAACCACCAAGTCTCCATCAGTTGCCTCGCTGCTCAAGTATTTGCATGCATCTTGAACCTCAAGATCATACAGGTTCTTGACCTGTGAACCAATCTGCTTCACCTGTCTAGTGATGATGTGTCTAAGGAAAACCTTTCCCTTACTGAAGACTACATCATATCCTTTGTCTTCCAGCATCACGATCGACACCAAGTTTCTCTCCAGTCCTGGTACATACTTGACATCGGTCAAGGTAAGGCGAGCTCCATGCTCCCTCTGAAAAATAACCATGCCTACACCTGAGACACTATACTTCTCATCATTACCCATCGCTATGAGTATCTGGAGATATTTCTCCTCTAAAGTACTAAACAGACTCTTGTCACCGGTCATGTGGAAAGAAGCTTCACTTTCAAGAAACCAACCACTTCCCACCATGGATGAAACCATGCATGCGAAGAGTGTGAAATCCAACTCAAACTGTGAAGCAAGTGCCTCACCTTCAAATCCTTCCCCAAATCCCTTCTTGGATTTCTTCTTTGGGCAATTAGTAGCATAATGGCCCAACTCATGACAACGAAATCATCTCACCTTCGACTTTTCAACCTTCTTCCCATCATTGGAAGAACTGGATTCGGAAAGAGAACCCTTCTCCTTCCCCTTCCTCACCTTACTCGCTAAGGTACAGTTCTCCTCATCATGCATGGATGAAGAACTGTCTCTGGTGCTCCGTCTGATCTCCTCTTGCACAAGATCCGACCAAAGTCTCTCCCATCCTGGCAATTTCTCCCGATGATTGACAGAGTCCTGATAGGAATGACAACTCTTCAGAAGAACAAGGAGAGCCAAGCTCACCAAGTCCTTATCATCGACAATCACCCCCACACTTCCCAGCTCATCCCTGCACTGAGTGAACTTCATGAGATACTTGGGCATACTGTCTCCATTCTCACACTTAATGTTTCTGAGTTTATCCTTGAGCGCCAACTTCCTTTGGTCGCTCTTGCTTTGGAATAGATCTATCAACACTTTCTACATCAAGTATGGAGAAGCCTTTCCATGCAGGCTGGATACAATGTGATCCTTCACGCCCTCCAACAGAATCCTTTGACACTTTGCTGTCTTCTTTTGCCAAACCACAGCTTCAGCAGCATCAGTAGGTTTTGGGACTTCAGCATCTATGAAATCCTTCAACCCATTGTTATCTAACACCGCCTCCATCCTGTCTTTCCATGCAATATAATTCGAGCTACCTTCAAGAGCATACTCCAATTGCAATCCGTTGAAAGACATTTCAACTTTGACACCAAGAAAACACTGCTGCAAATTCGAATTCCACCAGCTCAAAACACAACCGCCTCTGATCTAAAATTCGTGAGAAAAAAGTATTTCTCGTACAAAGATTGATTGTATGGGCTTTTACCGGATATCTCACCTTCCAAAAGAAGGATGAATCCAGAGGCTACCTGGCCTGATTATAAACTCTGCCTGAAGAAATAAAATGTAAACACTTTCTGAATAATAGATCTGATGATCAAATTTGCTCTGATACCATGTAGAAATTTTGAATAATATAACACTTATTCACAGAGATTATCCCGATCATACACTATTGCGGAATACATGCACAATACATAACCTCCTCTACGTTGATCATCAATTTAGCAGCATTAAAGTCAATGAAACATCAATCGCATGCACACATTAACACAATATGTAACCCGGGGGAAGCATACAGCTGAAAACCCCACACTATCTGTATATTATAATGATAGAGAACATGTAACAATACATAGTACAATACTCCTCACAAGTACTTAGTACTATCTCCACTTGTTACACACATACTATCTCAGATCTGAAGCCTCAAATCTCCTCCACTGTTTGCCTGCCTCCACTGCGCAATCCTGCAAGAGAATCAATCATAGGTTCAAATCTCCTCCACTGCTTGCCTGCCTCCACTGCGCAATCCTGCATGAGAATGGATGAGAATGGCTGATCCAAACTCGTATATCCCTTCGCTAAACCACGCAATCCTCATTAGCAATACTCAATCCATTGATTGTGCAAATCTCATGCACAACTATAGTCACAAGTGACAGCTGTCTTGCCCTTTCACTCACCTCTAACACTTGTCTCCACTGAACTGTCCATGCACTGAGTTAATTGATGTATTCTTTAGTTGCTTTATGAGTTAATAATTAGTGAATTAATTAATAATTAATTCACACAACTAATCACTAGAGTATTCTTTAGTTAGACTAAAATACAACTAGTTTAACCAAGTCAAACTGAACACAACTCCATCAACTCCACAATCAACTCCACCAAACTCAACCACATGAGTTCTAACTGAAGTCCTGCATGCAATAGCTCAACTAACCCACAAGAAAAGCGTATTTCCTTCTGACAACTGCATGTGCCACATCCGTAGCTTGAACTGAAGTGCTCCAAGAGGATAAGATAATGTTTATTGTCCAAATATTATTAAGAGCTAATAATATTCGACTATTCTATATTTAGCCTGGCAGTCTAAAAATAGACTCCGCCCATATGTCTAAAAATAGAAGTCCATATATTTTTTACCAACATGACCAATCATCCACAAATAGCATCCTATAACTCATAGACCATGATCCATATGTCTAAAAATAGACTTTGCGCCAAAAATAGCCTGCGGGCCCACTTAGTGAAGGCGACTCCTTTCCACTAAACTCCATCATCTTGTTGCATTTTCAATAGTGAAGACATCATTTCTTCACGGGAATCTGGAAGAGGAGATCTACATGAAGCAACCTGAAGAACTGGTATGCATGTTAAAGAAGTCTTTGTATTGGTTAAAACAGTCACCAAGGATGTGGTATCAGAAATTTGATACATTTATATGGGGACTTAGCTTCACCATAAGCAAAGCAGATCACTATGTGTATTTTAAATTAATTGGTGATCGTGTTATTTATCTGGTTTTGTATGTGGATGATATGTTGTTGGTTGGAAAAGACAAAGAAATTATCCAAGATTTGAAGACCCAATTGTCCTCCAAATTTGACATGAAAGATCTTGGTGCTGCAAACTATATTTTGGGCATGGAAATTAAAAGATATCAGGCAAAGAGGAAGCTCTATTTAAATTAGAGCAAGTATGTTGAGACAATACTGCAGAGGGTTAATATGCAGGATAATAAACTAGTGAAGGTTCCTATTCCTGTAGGTGTGAGGTTATCTACTGAACAGTGTCCAAAGACACAAGAAGAGGAAGAGGACATGTCCCGTGTTCCACATGCAAGTGCAGTCAGTAGCCTGATGTATGCAATGGTTTGTACTAGACCAAACATTTCACATGCAGTGGGAGTATTGAGCAGGTTTATGTCAAAACTAGGAAAGGAGCACTGGACAACAGTGAAGCAGGTTTTCAGGTATTCGTGGCACTAGTGATTATGGTTTGTGCTACCAAGGAAGATCATGATTAGACAGAATGTTGGATATTTGTGGCTTTGTTGATGAAAACTGGGCTGGAGATTTGGATCAGAGAAGATCTACAAGTGGGTATATGTTTAACCTATTTGGAGGTGCAATCAGTTGGATGAGTAAGAAACAATTTGTAGTGGCACTATCAACTATAGAGGCAGAATACATGGTAGCCACTCATGCAAGCAAGGAAGCAGTTTGGTTGCAGAGATTGTGTTCAAGTATGGGGTTAGTATAGGGAGTTATAAGGATAGACTGTGACAGCCAAAGTGCAATTTTCTTGGCAAAGAACCCCGCATATAATTCAAAGACAAAGCACATTGATGTTCAGTATCACTTTGTGAGGGATATGATAGAAGACAAAAAGGTGTTGCTAGTAAAGGTGGACACTTTGAAGAATACTGCATATGCATTGACAAAATCTGTGAGCTCTGAGAAGTTCTCTTGGTGTAGAGAGAAAATGGGCGTTTCAGGGCTGGAAAAATGACTAAGCTCTCTTGTGGCTCCCTATGGAAAGAAAACAACAAGTGGGAGAATGTTGGGTTGTGTTATATTCTTTCCACGACTAGTCCACGTAGTTAACCAAGGGGTTAGAGGGGGGGTAGAGCCCCCCTTCATTGTGCCAATTGTGTAGGGCAGGGGTTGGTCACAGGGGGTTTGAGGTGTACTCGTAACCCCACTTTATGGGGTTCGGGGCAACGCCCCAGAAAATTTTGTTTTTGGACCCTATGTTAGGTTGGGCGGATCCACCTATGGTTTTGTGCATGATTTTCGCACATGTTTTTTGGATGCGATGGTTTTCGGTCCATGGTATTGGATGCTTCGGCATGTATAAATATGTATTATAACATTGAAAGGAACATAATGAAAAAATCAAGCTGGTAGTCTCGGTTTGGGATCCAGGGGAAATATCTGTCTATATGTGTTTTATGTGTTATGCTCTCGCATTGTTTATTTTCTGTGTTTTAGAATTTGTATGCAGGTAATTTCTATATGGGGTTAAAACCTACAATGCGGGCGCGGAGTGCAGAATGTATGTTAGAGTCATCGGGTTGTCCGCCCCAAGTTTTGAATGTAATGTCGGCCTACCCATGGTCTACAGACCATGGGATTGTATAAATAGAGCGAGGCTCTAAGTTGTAAAGAAAGCAATGAAGAAGAATGGAGGAAATAAGATAGCGAAGCGTAGAGAAAGAGTCTAAGTATCTTGGGTTGTAGCAGTAGGAAGAGGTTGTGCAACTAAGTGCACAGAGGCCTTGTAGAGTCCGTAGCTGAGTGCGCGGACCCCTACAGTTGAGTGCACAAGGTAGAGTTGAGTCTATAATAGAAGGAAGAAAATAATAAAGAGAATTTTTATTTGAATTCCGTGTATCTGTTCTTGGGTTATTACATGTTTGATATCATTGGCAATTATACTGTTTATTTGATACGCGTACTTATATGAATTGTGAATATTTTTAAGCATAACCAAAAGCCTACAAATAAGTTAAGTTAATCAACTAATATCAGGCTACGAGCAAGGACTTGGGTAATAACATTGTTCGATCCCCGAGTAGGGATCCGTGAAGGTAGCATCTCTGGCTGCGGGGTATGAGTAATTGCGCTTAGCAACATGAGTGCAGGGTCGAATTGCGGACCACTTGAAACCATCAGACATCTCTAGGGTGCAAAAACTTGGTTCTAGCACCCTCCCATACTACTTCGGGTGAGAACTCAGTCCGCGCTCCACAGACTATTACCGAAAGGGCCAGTAGTACTGGGATTTGTTTGGCTAAATCACCTTTGAACCTGGGTAAGGCCCCAACAAGCCAACAAATGGTTCCATTTCCAGGACTGGGATCTACTTAAGGGATGTCTAATGTCGTGTCATTGGAATCCAACAAAGAAAGAAATTGAAGGGTGGCTGGACAGAAAGATTCATGAGTTCGCGGTGCAAGAAAACAGGAATTTGTGAGTATCAAAGGAACATTGGTTATAGTGCTACTTATACATGGAAATCCATGAAATTTTCTTTGCCTCCTTCCCCTTTGAGCTATACGAGTGGATCGCGAAGCTAGCAGATAGTCAGGGAAGGTGTATGCTTGACAAACTGGTTGTGTGGGCTCCAAAATTGGTGCGCAGATTAAAAGCGTCAGAAGATAAGATCATGCACATTGTGGACCATTGGCTTGATCGAATTATAGGAGGATTTATCACCGAGTTCACGGTAGATATGACCATCAGCTACAGTGAGGTAGAACGTTGCTTCCTCAAGGGACCGCTAGGTAAGTACACTAAACCATTGACCACTTGGATAAAAATTCTATTGTGTGAAAAGAATATTATGCGAATAAATTGATGTTTGGGACTACATGAAGTGGGAGGATCTATAGAAATGAAGGTAGCACAAAAAAAGAAAATAGCCCCTTGATTTTGCCGTGATGGGAAAGTGAGGAAGAGCTCGCGAAAGTTTCTTTGAGAAGCACGATCAGTCTGATAAGATAGCGATTTCCACGCATACCACCCCCACCTACACCACCACTAGTTTCACCATCATCATCCCCATCTCCGCCCACACCACCTTCACCACCACTATAGTTTAATATGGCGAGCGCAATAAAACTTTCGTTATTCAGAGGAGTAGGGAACGAAGATCCGGACCAATTTTGGTTCATAGTAAAGGCTATATGGGAAGTGTAAGGGGTTACGGATGACAACATAAAGAAGGAAACATTGGTAAGAACATTACAGGATCGCTCCCTGACGTGGTACATTAAGCACTCTAATGATAATCCAAATGCAGGGATCACAAAAATCCAAGCTAAGATGAACAGGGAGTTTAGCAGTAAAATCTGAGATGTAGTCGATTATCGGGTTTAAGGAGATTGCGATGCTTCTAGGCGAGACTCCCTGGGAACTAGATCAGAGACTAAAGGGAATGATTCACAAAGCGAACATGACCTTGACGGATGCACAACATCGCACATGGTTTGTAGCTTCACTAACGCCACATCTAGGGACGACACTGTTGCAGCAGAAGTTATCCACCCAGGCCGAAGCATTGGAGATTGCAATGAGACTGCACATGACCCCTATACAAGATCCAGGAATGGGAGTTCAGCAAATCCATGTGCAACTGAAATTTTTATGTCCAGAAATGCAGAGTTTAAAACAGGACATAACAACTTGCCCCAAGATGCACGAGGAGGTATGGTGCATAAAATGCAAAGGCTAGGGGCATGAAAAGGAACATTGTCCAGTCTTCGCGAACTACTTAGTGGGAGTAGCTCCGATGCTGTTAGGATGAGAGGCACAAGCAAGACCGAGCACGGTGCAAGCATTATGGTGTGCGATTTGTCAAATAGGAGGAAAACATGCTACAGATAATTGTCATCAATTACAGAAGTACACACAGATGTCCCAACAGTTGTTATGTAATTTCTGCAGGTTGGTAGGCCGTGATGAGTGCACCTCTAGAAGTTACGAGCTGATGATGGATTGGACTCCTGCCCATAGAGTGCAAACCGAAATGTGAGCCCTCGATCCAAATGCAGGGATGGCACGCACTAGATTTCAGGGGCACGAATAAGGTTAGGGTGGAATGGGACCAGGAAGGGGTCGCAAACAACTAATTTGTTACAATTGTCGAGGGCTATGGAACTATGCCTGCGATTGTACGAATCCGACGAGAGAATCATGTTTATACTATGCCCAATTTGATCATGAGACGGAGCACTGCCCTACACTGATAGTGAGTTTGCATGATAAAGGAGTACTCCAGCCTCCCCCGACTCGGAACCTACAAATGATGAGGTTTGTGCCGCGCGAAGAGGACCTAAATCTAAACATAGTGCTTCGAAGTCATATCACAACTGAAGATGAAAAAGGTAGGCAACCTGAAGAAAGTGTGTGGGTTTGCAAGGCTCCTACAAAGGAACCTAAATTTGATTTGGAGCTGGCGAGGGAAACATTCATGGAAGCTAAGAAGAGCTTCAAAGAGGCCTCCACTTCAGGTAGTAAAGATCAACTAGAACCAGAGATGGATCCTTCAATGCTCACTACCTTTTTGGAGACATGTATGAAGCTGTTGTGCGATAGCAAGGCTGTGAAAGGACTGCAGGAACTTATCACTAGGTGCACTGGGTTAGGAGAGCCACATGTAGTACGAAATCTCAGGAAACACACATCGCGAATAGAAAGGGAAATGAGATTGACTACACCAATTGGTGAGTATGAAATGGATCAAGTAATTCTAGATCTAAGATTGGACGCGAATGTAATGCCAAAGTAGACATGGGAGCTCATGGGCAGGCCCACGTTACAATGGTCTCCTATTCAATTGCGAATGGCAAACCAACAGAAGATTCTACCTATGGGAATATTGCAGGGGGTAACAGTGGATATTGAAGGTGCGAGCATGCTTGCGTATTTCGAAGTGATAGAGATTGTCGACAATACCAATTCCTATCCTATGCTACTGGGCATAGACTAGGCCACTGATATGAATGGAGCCATAAACCTGAAGAAGAGCAAAATGATTTTTGAGAAAAAGTCACTACGCGTAGTAGTACCGCTAGATCCTACCGAAGGAGTGTGATAAACAAAGTTGAAGCGCGATGATGATAGTGATGACGATCTTGATTGTATCTACAAGATAACTGCACGAGAGCAGGATTGGGTGAATCCAACAAAAAATGGTAGAATTTCGTGGCAGTGCGACAACTCCTACTCTTCGGATTCGGACGAAGAAGTAGATCGATGGCAGAACTGGTTACATGAGGTAACCACACTAAATTGCAACATGATGATAAGGTCAATACGATGTGTAGCAACAGAGGCAAGGGATCTGCCCATGTATGACGGATTGGCATCGGTGGATGAATTCCTGAACAAATTTGAAAACTAAGTGCCAGAACAATAGCCGTTCGATGCTCTGAAATGGGCACTGCATGGTATGCCCACAAGGTGGTGGGGTACGCACTAGCAGAGTTTCTGGGATTGGTGCAAATGCAGAAGAATGATGCACCTACAATTTGGGAAACTGCAGGTATGACTAATAGACAAATATGACAGACATGATGATCTTCGTGCACACCTCATGAAATGGACCAAGGTCTACGGGGAAGAGCCACAACTTGAATGGGTACAATTTTTCTATCATACCGTAGATGCCATACCCATGAACTGGTATACTGAGACAGAGCTCTGCCATGGTATGAATGAATGAGATATCCTACCCAAGGGATTTATATTAACCTTCATGTTTGAAGATTGGTGGTGGGATATTGTTGATGATGTGCTTCAAGCAATAAAAGCAACTATTTTCAAAATACCTTAGGAGCCAATAGAAGTGCTTCAGCGGAAATGGGTGACACAGCTGAGCTATGCGTTGGAATGTTACAATAAATGTGGAAGAGGATGATGAGGATCCTCGGAATATTAACATTCCAGAAATGGAAGGGTTTTGCGAGGTTCAAGGATCCTTGATTGAAGATCCCGACATCACCGCGCCACTAAAAACAAATCAAGTAAACATTGGGACGGAGGCGAAACAAAATTATGCCATGCTTGGAGACTATTGGGATGATGCCATGGTGGATAAGTTTGCAGAGTTACTTCGTGAATATCAAGACTTATTCCCGACCCAAATTATGGATTTAAAAGGGATCATTGGTGACTTATGAATGATGAAGATCACACTAAAACCTGATGTGAAGTCAGTCAAGCAGAGGCCTTACTGCTTGAATCCTAAGTACAAGGAAAAGGTCCGTGTAGAGTTAGACAAAATTCTCGCCGCAGGAATTATTGAGCCAGTGGAAGAATCTGATTGGGTAAGACCTATGGTAGTACAAGAGAAAAAGCAGAAGGGTGAAATAAGAATATGCATGGACCTCAAGAAGCTAAAAGATGCATGTGTACACGATCCATTCCCGACACCATTCATAGATGAGGTATTGGAAAATGTTGGCGAAAAAGAATCATACTCGTTCACTGATGGGTTCTCGGGGTATCACCAAATCAAGTTCACACCAGAAGATAGGAGAAAAACAACCTTCCAACAGAATGGGGATGCTTTCAATACACCATCATGCCGTTTTGATTGAAGAATGTTCCAGCCATTTTTGCGTGCATCATTATTTCCGCATTCAAAGAATATATCCATAAGTTCTTGGAGGTGTATCTAGATGACTGCATGGTCTTTGGATTGGTTAAGCACCACGTAGCAAGCTTACGCTTGATGCTGGATACTTGCCGACGACACCAAATTGCATTGAACCTTAAGAAGTGCACATTTCTAGTTCCCTTTGCGAACCTGTTGGGACATGTAGTCTGCAAACAAGGGCTAATGGTGGACTCTACGAAGATTGCCGTTATTCTAAATTTGGAAGCACTGTGAAGTGTTAAACAGCTGCGCGCTACCTTGGTACATACAGGGTACTATAGGAAGTTCATCAAAAGCTATTCCCAAATAATAGTGCCAATGGATAAGCTATTGAAAAAGGATGTTACATTTTGCTGGAATGATGATTGCATGAAGAGTTTGGATGTCCTGAAGGGGAAATTGGCCTCCGCTCTAATCCTGGTCTTCCCAAAATAGGATGTGGAGTTTCATGTACATGTTGATGTGTTGTGTATTGTGTTGGGAGCAGTTCTCACATAGGAGGGCGCGGAGGGCATGGATCACCCTATTGTATTTGCAAGTTGAAGATTGTCTAAAGCTGAGAAGAACTATTCCACCACCAAGCGCGAGGGGTTGGAAATGGTGTATGTGCTCCAAAAATACCAACATTATTTTTTAGGAGGACATTTCAAGACATATACCAACCAAAGACATATACCAACCATTATGCACTGAAATACTTGGTCAATATGCCTGTGTTGGGGGGGCGCATATGCAGATGGTTCTTATTGTTCCAGGAATATGACTTTGAGGTCGTGGTAAAGCCAGGACGCCTGAATGTAGGACCGAATCACTTGTCATGCATTGAGACGTGCGAGGAAGCCACTAAATTGGAAGAGGGACTACCTAACACTTAGCTTTTTGCGGTGCGCTTCGTGGATGGACACTTCAAAGATATAATCCACTTTCTGAGTACAGGGACTGCGCCAAAGGAATACTCTGTCCAACAAAAGAAGGAATTGGTAGTGCATGTGTCAGATTTTTTTGTCATTGCCGGGCAACTATATAAAATGGGCAATGATGAGATATTGCGAAGATATGTACCTAAATTTGAACAAAGTTAGATCCTCACGGAACCACATTGGGGCGCGACAGGAGGACACTATGCAGGACGAGCAACTGCACAAAAAATTCTCCGTGCATGACTGTGGTGGTCAACTCTACACCAGGATTCAAAAGCATACTATAAGGCATGCGATATATGTCAAAGGACTGGGAAACCATCGTGGCAGGATGAGATGCCATTAAATCCACAAATGACACTACGACCATTCTAAAAATGGGAAATCAACTTTGTGGGACCAATCAAACCTCAGGCAAAGACAAGCACACACTACATCATCACTGCAACAGAGTACTTGACATGACGGGCAGAGGTGCAGCTGGTCAAAGACTACACAACCGCTACGGCTACGAAGTTCTTGTTTGACAAAGTGTTGACCTGATTTGGTTGTCCAAAGATCTTAATTAGTGATCATGGAACACATTTTTTGAATGAAACCATCAGTGTGCTCACAAAAGAATTCCAGGTATATCATTAGAAGAGTACATTGTATCACCTGCAACCGAATGGGATAGTAGAGGAATTCAATAAAATACTAGAAACCGCATTGACCAAAGTATGCAATGCATAGCAAAGCGATTGGGACCTACGTGTACCTGCAGTACTATGGGCTTATAGAACAACATTCAAGAAACTGATGGGACAAACCCCTTTTCGGTTAGTCTATGGCATGGAAGCTGTCATGCCAATGGAATATATCATACCTAGTCTACGAATAACATCACTCGCAAGGATGATAGATTGCGAAGCTCTGGAAGAAAGACTTGTGCAATTGGAAGAACTTGAGGAGGAATGGTTCTTCGTAGGTTTTCATGAGGAGGTTCAAAAATAGTGTGAAAAAGCTTGGCATGATCGCCATATTAAGTTGTTCACATTCAAAGTAAATGACTTAGTACTGCTATACGATAATAAGTTTGAAAATTTTCCGAAAAAATTCAAAATGCATTGGCTAGGACCATACGTGGTTAAGGAATTCACAGATGGAGGCACGGTCCAGCTCGTCAAATTAAATGGAGAACTCTTCCCAGGCAAAGTGAACGGTAGCTGCTTGAAGCCTTACATAGGTGGGCCGATTATCTAACTAGCCGACAACAGTACAATCTTCACGCTTCAGGGAGCTAGACAAGGGCACAGGACTATAAATACATGTTGGTATGGCTTTATGGGAATAGTTCAGTTACAAAGGTCTCTGAGGAACAAATGTAGCAGGTTTAGCAAGAAGCAACTCAATGTGCTACGAACATCAAGATTGTTCAGGACCAGTTGAAGGGACTCCATGCCAAGATTGTTTCGCTGAAACAGTGACTCGAGGGTAAGTCACGATGTTTGTGTTGGGGGCCTATTGGGCATGGAATCCCCCCACGACATGTTTTAGGGCTCAAAGCCCAAGTTTTGAGTCGTTATTGTTGTAAAGACTTTGCGAATTGCGGGCGTGGAGCGCAAAATGTATGTTAGAGTCATAGGGTTGTCAACCCTAAGTTTTGAATGTAATGTCGGCCTACACATGGTCCGCAGACCATGGGATTGCATAAATAGAGTGAGGCTTTAGTTGTAAAGAAAGAAATGAAGAGGAATGGAGGAAATAAGATAGCGAAGCATAGAGCAAGAGTCTAAGTATCTTGGGTCATAGTAGTAGGAAGAGGCTCTGTAGCTGAGTGTGAAAAGGCCTTGTAGAGTCCGCAACTGAGTGCGTGGATCCCTGCAACTGAGTGCCCAGGGTAGATTTGAGTCTGTAACAAAAGGAAGAAAATAATAAAGAGAAGTTTTATCTGAATTCCATGTATCTGTTCTTAAGTTATTACATGTTTGATATCATTGGCAATTATACTATTTATTTACTGCGTGCACTTATATGAATTGTGAATATTGTTAAGTATAACTGAAAGTGTACAAATAAGTTAAGTTAATCAACTAATATTGGGATACGAGTAAGGACTTGGGTAATAACACTATTTGGTCCCTGAGTAGGGTTACGCAAAGATAGCATCTCAAGATGCGAGGTATGGGCAAGCACGTGTAGCGATGTATGTACAGGGTCAAACCGTGGACCACTTGATACCATCAAACATCTCCAGGGTGCAAAAACCTGGTTCTAGCACTCTCCCATACTACTTCAGGTGAGACCTCAGTTCGTGCTCCTTGGACTATTGCTGAAAGGGCCAGTAGTACCAGGATTTGTTTGGCTAAATCACCTCTTAATGCAGGTCTGGCCCCAACAAGCCAACAATGTAGTCACTTTCATGAGGCAAGGATGCATAGGAAGCAATAAATGTTTATGAACAATGGCTTGGATGAGTATATGAAGCAAATTTTGAGGGGGAGTATATTACAATTGGAATTATACCTTATCATTGCTATGTATTATGTGTTGGCCTTCTTATGTATTGTCCCTTTCTATTGATGTGAAAGGGGGAGAGAGAGCTCAGCTTTAGAAGACAAGTTTAGGAGGGAAATTCAGGACTAGGTTGACAGTAATGTCAAAGGGGGGTATGGTTGGCATTTTAGTGTTTCCATTGAGTGTTTCACAATGTTTAGCTTTGTAATGATCGTCCTATGCTCTATATTGGCCTAGTTTATGATATCTTGTGATTTTTATAGTGTCTCAAAGTTGCAAACTAATAGAAGAAGGCTTCAAATATGAGGTGAAATTAGGGAAATGCAGGTACTCAATGGCTAGGGAGAATTATATTGCATGTTCTTAGTATTCTAAGCTATGTTATAATGCACTTCTTGAAGGAATTGGTGGTGTTACATCCTGTAAGTATAGTTTCTCGGATGTTATGCACACTCTAGTGAATTTGAGGGGTAGTATCCATGGCATTTGTTGATGGTATTGTTTCGATATTGTTTGGTATTTTTGATGGTATTATTTCGATTGACTTAGTACCCACATGGAAATTGACTTGGTTAGTGATTAAGGTGTTAATTCATAGATCCCTTGAGTACTGTAATAAGAAAAAAGAGATATATATTGTCGATATTATGCCAAATTGAGATATATAGTAGTGCTCAACATGAAAAAATTTAAAGGTTGAGGATATTCATCATGGAACCTTTCAACTAGCGTAGTTAGATGACATGAAGGAAGAGTACATTGTGCTCAAGATATACCCTAGGATTGTAATGTAGAGGAAAAATTCAACCTGATGGATTGCTTCAGAGTCTATGAAATAATATGGTGTTGGTATAGAAAAGGTTAATCAATGGGAAAGGAGTAAATAGATCAGATAATGATGTTCAAGAGAGAGAGAATTGTGTATCTATTTGATTATGTGACAGATATATTTTTTATTGCAAGGGCATAGACATTATTCATATTGTTGTAATATTGTGTGTTGTAGTGTGTCCATGGCTAAGTTATTTGTGTAGATAATGTTTCTATGTATTGTTTTCATAACTTGAGTTTTACACTAAGAGGAATTGAGTCGGTTGTATGTGAGGAGTGATGGTGTGGGCTCATCTACGTGTGAGAGCTTTATTTGTTGATATGGTTGATTTTAAGATATTCATAGCTTGTATGTATGTTGTTAAATATTGTTGAGAGTTGAGTCGCAGTGTCATGATTTCCTATTGACGTATTGAGGGTTTATTTGTTGAGTTCGGTGTATGGTTGTGAGAGAGAGAAAGCTATGTGTTAGTGGGTTTTTAATTGAGTTTTTGTACATAAAGTAATTGTGAGTCTAGTTTGAAAATTGATGAATAGAGGCTCATGTCCATTATATGCAGAGTTCATGGGTTGTGTTAGGGTCCTATAATAATAGGATTCATAATTTTGAATTGGCTATGGACAGTCTTGTAATATTGTACTTACTTTTTCTTTCTGCAAAATGTTTTCCATATTAAAAATAAAAAAGTGTAAAGAGGGTATGTCCTAAAAGAATAATAAAAGGACAAAAAAGAACGAAAAAGATCAAAAAAGTGAAAATATGAACCCCAAAAAAGAAATAAAACACATCATGAAAGTGTAAAAATTCAAATGCCACTACTTTTTACTTTACTATGCAAAATAAGGTTGTGTGAAGCTTGTCAGAAATGCCACAATTCATGCTGGTCAAATAGCTTAATATTGACTCATTCATGCTTTAAAATTCTTGTTAATAGATAGAGAATAAATATCTAATCAAATTGTTTAACCTTGGCAGATCAGTAGTTAGGTAGAGAATAAAAATGAGCTCACCTATTTAATCTAAGCCATTGGAAGTTATAAGGTTAGAATTAGATAGTTTACTTGTCAAAAGAAAAGGAAATAAAGGGCCAACAAGCTCAAATGCACCCAATGAAATGAAGAAAAAACTATTAGGGTAAATAAAGGGTAGGTAGAAGAAAGGTTGCAAATGCACAAGGTTGCTGAGTCGAAGAGCATAATTTATCATGCTTAATCCTATGTTTCATATGCAGGAAAATTTATGAGAAAGAAAGGATATGCACCAAGCTTCTTTGACTAATTTCCCCTCATCTCACTACACCCCCACATGCTTATTTTCTAATTTCCCTATGATCCCTCTATCACTTATTAATTCCCCCTTTTCCCTCATTTTGATCCTTACCCCTTGGTTTCACACATTTTCCCTAGTAATTACCCTTCAAAAATCATCCCCCTACCCAAAACCCCTTTTCCCTAGTGTGAAACCCATTCCCCATTACAAATATTACCTTCCCCCCTTAATAATTTCCCTATTTCCCTTCAAAACCCACAAAAACCCCTTTATCCTAAGTTTTATGCCCCCGCTTTATCTAATCAACTCCCCCATTTCATATTTGCCTGACAAACCCTTTTAACCCACCAACCTTTCATGCAGTTAAAAAAACCCCGCTACATAAACCATGGTCCCATTTTATTAACCCACTGCTTATATTTAATCTCGACCTTATTTGCTAATTAATTACAATTATTTGTAATTAAATCTCGGGCCCCACAAATCCCTTCCCTGATTCCCTTCGTGCAATTTAACCACGTGATAGCCCTCCAATCTCCTACCCCAGATCCGACGGCATATAGCCATATCGCGTCGATTCATCATCTGGACGATAACAGCTCGAGAGCACGCGAGGTTCGCGGTTTTGCCTGGGTGCTGTTCTGCTATGTGAAGGCCCCAGGCTAGATCGCGTGCTCCCAAAAAATATTGCTTTCCCTCCAAAAGAGGTGCGATGACCCAGAAACCCACCTCCCTGCCCAGAACAAAAATTTCCCATTGTTCATTTATATTTTCCACACCAAAATGTGACTGTTACCCATTAAAAGGTCGGAAAAGCCCCAATTCACTCCTTTCTCTTATTTTTTACTGCAATTGCTACTTAGGCATTTGCGAAACCCTCAAACCTCTACGACCAATTTGACCACTATTTGCCGCCTGAAGAAGCTCTGGACACCCAATTGAAGCAACCAGTTGATAGTTGAAGCCACCGTAACTTCTACACCTCACTTCTGAAACCCCTCAAAGCCTAATTCAAATCTATAAAATCAAATATGGCTTTCCAAACCTCTCTAGAAGTGAGACCTCTACAAACCCCTCACCTGGACATTGACCACCTCGCAATAGTAGACAAAGACTTCCAAATAAAGGACACATCTTCCCCTGGCTACCTTCTAAAGCTCCACTGCTGGAGTAAGGACAAATTCTTGAATTAGAACGATGACATTCACCTTTGGGAATCTAATTTGCCCAAATATTTGTTTCCAGAAGTACACCCATTCACAGACATCATCCACTTCTATCATGCCTACTACATCCCCATCCAAAGAGCCATTGCCACCCCTAACTAGCAATTTTTGTTTACCATCACTGCAGAATCTATCAACCAAATGATGCAGGTCCAACCAATCCCTAATGAGACCCCACTATCTATTGGAGACTTGCTAGACCTCTATGTCAAGTTAGACCTGCCCAAAATAGCCCAAATTTTCCAAACTTTCATCATAGAGGAATGTCATACTCCCACAGATAATCCTCCTTATGCTGCCACCATTTTTTCTGAGAGACACAGATAGATTATTACCATGCTATCTTGCATTTTAGGATATACCATAGATGAGCATGTAGATGAGGTTGTACTGGCTTTCCTTTCCATCTTTAGCCCAGGCAAGCCTCCTACTATAATTTACAATTATGCTTAGTTCATAGTAGATAGAATGCATGAGAAGTTCACTAGAATACCTAATGATAGAGTCTTCAAGTAATCATCTGTATTATTTCACATTTTTTATATTACTAGTTAGATAAACTCCCTGCCAGCATCTAGAAGTTGGATACCAAAGGAAATCCAAGGTCAATTATATATTGGACACCTTTGATCCAGAAATACTCCACTACATTCAATTATAAGGACTTAATTGTTTCATTTTTCCATCCATTCATGAATATCCTAACCAATAGCCCTCAGCCCAGAATCAGTGAAGAGATCAAAAGGGTGTTACAGTTGGCCAAGAATAGTAAGGTGGGAGACTGGTATCTATACCAGAACCACACAGAAATAAGAATTTATGGATGCCAACTTTCCCCTTACAAACTACTCAAATACCTCCCCATGAGGATATTTGTACTAGAATACTTTAGGTAGATTATCAATTCCGATGAAGTCAACTTCCTAGCAGCTAGGAAGAAAACCCAATTCAAAATGAAAAATCAATTGGGTCCCTTCATTTGTAATACTAGAGAAGCTGGACCAGAGGCAAATAAGCTTTTGCAACAAATGGAGTTCAAACATAGTTTTATGTGGTAGTATGACCCTCATGGAGTCATAAATAAACTGAGGATCAAGGTGAAATTGGGGCCTTTTATCCATCATCCCAGACCAGACATTGAGAGGTTTGCCAACCAATCAGAATGGTTGGAAGACACTCTAATTGACATGGATAGTAATATAGTTGATGTAGAGAATATATTGATTATTGTAGAAAGTCAAATTGATGAAAGTTCCTTTGTGCAGGTTCCAGAACTAGTAGAACCAATGAACATTCCTCCTATTTTATAGACTCCATTAAATGAAGACAAGAACCCAAAGAGAAACAGGGAAGAAGGTTCTAGTTCAACTATGGAAACCACAGACGAACATTTTGAGATCAGTTATAGGAAAAGGCCCAAGATTAATCCTGTAACTGAATAGGAAGAAACCATTGAATTGGTGGAAATCACTGACACTGATACAATGGTGGAGAGAAGCAAAGGAACAACAACTTCAGGAGAAACATAGCAACCCTCAATATCTAACACTCAATTGATAGAGAGATAGCTCAGTGTTGAGGTTTCTTCATTCACCAGGCTAGTTGATAAAGAAAAGGATATCAAGGATAGATATAAAGAAATTAAGTTGAGAAATGAGAAGTTGAAGGCTGAGACTTATGCTCAGTACTTCAAGCACACACCAGCAAATCAAAGCAAGTTGATGTCAGCTTTTGACATCAAAACAGGAAAAATGAAGGTGTCATTCATGCAGCCTACTGTCTAGAAACCAATGACATTAGCTGACTACAAGAAAACAAACTTTAAGGTTCTGGCCAGGGATGTTCATCCCATTGACCAGATTGACTTCCACAAGAAGGCAGGTGAGATGATCTACTCCACCTTGATAGGAAAATCCATGGTTGCACATGAGCTCCAAATTTCATTGGACAACATTACATCATAGTACAAATTGGAAAAGGCCTCCTCATAGGACAAGTAAAATAGGATGAAGTCATTGGAGGAATTGGTAATTGAACTGGGACATGATCCCAATGACATCAAGGTTGTTGAAAATTTAATAAAGAAGAAGAATGAGGACATTTCTACTCTAGAAAAAATAGTATAAAATTCCTCATTCAAAGCACCCACAGACAAAAGAGGTCCTTGAGAGCCAAACTCATTAAGAGGAGATGATGGGCCTAGTTTTACAATTGAATGATCAACTAAAGAAAATGGAAAAGGAGTTAGATAGCATGATACAGTTAAAAAAGTGTAGTCTTGAGACTGCCCCTGCCATTGTTATCCAAACAGTTACTACTGTAGTACCTTCCACTTTGGTAGCATCATTAGCTCCTACAGCTCCAATGGCTACAACACTCTCAGCTCCTACAGTGTCTATATCAACAACAGGGTCAACAACAATAGTAGCTCAGCCAGGTGATGAGGCAAGTAAGTTGGTCAAGGCAATGGAATACATGTCCATTCAAACCACACAAATGAACAAGCTTAAATAAAACATAACTAGTCTAGAGAGTGACTATAAGCTTGCCCAGATTATGCATAAAGAAGAAGTACAGAAGGCTACCAGAATGAATGAAAGAATAAAGAGCTTAGAGAAAGAGTTGACTTTAAAGGAACCACTTGGCCAAGTCAAGGAACAATTATGGGCCAATGTCGTTGACTATGTCAATGATATTTGGCCATCCATTCAAGTAATTTTTGAACAAATTGACTTACTAAAAGAAGGTACAAAATCCATACACAGAGTGAGTGAAAACAAAACTGGGAGACATGCCAAAGGAAGCCACTAGGATCATTCACTTCCTTCACTCCAAAAATAAGTATGAATTACAGGAATTGGAGACATATGACAAGACAGGTACAATATTGGAAGTAAAAAGAGTGCTTACCAAAAGGAATCTAATGCTAAAAAGTGCCAAACCATGCAACTGGGTATAGAAAGATTCATGGTTAAGTTTGAAATTTTGAGGCAAAATGGTTTACCAAATCCCTTAGTAATAAATGATAAATTAATTCCACAAGAGGACTACAATAGAATAATTAGAGAGGTGGCTAGAGAACAGGTAAATACTTCATCTATGAATGGGATGCCAACTAGTAAGGTCCTATACTAGAATTTTGAGAACTTGTTTTACCTCTAGCATGAGGTAAAACACCTTTTTGTGAATAAGCCCACTTTTGTCAAGTACACGGAGGTAGATGAAATTTATAGGAAAATGATAAATATCCAATTACCAGATGCAGAAACATGGGAGAAATTAAATGAATTATTGTAGAAATACACAGTCAAAATGTAAAATGTACAGTAAAGTTGAAAAAGCACAGTAAATAGATAATGACAGGCCAACCAGTTGAAAGAGTATGAGGTAAAAGTGTATCAGTTGAAAGGTGAGAGTGAAAAGAACATGCAGCGTGAAGACCAACAACAAGGCAGAGAATAAAAGGAAAAATATCAGAGAATAAAGACAACAAAACCTAATAAACAAGGACATCATATAACCATTGTACATCTGTCCCTATCTTCTTCCATGAAGATCTTTCTTTCTCCTTTAATAATTCCCAAGATAGTTTGGGATATTTTGAGAACTATTTTTGAATAAATACTTCATAAATCAAAGTATTGGGTATGGATTGCTATACATTTGTAGAGTTGTATTGATCATAAACCTGAGCGTTATTGTACCAATTTTTAAAGCCAGCAGACTGGACTAAGTAATAAAGAGATTGCATTATAGGATTCATGTGTTGAGCTATTACAATGAAGTATTTTCTTTTTCAAATTTGTTATTTTATTATGTTTTTCATAAAATTAAATGTTACCTAAAGTTGAATGAATTAACTGGAAATTTATCTTAGAATTTGTTTCAGTACACTCTATTTTGAAGGGTTGATCATTTCTATGTTTTCTTGTGATATCCGGATATGAGAATCCTTAATTTCTCTCCCATCCCGATTGACCTCTTTCACTTTCTTCATAATCCAACCTAAGGAACCCTTAATTGTTGCCTAGATCTGATTGAAAATCACTTCACCATCTAGCCTTGAGATCTAAAGTAACTTAGTTATCTTGCCCTGTAGACATTGTTTTTAGCACTTGATCTAGTACTGTTTGCTTGAAATTTGACTCCATAGCCCAATGGTAAAAGATACCCCTTTATTCATCTAGGTAAGTGATCCCACCACCAAATCCAAATTAAAACCCAAGTACAATCATAACTAGCCTAAACTCTATTGACTAAACCAAGTTAAATCATAAAGAAAGAGCCCTCTCTGAGCATAAGGAAGACTAGATCCTAATCTCTAAAGTAGGTTTGTGGTCACCTCTATCATTTCTTTCTCTACTAACTTCTAAAGAAATTTTGGAGTGATAACATATTGGCAACCATACTGGGGACTCGATCCTTAGTGTAATAAAACTTTAAGGAAACCTTAAATCTCATCTTTTGCCCCTTAAGGTCATTTTAGAGTTGATGTTAAAAAGTTTCAAAAAACAATTAAAAAATTAAAATTCTGGCTCCCAAAAAGACTCACTATACCAGGGAAAATCTAGATCCAAACCCTGCTACAATAGTTGATGACCCTGATAGAATTTTAAGAAAACCAAAAAAGGTAGAAACTCAAGCAAGTGGGAGCGAGTTAGTTAAAGCAAATTCACTCCCCGAGGAATTATCAACTTTAGAGGAAATTCCATTTGATTTGTCATTTGACCTCTCATTATTTAGAACTAAATCGGAAAATGCAATTCATGAAACTATGTTAGACCCTAATTTTATTCAATTCATTGAGTCAAAAAAGGTGCCTATACATCCATATTTAGATAAACTTGTGTTGGATACTTTTGACAAGCTAGAAGCTTTAACCTCTACATTGATAAGCCATCTAGATTATGCTTATCTCCAAAAATCAGTTGAATTAGCTGACCTCACTGCTACTGCCTCTGAAATTTCTGCACAATCTTCAAATATTGTAAATACACCTTCATTTACTACGACCTCACCTATAATATCTACCACAGTTCATTCCCCTACACCAGCTATTCATCTGATTCCTATCCAATCAAACACCTCAAACTCATCTAGTTCATCTTGATCCATTTCAAGCCCTTCCTCAAGCACTACTACTTTGCCCCCTAGTCTGTAGGTTTTAACCCCGTATAGAAATTACATGCATACAAACTCTAAAAGACATAAAATAAACAATGTGAGAACATAACACATAAAACACATATACAAGAGATTTTCCCCTGGATCCCAAAACTGAGATTACTATCTTGATTTTTTATTCTTTTCCTTTCAATGTTATAATACATATTTATACATGCCAAAGCATCCAATACCATGGACCGAAAACCATCACGTTCAAAAACATGTACGAAAATCATGCACAAAACCATAGGTGGTCTGCACAACCTAACATAGGTTCCAAAACCCTATAGAGTGGGGTTACCTGCACCCCTCAAACCCCCTGTGATCCCCTCACTACACAATCAGCACAACAAAGGGAGGGCTCCGCCTCCCCCCCCCCTCTAACCCCCCGTTTAACTACGTGGGCTAGTCGTGGAAAGAATATAACACAACCCAACATTCTCCCACTTGTTTTTTTCTTTCCATGGGGGGCCACAAGAGAGCTTAGTCATTTATCTAGCACTATAATGCCCATTGTTTCTCTACACCAAGAGAACTTTTCAGAGCTCACAGATTTTTCATTGCATCTGCAGTATTCTTCAAAGTTTCCACCTTTACCAGCAACACCTTTTTGTCTTCTATCATATCCCTCACAAAGTGATACTAAACATTAATGTGCTTTGTATTTGAATGACATGTAGGGTTCTTTGCCAAGAAAATTGCACTTTGGCTATCACAATCTATCATTATAGCCCCCTGTACTAACCGCATACTTGAGCATAATCTCTGCAACCAAACTGTTTCCTTGCTTGCATGAGTGGCTGCCATGTATTATGCCTTTGTAGTTGATAGTTCCACTACAGATTGTTTCTTACTCATCCAACTGACTGCACCTCCAAATAGGTTAAAAACATACCACTTGTAGATCTTCTTTGATCCAGATCTCCAGCCCAATCTGCATCAACGAAGCCACAAATATCCAACACTCTGTCCAATCCTAGTCTTCCTTGGTAGCACAAACCATAACCACTAGTGCCATGCAAATACTTGAAAACTGGCTTCACTATTGTCGAATGCTCCTTTCCTGGTTTTGACTTAAACCTACTCAATAATCCCACTACATGTGTAATGTTTGGTCTAGTATAGACCATTGCATACATCAGGCTACTGACTGCACTTGCATATGGAGCATGGGACATGTCCTCTTCCTCTTCTTGTGACTTGGGACACTGTTCAACAGATAACTTTACACCTACAGGAATAGGAACCTTCACCGGTTTACTATCCTGCATGTTAAATCTCTGTAATATTGTCTCAACATACTTCCTCTGGTTTAACTAGAGCTTCTTCTTTGCCCGATCTCTTTTAATTTCCATGCCCAAAATATAGTTTGCAGCACCAAGATCTTTCATGTCGAATTTGGAGGACAATTGGGTCTTAAAATCCTGGATAATTTCTTTGTCATTTCCAACCAGCAACATATGATCCACATACAAGACGAAATAAATAACACGGTCACCAATTAATTTAAATACACATAGTGATTTTCTTTGCTTATGGTGAAGACATGTCCCTGTATAAATGTATCAAATTTCTGATACCACATCCTTGGTCACTGTTTTAACCCATACAAAGACTTATTTAACTTGCATACCAGTTCTTTCTTACCCTTCACCGCAAAGCCTTCAGGTTGCTTCATGCAGATTTCCTCTTCTAGATCCCCATGAAGAAATGTTGTCTTCACATCTATCTATTCTACCTCAAAATTAAAAGCAGTAGCAACAGATAAAAGTAATCTAATAAAAGTTACCTTGGCAAAAGGAGAAAAAATATCACCAAAATCAATTCCCGGCACCTGGGAATAACCTTTTGCTACCAACCGAGCTTTGTATTTCTCCACCTTTCCTTCTACATTTGTCTTTTTCGTGAACACCCATTTGCTGCCAATGGGTTTCCTTCCAGCCAGAAACTCCACCAGATCCCAAGCCCCATTTTTGTGCAAAGATGCCATTTCATCAACCATGGCCTCTTTCCAGAGTTTTCCATCCTATGAATCTACTACTTCCTTCACAGTTCTGGGATCATCATCAGTAATAGATAAAGCAAAATTTGAACAGAAAGAAAATGGACTATACCTTTCTAGATACCTTCTTTCTCGGACTAATCCTCTCACACTTGGAGTTTGTCGCTCTTCATCTTCTGATTGCTCCTCTGCTGTAGAGTCTGATTCTTCCTCCTTTAGCTCAAACTCTATCTTCTCAGGTTCCTTTGGTTGGACTTCATGTTTAATAACATCTTTCACCTCTCTGAACACCACATCTCAGTTGTATACAACCTTCCTTGTTACTGGGTTCCAAAGCTTACAACCCTTTAAACCATCCTTATACCCAATAAAGATGCACTTTTCAAATTTACTATCCAACCTGGTTCATTTCTCCTTTGGAACATGTACATATGCATCACATCCAAATACCCTCAGATGTGAAAGAGAGGGTTTCTTACCAGTCCATACCTCTTGTGGAGTTTTATCCTCCAATGCTGATGAAGGTTATATGTTGACCAGGTAACATGCTGTCTCCACCGCCTCTGCCCAAAATTCCTGTCCTAACTCGGCATGACTGAGCATGCTTCTTGCCCTTTCCATCAACGTCTTGTTCATTCTTTCTGCAGCTCCATTTTGTTGAGGTGTATATGGAGTAGTCTTCTGTTGTGCTATACCACACTTCTTACAGAATTCTTCAAATTCCTTACTGCAAAACTCTCCATCGTTATCTGTCCTCAACACCTTTATCTTCTTCTCTGTCTGGTTTTCCACCAGAGCCTTGAATTCTTTAAAATTGTCAAAGACTTTAGATTTCTTCTTAAAGAAATATATCCATGTATTCCTTGAGAAGTAATCTATAAATAATACATAGTACACAGACTTACCCAGTGATGTAACCTTCACAGGTCCAAACACATCACTATGCATAAGCTCTAATATATGTTTCGGCCTCTTACCACCAGAGGGGAAACTCACCCGATTCTGCTTCCCATATACACAATTTTCATAGAAATCAAAATCCACAGATCTATTACTCATACCTTCTACCATACCTTTACCATGAAGTATTTGAAGGCCCTTCTCTCCAATATGTCCAAGCCTTTGATGCCACAACATGGTCTTCTCTCCAGAGACCACTAGATTTTCTGCTCCAATTTCAGAAACCATAGAATTTTTGCACCCATCAACAACCGTGTTACCTTGTAGCTCATACAAATCTCCAATCCGAACTCCCCGCATCAATACCAGTGTTCCCTGAACCATATTGTAGGTATCCTTCTCGAACACTATTTTTACACCTGCATCAACCAACTTGCTTACATAAATCAGATTTTTGGCCAATGCAAGAATATGTAGAACACATGGAAGTGTTCTAACCCTTCCACCTTACAACTTCAACTTTACTTTTTGGGGATCAACGATTCTAGCCTTCCTATCATCCCCTAAGAAGACATCACCATCATCGTATTTCTCAAACTCGCAGAACCACTCTCTATGGGGAGTGAAGTGAAAGGATGCACCTGAGTCAATCAACCATGACTCATGATCTACATGTGTACTTGAAGAAGCCAAGTACACATCCCCACCTTTATCTGAGGTGGTTTTCACCTCTACAAAAGGAGCATCATCAAATCCCTTTCCTTTATCAGGAGCTTTAGATTTATAGTCCCTTTTGTAGCGCACTTCCTTTCCGCATTTCTAGCACACCACCTTTACATGTTTTCTTGGAGATTTAGATCTCCCTCTAGATTTAGATCTCCTACTTGATGAGTTATTTTTGTTTCTGTTATGGGACTGTCCTCATACAGACAAGGAATCACCGTTCTGGCTCTCCATATTTTTCCGTCTCATCTCCTCCATCATCAAGGATGAGACTATTTCATCAAACTGCAAGGCAGTTGCATTGCTACCTATTGCAATAGCCAGACTATCCCATGAATCTAGTAGAGAACACAACAAACTGATGCACTTATCTTCATATGAAATTTTAATATCAACAGATGATAACTGAATTACCATAGTATTAAATGCATTCAGATGCTCTATCACCGAGTCTCCATCTTTCATCCTCAGGTTATACATCTTTTTCCGCAAGAAAAGTTTATTCACCAGAGACTTAGATTGGTACAAAGTCCCTAACTTGTCCCACAAAGCCTTCACCGTAGCTTCCCCTGATACATTTAGCAATACTGAATCCGAGACACACAATCGTATTGTGCTCTTTTCCTTAAGATCCAACTTCTTCCATTCTTCATCGGACACTCCCGTTGGTTTAGTACTTGGATCTACCATGATCCACTGATCTTTATCCACCAATAGATCCTCCATCTCGAGTTTACACAACTCAAAACTCTGACCATTAAATTTCTCGATCTCTATCTTTCCACTGCTCGTCATCTTCTTTCACCACCAAAATCAATCTCACAGATCTCCCATTGAACAACATATACCATAGGCCCAAGCAAAACCCCTCAGCAACAAAGGCGTCCCCTTGAAGCCAAAACAACTCTAATACCAAATGTAGGTTTTAACCCCGTACAGAAATTACCTGCATACGAATTCTAAAACACATAAAAGAAACAATGCAAGAGCATAACACATAAAACACAATTACACAGATATTTTCCCCTAGATCCCAAAACTGGGACTACCAGCTTGATTTTTTATTATTTTCTTTTCAATGTTATAATACATATTTATACATGTCGAAGCATCCAATACCATGGATTGAAAACCATTGCATCCAAAATCATGGACCAAAAACCATCGTGTCCAAAAACATGTACGAAAATCATGCACAAAACCATAGGTGTGTCCACCCAACCTAACATATGTTCCAAAACCAAAAGAGTGGGGTTACCTACACCCCTCAAACCCCTTGTTACCCCCCCCCACTACGCAATCGACACAATGAAGGGGGGGCTCCGCCCCCCCTCCAACCCCCCGGTTAACTAAGTGGGCTAGTCGTGGAAAGAATATAACACAACCCAACATAGTGAAGCTAGAATCTTAGCCATGGCAAACATATATGAACCTTTGCATTTACCAGCACAGCTCCATGCCATGCCCCAATATTACCAAAGCAAAATATTTTTGTTTGATGCAATTGGTCAGTATACTACCCAACAACATGTGAACAAAATGATTGATTACTTTGAATTGCATGAAATCGATGAATCTGATGTCCAAATGAGGTTATTTTCCTAGACATTGTGTTGGGTAGTAGAGGTCATGCGTAACCATTTTGGGGCTGAGAGCCTATATGATCAGATGAAAATATTGTAAAACTCAGAAAGATGCAGAGCGCGAAATGTAAAAGGTCAAGTCAAAGGGTTGTCCGCTCAAGAAATAATATAGAATAATAGGAAGTAAGTTGGCCTACCCATGGGTTGCGGACCATGGGAATGTATAAGTAGAGCGAGGCTCTAAGGGTAGAAGACAATTTTTGGTTAGCTTTTGATTGATCATAGTGCTATGGGTTTGTGAAGAATATTGTATGTCTATAAGTTCGAGTTGAGGGTATTGGTGGGTAGATAGAGGCTCTGCAGCTGTGTGGACAGAGGCCTGGTAGAGTCCGCAACTATGTGCACGGACCCCTGTAGCTGAGTGCGCAGGGAGGTTCTAGTTGTATTAACGAAGGAAGTGAATAAAGACAAGTTGGTGCTAAATATTGTGTTAAATCTGAACTATTGTGGATCTAATTGATGAATGGTTAATATTTCTATTTGTTATTGCATATGCTATGGGTTTATGCAAATTTGTATCTCTTTTGAATGCATGCACTGGTTATCTTGATTAAATGTTTGCTTAAAGACCGTAACAAGTAAATCGGATCTATCATAACTCATTAAGTAATAAGCATTGAGGAATAGCCTTGTCCCAGATCTACACGGAAACAAAGCAGCGTGAGACTGCAGAACAACGCGAGACTGCAGAACAGCGTGCAAGCCCTTTAGACCACATCAAGACATCCCAAGGGTGCGGAAACTTGGTTCCATCACCCTCCCCTACTACCTCAAGTGAGACCTCAGTCCACGCTCCATGGGCTGTTGCCGAAAGGGCCAGTAGCTGCAGGATTTGCTTGGCTAAATACTTCTTTTGAACCTGGGTTAGGCCCATATAAGCCAACAAATCATTTCATTACCGGGACCGGGATCTCCCTAAGGGATGTCTGATGTCAGAACGTTGGGATTCCACGGAAAAAGAAGTTGAGGGTTGAGGGGATCAAGAACAGTATTAGTTCATATTACACTGACGTGTAAATCGGGGGTTAAAAATGACAAGCGCGATTCAGTTACCGGTATTCAAAGGAGTAGGAAGCGAAGATCGAGAACAATTTTGGTTCATGGTGACATCGATGTGGGAAGCACATAGAGTTATAGATGATAACATTAGAAAGGCTACCTTAGTTAGCGCGCTGCAAGACCGAGTGCTGACATGGTATATAAAGTACTCAAGCGATCACCCGAATGTGGGGACAGCAGAGATCCAGACCGAATTGAAGAAAGAATTTAGCCAGCTAAAGTCAGAAACACAGTCGATTATAGGGTTCAAGGAGATCACAATGATGCCTGGTGAAACCCCGTGGGATCTAGATCAAAGACTGAAAAGTACAATCCGTGAGGTGAACATGACACTGTCGGATGCACAGCACTGCGCTTGGTTTGTGGTGTCATTAACACCACATCTGAGGACGACTCTGTCACAACAAAAGATCTCAACCCAGGCTGAAGCATTGGAGACAACGATGAGGTTACATGAAACTCCGATACAAGACCCAGGGTTGGGAGTTCAGCAAATCCAAGCGCAGATACAAAACCTGTGTTTGGAAATGAAGAAGTTAAAACAAGAACAGGCACCTCGTCCAGAAGTTTGGGAGGAAGTGTGGTGTATAAAGTGTAGAAGCCAGGCGAATTATAAAGATCATTGCCCGATCTTTGTGAATTATGTGGTGCCGGGGGGACCAACACCATTGCGACCAAAGGCACAGGCAGGGCCAAGCGCGACAACCCTGCTCTGGAGCACAATCTGTCAGGTAGGAGGAAAGCATAGCACAGACAACTGTCATCTACTGCCAAAACTCAACCAAACTGTCGATCATCTATTTTGCAACTTTTACAGATCGATGGGCCAGGAGGAAAGAGACTGTCATAGCTATTAATTACTGATGGACCAGTCACCTACCTATAGAATGCAGACTGAGGCACGAGGTCAAGATCCAGCCGTGGCGATAGTGCGCGGTGGGTTCCAGGGATGTGGACAAGGACGGGGTGGAATGGGGCCAGGAAGAGGTCGCGGGCAACTAATCTGTTACAACTACAGAGGATCAAGGAATTATGCACAGGATTGTACCAACCCGACCAGAATATCATGCAGTTACTGTGAGCAATTCAATCATGAGCTGATAGATTGCCCCACACTGATAGCATAGATTCATGAAAAAAGGGTAGCACAAGCTATGATGACACAGAACGTGCAGATGATGAGGTTAGAACCCCGCAAAGAAGACCCCAATGTAAACATGGTACTCAGAAGTGGCACGGTCACAAGAGATGAAAAGGGGAAAATAGTCAAGTAAGACGTAGGGGTTCGCAAGGAAACATGGCTGAAAGCTAAGGAAAGCTTCGCAAAAGTCTCTACCCTAGGTAGTAGGGATCAGATCGAGCTAGATAAGGATCCCTCAATGCTGACTACCATTTTAGAGTCACGTATGAAATTATTGCATGATAATAGGGCAGTTAAGGGCTTGCAAGAACTCATAAATAGGTACGTAGGGTTGGGTGAACCTCGTGTGGTCCGAAAATTGGGAAAACTTGCATCGCAGACTGGTGGGAAATGCGATTAATACCGCAGATTGGTGATTATGAGATGGATCAAGTCATTCTGGACTTAGGCTCCGATGAGAATGTACTACCTAAACAAACTTGGTAGCACATGGGAAAGCCCATGCTCCAATGGTCTCCTATTCAATTGCGGATGGCGAACCAACAAAATATCTTACCCATGGGAATATTGCAAGGAATTACGGTAGATATAGAGGGCACGAGCACCCGAACGGACTTTGAAGTAATAGAAATTGTGGAGGAAAACAACCCTTATCTTGCGTTGTTGTGAATAGATTGGGACACTGATATGAATGGGGTTATCAATTTAAAGAAAAGGAAAATGAAATTTGAAAAGTAATTGCTCCACCTAATTGTTTCGCTAGATCCAGTGGAAGGGCCACGCTACACTGAACCCATGCACAACATTCAGAAGGACGATGAATTAGACTGTATCTACAAAAATTTTGCACGGGTTGAGTCGACAGAGGAAAGGAAAATCTTGTGGGGCCATGGCGAGTCCTACACCGAAGATTCAGAGGAAGAAGGTAAGTGATGGCATAACCGATTGAATGGAGTAACCACGTTACACGGCAATATGATGACTAAATCGTTGTGTTGTGTTAAATCTCAGGATTGCAAATTGTCGATGTATGATGGGCTGACAAAAGTAGATGAATTCTTGACCAAGTTTGAAAGTGCGGTACCTGCATGTTGGTGGGGCACAGATGAAGGAACTTTCGAGAATTGGCACAACTGCGGGCATATGATGCAGATAAGGTTTGGAAGGCTAAAACTACACATAACCGAGAAATATGATGGTAGAGATGATCCGCGTATGCACCTTACCAAATGGGTTCAGGCTTATGGAGGGGAACCTCACCTAGAGTGGGTACACTTATTTTATCATACTCTGGATGTCATTCCAAGAAATTGGTATACTGAAACAGAGCTCCGACATGGCACAAGCAAATGGGATATCTTATGCGAAGGGTTCTTGTCAAAATTTCTCTTTGAATATCAATGGATGGATACGGTGGATGACGCATTGCAGATTGTGAAGGCCACTATTTTCAAAACACCACTAGAATTGAAAGAAATCACATAGCTAGACTGGTCATTACAGATGAGCTGGGCTCTGGAACGTTATAATGTGCAAGTAGAAGATGATGAGGATGACCCTAGAAATATCAATATTCTGGAGAGCAAGGGGAGTCGCGAGGTGCACGGTCCAGAAATCGAGGATCCAAACTTCACTGCCCCGTTGAAAACGAAACAAGTAAACATTGGAACGGAGGAACAACCGAAGTATGCAACACTTGGGGACTATTGGGACGATGCCACGGTGGAAGAAGTTGTTGAATTGCTTCGAGAATATCAAGATTTATTCCCCACAAAAATCACTGAGTTAAAGGGGATCCTCAGTGACCTGGGAATGATGAAGATAACCCTAAAACTGGATGCAAAGCTTGTTAAGCAGCGGCCATATCGGCTGAATCCAAAATACAAAGCAAAGGTCCGCGAAGAGTTGGACAAGATGTTGGCAGCATGGATCATTGAACCTGTCGAGGAGTCCGATTGGGTAAGTCCTATGGTTGTGTAGGAAAAGAAGTAGAAGGGTGAAATTCGCATTTGCGTGGATCTTAGGAAGCTCAATGATGCATGTGTTAATGACCCCTTTTCGACACCATCTAGAGATGAAGTACTGGAAAATGTTTGTGGAAAAGAAGCCTACTCTTTCACGGACAGTTTCTCGGGGTATCACCAGATAAAGATCGCACTAGAGGACAGGAGTAAAACAACTTTCGCCACCGAATTGGGCTTCTTTCAGTATATGGTGATGCCATTTGGACTCAAGAACGCGTTGGTGATATTCTCATGCATTGTGGTAGCTACGTTCAAGGAATTTGTACACAAGTTCTTAGAAATATATCTTGATGATTGGACCGTATTTGGGCTAGTTAAGAAACATATCGCGAGCTTACGTTTAATGCTAGATACTTGCTGCTGGCACCAGATTGTGCTAAATCTCAAGAAGTGTACTTTCCTGGTCCCCTTCAAGAATCTTCTCGGCCATGTGGTTTGTAAGCAAGGTCTTATGGTGGATCCAGTGAAGATCGCTATCATACTCAATCTGCAAGTGCTGCAAAGTGTTAAACAACTACGCGCCACACTCGGACACACTGGGTATTATCATAAATTCATAAAAAGCTACGCACAGATCATGCCACCAATGGAACAGTTGCTCAAGAAGAACGCTACTTATTGCTGGAATGAGGAATGTGAAAAAATTCTGGAAACGCTTAAGGAAAAGATGGCATCCACCCAGATATTGGTCTTCCCAAAATGGGACGTCGAATTTCACGTGCATGTCGACACATCGTGTATCGCGCTAGGTGTGGTACTCACTCAAGAAGGAGCCGAGGGAATTGATCACCCGTTTGTGTTCGCTAGTCGATGTTTATCAAAAGCTGAGAAGAATTACTCCATTACTGAGTGAGAAGGCTTGGTGATGGTATACAAAAATACTGCCACTATCTGCTCGGGGGACATTTCAAGATGTATAATGACCACTCTACGCTCAAATACCTAGTGAATATGACTGTGTTTGGGGGGAAGATTTGTAGGTGGTTGTTGTTATTTCAAGAGTATGACTTCGAATTCGTTGTAAGGCTGGGACATCTAAACGTAGGACCAGATCACCTATCCTGAATTGAGAACAGAGAAGAGCCCACAAACTTAGACGAAGGACTACCGGATGCACAGTTGTATGCTATGTGCATAGCAGATGGCCATTTTGAGGATATAATCCACTTCTTGACCACTGGAACCACGTCGCAGGGATATTCCATTCAGCAGAAGAAATAATTGGTGATACATGCAACATACTTCACTGTTATTGCAGGGCACCTCTATAAAATGGGCAATGAAGAAATCTTACACAGATATGTGCCTGAATTCCAGCGTGAACAGATCTTGGCCGAAGCACATGGAGGGGTAGCTGGAGGACATATTGCAGGTCGCACTACAGCACAAAAAATTCTTTGCGCAGGACTACAGTGGCCAACTCTACATCAAGACTCGAAAGCGAACTGTCATGCCTGCGACATATGTCAACGGACTGGGAAACCATCGTGGAGGGATGAAATGCTACTCAAGCCACAGATGACGCTGTAACCGTTTGAAAAGTGGGCAATCAATTTCGTGGGACTTATTTCACCTCAAGGAGAGACAGGCGTGCATTATATTATTACTACAACAGAATATTTGACCCGATGGGCAAAGGCATAGCCAGTGAAGGATTGCACGACTGCTACTGCTATGAAATTTTTTTTCAACAATGTATTGACGTGGTTTACATGCCCAAAAATTCTGATGAGCAGTTGGGGAACGCACTTTCTAAATGAAACAATCAGCGTGCTCACTGAAGAATTCCAGATATATCACCAATAGAGTACACCATACCATCTGCAAGTGAATGGGACCGTCGAAGCGTTCAACAAAATTTTGGAGACTATGTTGACCAAAGTCTATAACGCAAAGCGAAATGATTGGGACTTGCACATCTCGGCTGTGCTGCGGGTATACTGAACCATGTGCAAAAAGTTGGTAGGCCAGACTCCTTTTTGGTTAGTCTATGGTAAGGAAGCCGTTATGCCCATGGAATACATTATACCCAGTTTCTAGATCGTAGCGATAACAGGCATGGCAGATCGCAAGGCTTTGGAGGAAGGGCTCACCAAACTGGAGGAACTTGAGGAGGAATGCTTTTTGGTAGGCTTCCATTAGCAAGTACAGAAGAAGCGAGAGAAAGCATGGCATGATTGCCATATCAAGGTGCACACTCCCAAGGAGAATGACCTAGTCTTAATATATGATAGCAAGTTTGAAAAATTCCCTGGCAAGCTCCGAATGCATTGGTTGGGACCTTATGTAGTCAAATAAGCTATAGATGGGGGCGTGGTCCAGCTTGCCATGCTCAATGGAGACCCCTTGCAGGGATGAGTGAATGGTAGTCACCTGAAGCTCTACATGGGTGGGCCAACCACCTGACTAACCGCTCGAAGGACAGTCTCACTGCTTCAACTAGTTGAAAGAGAGTGCGGGATGATAAAGCAATTTGGGGGGGAAGATGCACGACCACCAGGGTGCACGTAGATTCGGTTTATCACAAGGATCGTGGTTGCACAGAAGGGGATGCATTGCTGTGTTGACAGGCAGAGAGGTGACCGTTGTTGTCACTATTCATGAAAATATGTTTGAGTTATGGCTAACGGGAGTGAGCAGAGGGAAATTAAGAGACACGGTATGAGCCATACTTGGAATGATCTACCACAGGTCTCACATGAGGGCACTAGAAAAGGTGGGAGCTAGCACATTTGAAATTCAAAACACTTATAAATCACAGGGGGCATCCACCAAGTGAACTGCGCTTCTGAGCATTGCAAGCTGTTGAGCCTTCCTACTGCTATGGAACTCTTCATTATCTCGGGCTCATGGAGTAGGTTTGAGGGTTGTGATATGGCTGATGGAGATGCAGGGATTCTTGAAGAATATGGTGTTGACAACCACGGGCACCCTGCAAAATTCAGCATCGCCAGTAGGGGATGTACTTGAAATTGGTAGACATGAAGCAGAATTAGTCTGGATGCTACAGCCTTGCCCATGGGCTGGTTGGAAACCCACAACGGATATGAGAAAAGGTGTAAAGACGGAGACTAATGGTGGAATTGTAGTTAATAAATCGTCTCTGTGATACTTGAAGGCTTGGGATGTCATGGACAGTAGCAAGGGTCTTGCAAAATTGCAACACAAGCTGCAGCAGCTAGTGCGAAGAAAAGTTACGAAGTTCGGAAGTGGCTGCGTTAGCACAAGGTGGTCTCATATGTGCCCCCCCCGCTAGAGCTAAAATCCTATAAGGGGGTGTTCTGTGTTAATCAAGCAGAGCAGAATTAACATTATTAGTTGTGAGAAGTGGTCAAAACAACAAAGACGACGCTGGAAGAAGCGTTGCAGGAGCCAAAGAAGGAGCAGTAGAATGAAGAGCGTCACTCAAAGGGAGGTGAACCGCGAAGCCATGGCCGCATGTCTCGTCGCACCGGTGAGTGATTCGGGATGAGTCACGATGATTGTGTTGGGGGACTGCTAGGTAACGGAGGTCTTGCATAACCGTTTTGAGGCTGAGAGCCTATACGATTAGATGAAAATATTGTAAAACTCTGAAAGATGCGGAGCGCAAAATTTCCAAGGTCAAGTCAAAGGGTTGTCTGCCCAAGAAATAATATAGAATAATAGGGAGTAAGTCGGCCTACCAATGGGTCGCAAACCCATGGGAATGTATAAGTAGAGCGAGGCTCTAAGGGTAGAAGACAGTTTTGGTTAGTTTTTGATTGATCATAGTGCTATGGGTCTATGAAGAATATTGTGCATCTGTAAGTCCAAGTCAAGGGTATTGGTGGGTAGATAGAGGGTTTGTAGTTGTGTTCACAGAGGCTTGGTAGAGTCCACAGCTATGTGCGCGGACCCCTGCAGCTGAGTGCAGAGGGCAAGTCTAGTTGTATTGATGAAGGAAGTGAATAAAGATAAGTTGGTGCTAAATTACTGTGTTAATTCTGAACTATTGTGGATCTAATTGATGAATGGTTAATATTTCTATTTGTTATTGCATATGTTATGGGTTTATGCAAATATGTATCTCTTTTGAATGTGTACACTGGTTATCTTGAGTAAATGTTTTCTTAAAGACCACAACAAGTAAATCGAATCTGTAATAACTCATTAAGTAATAAGCATTGAGGAATAGCTTTGTCCCGGATCTGCGTGGAAACAGAGCAACGCGAGACTGCAGAACAGGGCGTGAACCCTTCAGACCACATCAAGACATCCCAAGGGTGTGGAAACCTGGTTCCAACACCCTCCCCTGCTACCTCGGGTGAGACCTTAGTCCACGCTCCACGTGTCATTGCTGAAATGGCTGGTAGCTGTGGGATTTGCTTGGCTAAATACTTCTTCCAAACCTAGGTTAGGCCCATATAAGCCAACACATTGACAGGAGATGTAAAGAAATGGTTCAAAGGTTTACCTGCTAATCATATTGTAGAATTTGCTGCTTTTCATAAATTGTTTATTGATAAATGGGAGAGAAAGAAAAACCCTCTGCAAATACTATCTGAATATGATAACATTAGAAGAGCTCTTAATGAGTCAGTTTAGGATTATTGTACTAGGTTCAATAGCATCTACAATGCAATCCCTGTTAATATTAAGCCTCCACCAGACCTAGAATTAATAAAATTCCCTAATGGTTTTGACACTGACATGTCATACCAATTAAGGGAAAGAAACCCTCAAACGTTGGAACAAATGCAAAGTAATGCGGTTAGTGTAGAATCCAATCTATTAGCTAAGAAAGCTAAGATGAGAAATGAAAAAAGAGTCATTATTAAAGAGGAAAGTTCCACTTCTGATGGTAAAATAGATAGTTTAGCAAAGAGTGTAGAAAGAACAATGGATAGATTATAAAACATGGAAAGAAAAACTTAGTGGGAGAACCAACAACCAATGCCAATAAGAAACCCCAACTTTAGGAAGAATCCTAACACTAGAAAGAATGCTATACCAGATCAACAAATTAGACCACCCTTCCAAGAGAACTATGCTGAGGGTTCACAAAACCATGAGGGAGAGGATGATACCCAGATAAACTTATTATGGATTAAAAATGAAGATGTTGTTATTCTTACTCAAGAAGAACAGGAACTGTACATGCTGCAACAATTGTAATTAGAATTTGGAGAGTCCTTTGACTTTAAACAGGGCTATGAATCTGCCATATATGAGGTTCACAAATAGTATAGCCTAAGAAGTAAAAATAATAATGAAATTCCCACTGAGAGATCAATCCAAACACAAACTAAAAAGATAACAGAAGCTCCTGTGACCAAAATCCTACAAATCCTCCCTAGGGGAATTTAGGAGACTTTTTAGCCCAAAAATTGTAATTATAACTTCATCTGAAACTCAAACTGAAACTGTTACTCAGACCATTCCAAGTAGGAGAAGTCAAAACAAAACTGCTGAAACACAGATTGAATTGCCTAGTACTGAAAAAGAAAATAAAAACAAATAGACCACATTTGCTAAAGAAGATCCCATTCAATCAAACAAAACTCAGTTGCCATTCAACATTAAGGGTGAGATAGAAAAATTGAAAATATCAGTTCCTTTAACTAAGCTAGTGAAAAATGAATCATATAGATCAAAAATCACTAAAACATTAAATATAGGTGAAGGAGAGGATGGTGTGAATTTGAATGATGATCAACCTGAGTTATTGCTTGGTCCTGAAGTAAATGGCACACACCAGCAAGGGGGTATTCCTCCTTTCTACATTAGCTTGAATATTCATGATTAAATATTACATAATGCTATGCTAGACTCAAGGTCATCCCATAACTTAATGCCAAAATAAATCATGGAGAGACTAAACTTAGATATCACCAAACCATATAAGGACCTGTTTTCCTTTGACTCTAGCCAAGTTAAATGCCCTGGCCTCATTAAGGATTTGTGTGTGACTTTAGTCCAGTGCCCAGCAAAGAGCATTGTCATGGACATAGTAGTTGTTGATATCCCACCCAAGTATGGAATGCTGTTATCTCACTCGTGGGGAGAAAAATTGCAGGGATATTTATAGCTAGATATGTCATATGCCACCATATCTATTTTTTGTCAACAAAGAAAACTTTACAGAGAGACATTAATGAAATAAATGGTAAGTAGTGCATAAAAACCACAAAATTTCCCTATATACTCCATGCATTCTGATATGGACTCTTTCATCTTGTACAATTAAGAACTTGACAAAAATGAAGTCACAATTGTAGAAGAGAAATACAAAGCTCCTGATAGTGAAAATATTTTTCATGAGTCTCTATGGAATTTGTATTTTGATGGATCTGCGAATATATTAGGAGAAGTTGCAGGATGTGTCTTCACAACATGGAAAACAATCATTATGAGGGTCATGCATTTAGATTAAACTTTAAATGCACAAACAACATGGTAGAATATGAAGCTCTAATCTTAGGACTACAAATGGTTAGAAAACTTGGAGCCAAGAGAGTCTCTATAATGGGAGACTCAGAATTAATTATTAAACAAATCAAAGGTGAATACTCTATAAATAATCCTAGACTTAGCCAATATAGAGAAAATGTCCTAGATTTGGTCAAAGACCTTCTGGAAACTGATTTTGCTTCCATTCCTAGGAAGCTGAATATGCAAGCCCATAGTCTGGCCACTTTTGCTAGTACTTGCAAATTGCCTTTTCAGCCCAACCACCAGTACACTGCAGAAGTGAGACATAGGCCTGTTATACCTGACAATTTGAAATATTGGCAGATTTTCTCACAAGATTCTCAAATTTATGATTTCATGAATGTTGAAGGAGAGTTTCAAAACTGTAATATAGATACAGATTGTACAATAGATAATAACATAGATAGTCAGTTAGATGTAAATTATTTAGATATAGGTAAACCCTCTAATTTCACTAAATTAGAAATAGATAACTTAGAAAACGTAGAAATAGAAGAGATAATGAATGACGATCCTAAAATTCTAAACCTTAAAAATATTTTTTTTTCCTAAGGGATTAGTCCCATTAGAAGATTTTTTTGATTTAAACGATGTAGCTAGGAAACCAAAAATGGAGTCTTTAAGAGCAGATATAGAAGAATGTAACATAGGAACTGAAGAAAAACCCAAGCTTATCAAAATATCAAAAACCTTATGTCCAGACGAAAAGGTTAAATATATAAATCTGTTCAAATAGTTTCAAGATATCTTTGCTTGGAGTTATGAAGACCTTAAGTCTTATGACACTAGCATAATTCAACACAAGATACCTATCAAAGAAGATCATAAAACATTTAAACATAAGCTTAGGAGAATTAATCTAGTTCTTATGCCATCAATTGAAAACGAAGTAAAAAGGATGTATCATGCCCAAATCACAGCTCCCCTTAGATATTCAAAATGGGTCTCAAACTTGGTCACTACTAGGAAGAAACCAGGAGAAATCAAACTCCGTGTTGATTTTAGAAACTTGTACAAAGTATCATTAAAAGACAACTATCCTCTCCCAAAAATGGACCACATTCTCCAGAGTGTAGTAGGCTCATCCAGAATTTCATTTCTTGATGGATTTTCTAGATACAACCAAATCTTAGTTCAACCAGAGGACCAAGCAAAGACTGCATTTACTACTCCTTGGGGTACTTTCATGTATTTTAATATGTCTTTTGGATTAATGAATGAAGGAGCAACGTTTCAAAGAGCTATGGATATAGCTTTTGCCAAAGAAATCCATGACTTTCTAGTTGTTTACCAAGATGACATCACAGTCTTTTCAAAATCTGATAATGAACATCTATACCACCTAAGGAAAGTTTTCATTAAATGCAGAAAATTTGGTATTTCCTTAAATCCCCAAAAGACACTCTTTGGTCTAGAGGAAGGTAAAATTTTGGGAGACATTGTATCCAAAGATGGAATTAGAATAGATATAGCTAGAATAGAGGCACTCTTTACCATCACCCATCCTAGAAACACCAAAGAATTATAGTCATTTTTAGGCAAAATAAATTTTCTTAGGAGATTCATTTTAAACTTAGCAGAATTAATTATAGAACTAAGTAACATGTTAAGGAAAGACTCAACAATTAAGTGGAAAGTGGAGGCTAAAAAGTCCTTCGAGGCCATCAAAGAAGCCCTTACCAAAACTCCAGTCCTCATATGTCCTGATTTCCAAAAAGATTTTATAATTTTTTCTTTTTCTTTAGAACATACTATTGCAACAGTCTTGTTCCAAAGGAATGATCAAGGATATGAGAAACCAATTGCATTTTTCAGTAAATCTTTAAGGGATGCAACACTAAAGTACAACATAATGCAAAAACAAGCACTGGTTTTAGTGAAGGCTATTAAATATTTCAGAGTATACATCTTGTATTCACACATCATTGCTTATGTTCCAAATTCAGTAGTAAAAGACATTCTGACACAGAATGGGCTAGAAGGAAAGAGAGGCAAATGGATTGCCACTATTTTGGAGTATGACAGAGAAATAAATCCTACAAAACTTATCAAAGGCCAAGGTTTAGCTAAACTCATGGCTGAATCGAACTGTCAAGCCTTAGATATAAATTTCATGGGTGCCCTCGATGATCAGGAAGAGATGGTGACTCCACAGATCAATGAACCTTTTATAGATTCACCTTGGTATGCAGATATCATATTTGTCTTACTGAACTGAAAAGCTCCTCATGGTTTATCTAGAACTAAAGCTAGATTTTTGAAAATCAAATCAATGAAATATTGTATCATAGATAATGATTTATTTTGGAAAGATAATGGTGGCATTTTATTAAATTGTTTACTGAAAGATGAAGCTGACAAAGTTATGCAATAATTTCTTGAAGGAGATTGTGGAGGACACTTGTATTGGAAAACAACTGCTGATAAAATCCTAAAGCCTAGTTTCTACTGGCCCACCATTTTTGCAGATGTCAAGAAACATGTGACCTCCTGTAATAAGTGCCAAATATTTGAGGGTAAAAGGAAGATTTTACCTTTACCTCTCAAACCCATCTCCACAGAAATTCCATTTCAATAATGGGGTTTAGACTTCATTGGAGAAATTCACGCAGCCTCCTCAACCCATCATAAATGGATTTTGACAGTCACTGATTACTTTACCAAATGGATAGAAGCCATCCCTTCTAGACAAGCCACATACTTTCTCATTATCTCAATCCTTGAAAACAATATCCTGTCAAGATTTCGATGCCCCCAAAAGCTCATTACTGATAATGTAGTTGCTTTTAAATCCAAGAAAATGGTAGAATTTTGTAAAAAATATCACATTACCCTTGGCCAATTTAAATGCCACTACTTTTTACTTTACTATGCAAAATAAGGTTGTGTGCAGCTTGTCAGAAATGCCAAAATCCATGATGGTCAAATAGCTTAATCTTGACACATTCATGATTTAAATTTCTTGTTAATAGATAGAGAATAAAGATCTAGCCAAATTGTCTAACCTTGGTAGATCAACAGTTAGGTAGAGAATAAAAATGAGCTCATCTATCTAATCTGAGCCATTGGAAGTTATAAGGTTAGAATTAGATTGTTTGCTTGTCAAAAGAAAAGGAAATAAAGGGTCAGCAAGCTTGAATGCACCCAATGAAATGAAAAAAAAAATGTTAGGGTAAATAAAGGGTAGGTAGAAGAAAGGTTGCAAATGCACAAGGATGCTGAGTCAAAAAGCACAATTTATCATGCTTAATCCTATGTTTCATATGCAGGAAAATTTATGAGAAAGAAAGGATATCCACCAAGCTTCTTTGAGAAATTTCCCCTCATCTCACTAAACCCCCACATGCTTATTTGCTAATTTCCCCATGATCACTTTATCACTTATTAATTCCCCTTTTCCCCACATTTTAACCCTTACCCCTTGGTTTCACACATTTTCCCTAGTAATTACCCTTCAAAAATCATCCCCCTACCCAAAACCCCTTTTCCCTAGTGTGAAACCCATTCCACATTACAAATATTACCTTCCCCCCTTATTAATTTCCCTATTTCCCTTCAAAACCCAAAAAACCCTTTATCCTAAGTTTTATGCCCCTACTTTATCTAATTAACTCCGCCATTTCATATTTCCTTGACAAAACTTTTTAACCCACCAACCTTTGGTGTGGTTAAAAAAACCCCCGCTTCATAAACCATGGTCCCACTTTATTACCCTGCTACTTAAATTAAATCTCAACCTTATTTACTAATTAATTACAATTATTTGTAATTAAATCCTAGTCCCCACAAATCCCTTTCCTGATTCCCTTCATGCAATTTAACCACGCGATAGCCCTCCGATCTCCTACCCCCAAATCCGACGACGTACAACGATATCGCGCAGGTTCATCATCCGACCGATAACAACCTGAGAGGACGCGAGATTCGCGGTTTTGCCTGGGCGTTGTTCTGCTACGTGGCGGCCCCAGGCTAGATCGCGTTCTTGCAGAAAATATCGCCTACCCTCCAAAAGTGGTGCGATGGCCCAGAAAACCACCTCCCTGCCCAGACAAAAAACTGCCCACTGTTCATTTCCAAAATGTGGCTGTTACCCATTAAAAGGCCGGAAAATCCCCAATTCACTCTTTTCGCTTATGTTTCACTACAACTGCTTCTTAGCCATTTACGACACCCTCAAACCTCTGCGACGAATTTTACCACTGCTTGCCACCTGAAGACGCTACAGGCACCCAATTGAAGCAACTAGTGGATAGTTGAAGCCACCGTAACTTCTGCACCTCACTTCTGAAACCCCTCAAAGGCTAATTCAAATCTATAAACACAATTATGGCTTCCCAAACCTCTCTGGACGTGATACCTCTGCAAACCCCTCACCTGGACATCCACCACCTTGCATTAGCAGACAAAGACTTCCAAACAAAGTACATAGCTTCCCCTACCTACCCTCTAAATCTCCACTACTAGAGTAAGGACAAATTCTTGAACCAGAACAATGACATTCACCCTTGGGAATCTAATATCCCCAAATATTTGTTTCCATAAGTACATCCATTCCCAGACATCATCCACTTTTGTCATTCCTGCTACATCCCCAGCCAAAGAGCCATTGTCACCCTTGACCAACAAGTTTTTTTTACCATCACTATAGAATCTATCAACCAAATGCTGCAGGTCCAACCAAGCCCTAATGAGACCCCACTGTCTATTGGAGACTTTTTGGACCTCTATGTCAATTTAGACCTCTCTAGAATAGCCTAAATTTTCCAAAATTTCATCATAGAGGAATGTAATACTCCCACAGATAGTCCCCCCTTATGTTTCCACCATTTTTTCTGAGAGAGGCAGACAGATTATTACCATGCTCTCTTGCATTTTAGGATATACCACAAATGAGCATGTAGATGAGGTTGTACTAGCTTTCCTTTCCATCTTTAGCCCAGTCAAGCCTCCTGCTATAATTTATAATTATGCTCAGTTCATAGCAGATAGAATGCATGAGCAGTTCGCCAAACTACCTACTCAGGGAGTCTTCAAGTACTCATCTATATTCTTTCACATGTTTTTATACTACCAGTCAGATAAATTCCCTATCAGCATCCAGAAGTTGGATACCAAAGGAAATCCAAGGTTAGTTATATATTGGACACCTTTGATCCAGAAATACTCCACTACATTCACTTATAAGGACTTCATTGATTCGTTTTTCCATCTACTCATGAATATGCTAACCAGGAGCCCTCAACCTAGAATCAGTCAAGATATCAAAAGGGTGTTACAGTTGGCCAAGAACAGTAAGGCGGGAGACTGATATCTATACCAGAACCACACAAAAATAAGAATTTATGGATGCTAGCTTGCCCCTTACAAATTGCCCAAATACCTCCCTGTGAGGACATTTCCACTAGAATACTTTAGGAAGATTATCAATTCTAATGAAGTCAACTTCCTAGCAGCTAGGAAGAAAACCCAATTGAAAATGAAAATTCACTTGTGTCCCTTCATTTGTAATACTAGAGAAGCTGGACTAGAGGCAAATAAGATTTTGCAGTAAATGAAGTTCAAAAAAAAAATTATGTGGCAGTATGATGCTCATGGAGTCATAAATAAACTGAGGATCAAGGTCAAATTAGGACCTTTTATCCATCACCCTAGACCAGATATTGAGAGGTTTTCCAACCAATCAGAATGGATGGAAAACACTCAAATTGACATGGATAGTAATATAGTTGATGTAGAGAATAAATTGATTAATTTAGAAAGACAGATTGATGAAAGTTCCTTCCTGCAAGTTCCAGAACTAGGAGAACAAATGAACATTCCTCCTATTTTACAGACTCCATTAAGTGAAGACAGGAACCCAAAGAGTAATAGGGATTAAGGTTCCAGTTCAGCTATGGAAACCATAGATGAACATTTTGAGATCAATTACATGAAAATGCACAAGCTTAATCGTGTAACTGAATAGGAAGAAACCATTGAATCTGTGTAAATCACTGACACTAATACAATGGTGGAGAGAAGCAAAGGCACAACAGCTTCATGAGAAACATAGTAGCCCTCAACATCTTACATTCAACAGATTGAGATACAACCTAGTGTTGAGGTTTCTTCATTCACTAGGCCAGTGGATAAAGAAAAGGATATCAAGGTCAGATATAAATAAATTAAGTTGAGAAATGTGAAGTTCAAGGCCAAGACTTATGCTTAGTTCTTCAAGCACACACCAGAAAATCAAAGAAGGTTGATGTCAGCTTTTGACATCAAAATAGGAAAAATGTAGGTTTCATTCATGTAGCCTACTGTCCAGCAACCAAAGACATCAACTGACTACAAGAAAATAGGCTTTGAGGTTTTTGCCAGGGATGTTCATCCCAATGACCAGATTGAATTCCACAAGAAGGCAGGTGAGATGATCTACTCCACCTTGATAGGAAAAGCCATGGTTGCACATAAGCTGCAAAGTTCATTGGACAACATTATAACATAGTACAAATTGGAAAAGGCCTCCTCACAGGCCAAGGACAATAGGATCAAGTCATTGGAGGACTTGGTAATTGAACTGGGATATGATCCCAATGAAAACAAAGATGCTGAGAAATTAATAAAGAAGAAGAATGAGGACATTGATGCTCTAAAAAAAAACAACTAAAACTTCCTCATTGAGAGTACCCACAGAAAAAAAGAGGTCCTCGAGAGCCAAACTCATCAAGAGGAGATGATGGACTTGGTTTTAAAATTGAATGATCATCTGGAGGAAATGGAAAAGGAGTTAGATAGCTTGATATAGTTAAAACAAGCTAGTCTTGAGACTGCCCCTACACTGTTATCCAAGCAGTTACTACTGTAGTACCTTCTACTTTGGCAACATCATTAGCTCCTACAACTCTAATGGCTACAACACTCCCAGTTTCTACAACATCTACATCAGCAACAAGGTCGACAACAACAACAACTCAGATAGGTGATGAGGCAAGTAAGTTGGTCAAGGCAATGGAAGGCATGTCCATTCAGACCACATAGATGAACAAGCTTAAAGAAAAGATAACCAATCTAGAGAGTGAATATAATCTTACCCAGATTATGCATAAAGAAGAAGTACATAATGCTAACAGAATGAATGAAAGAATAAAGAGCTTAGAGAAAGAGTTGACTTTAAAGGAACCACTTGGCGAAGCGAAGGAAAAATTATGGGCCAATATCATTGACTCTGTCAATGATATTTGGCCATCCATTTAGGTAATTTTTGAACAAATGGACTTAGTGAAAGAAGCCACAGAAGCCATACAGAGAGTGAAAACAGAACTGGGAGACATGCCAGAGGAAGCCACTAGGATCCTTCACTTCCTTAACTCCAAAAATAAGTATGAATTACAGGAATTGGAGATACCTAATAGGACAGGAACAATATTGCAAGTAAAAAGAGTGCTTACCAAAAGAAGTCTAATGCTAAACCTAGAAGATAAGTTCCAAACTATGCAACTAGATATAAACAGATTCATGGTTAAGTTTGAAATTTTGAGGCAAAAGGGTTTACCAAATCCCTTAGTAATAAATAATAAATTAATGCCATAGGAAGACTGCAATAGAAGAATTAGAGAGGAGGCCAGAGATCAGGTAAATACTTCATCTATGAAGGGGATACCAACTGGAAAGGTCCTATATTAGACTTTGGAGAACTTGTTTTACCTTCAGCATGAGGTAAAACACCTTTTTGTGAATAAGCCCACTTTTGCCAAGTACACAGAGGCAAATGAAATTTATAGGAAAATGATAAATATCCAATTACTAGATGCAGAAACATGGGAGAAATTAAATGACTTACTATAGAAATACATAGACAAAATGTAAAATGTACAATAATGTTGAAAAAGCACAGTAAAAGGATAATGACAGACCAACTAGTTGAAAGAGTATTAGGTAAAAGTGTATTAATTGAAAGGTCAGAGTGAAAAGAACATGCAACATGAAGACCAACAAAAAGGCAGAGAATAAAAGGAAAAATATTAGAGCATAAAGACAACCCAACCTAATAAACAAGGACATCATATAACCGTTGAATATCTGTCTCTATCTTCTTGCATGAAGATCTTTCTTTCTCCTAGAATAATTCCCAAGATAGTTTTGGATATTTTTTGAACTATTTTTGTATAAATACTTCATAAATTGAAGTATTGGGTGTGGATTGCTATACATTTGTAGAGTTGTATTGATCATAAACTTGAGGGTTATTGTACCAATTTTTCAAGTCAACAAATTGGACTAAGTAATCAAGAGATTGCATTATAGGATTCATGTGTTGAGCTATTACAGTGAAGTATTTTATTTGTCAAATTTGTTATTTACTTATGTTTTTCATAAACTTAAATGTTATCTAAAGTTGAATGAATTAACTGGAAATTTATCTCAGAATTTGTTTAAGTACACTTTGTTTTGAATAGATTATCATTTCTATGTTCTCTTTTGATATCCGGATATGAGAATCCTTAATTTCTCTCCCATCCCGATTGACCTCTTTCACTTTCTTCATAATCCTTCCTAAGGAATCCTTAATTTCTCCCTGGATCTGATTGAAAACCACTTCACCATCTAGCCTTGAGATTTGAAGTAACTGAGCTATCTTTCCCTGTAGACATTGTTTTTAGAACTTGATCCAGTACTGTTTTCTTGACATTTGACCGCATAGCCCAATGGAAAAATACACCCCTCTATTCATTTAAGTGATCCCACCATCAAATCCAAATCAATACCCAAGTACGATCATAACTAGCCTAAAATCAATTAACTAAACAAAGTTAAATCAGAAAAAGAGAGCCCTCTTTGAGAATTACGAAGGCTAGATCCTAATATCTAAAGTAGGTTTGTGGTTACTGGTGAGCCCCAGTATTGCAGCAATAATGCTGCAACTCTTGGGACTCCCTTCTTTAATTTTATCAACCCGGTAGTTCGTAACAAACTTGGAAGCGACGGTGTTGTATGCACAAGTACTAGCTCTTGCTGCAACTGTCACTTGGTCAGCTGGCACAAGTCTGCTAGGAGCTTAAGCCAACTTCTATGAGCTCTTAGAAGAATCTTTTTAACTGATGGATGAAATCTAACTCAAAGAAGGCTAATCTACTTGCAGAAAGAAACTGGAAAGCTGAAAGGAAACGTAAACCCTAACAAACCCTAATTTTACCAGCTAGCTCTACTGATGCAAGAAAGAGGATGCAAGCTACTATGAGAGATGCCATTGACTTCTAAGAAGATGAAATGCATGTGTCTAAGCTACTTTTATAGTTAAATCTGAAAGAACCATCTTTTTGTATTTTTGAGTAAGTTGGTAGAATTATTATGCATGCGATTTAACTGTTTTTTACTGTATAGAGGTGGATTGGCGAGAGGAAAGGCTTGGAGGAGGTTGGGAAGGTTTAGAGAGGGCCTAAGGGGTCCCTAACACCCTTCTAGAGAGTTTCACAGAGTTTGGCTACCAAGAAACCTCATTCGTGAGCTTCTACAGGAAGTCTGCAGGGGTTCTACAGGATGCTCTGGAATTTCTACAGGATGTTCTGTAATTTTCTACGGAATGTTCTGAAAAGTGGATTTTGGAGGGTTGATGGAGGAAAAATGGTGGGAAAGTGGAAATGGAGGTTGGATAATGATGTTAAGGGCTTTAGTACCTGGTGCATGAGGCTAAGGAGTGATTGGATTTGGTTCAAGGATGGAGGAAGTGATGATGCACAAGAATGTAGAAATTAGGGCAAGGTGGGAAAAGTATGGCAAATGAAGGGTAGGAATCATGGATTAAGGGTTGGAGTAGACTATCTAATGGAGGAAAGGTAGATAGAGAGGTAATACAAGTGATCTGCACGCAATTTTCTAAAACTGACCAAACAAAGACTATGCAAACCCAAGATCTAGCTATCTTGACCTAATTTGACCTAAATAACAGCAAGGAAAATGAATAGCAGTTTATTTGCAACGAAATTATGTGAAATGCTATGCAAACCAAGCAATCAAGACTATGAACATGTAACCAACTTCTGCAAATAAAAATCGAACACTAATGATTGCATGGCGAAGCAAAGACTATGTTTTTGTTGGCAGCAAAGTCACCTTTGTCCCAGCTCATGATCCCACTAAGGGAGAGGTGAGATCAGAGGTGCTTGATGGCCTTTTTCTGAAGATCTTCCCTGTTAAGAACCTATCAAATCAATCTGAACATGAAAAGCTATTTTAATCATCAAAAACAACCTAAATAACAAAACAAGATTTAAATCTAAATAGCAGATTTTATTCTAAGAATGCAGCAAAGACACAAGAAAGTAAACAAAGGAGGTACTGGGCACTTGAGATGGGCCCAACCCCAAGAGCTACAGCCTCCTAAGAGAGATTTAGAGCTGGTGCAAAGCTGGATTCATCTTTATTGAGCAAGAAAAGAAGAGTTACATCAAAAACTGTCCACAAGGGAAAGCTTGAAAATGTGCTGAAATGCAAAGCTAATCTACTGACTAAAATCGAACTACAAACTAGCTAACTTCTACCTACAAAGTGACTAACTGAAATGAGGCCCTAAGCCCTCTTATTTATACAAATTGAGGACCCCAACAGCCCTCCTAAACTTTAGGAACTCGGCTATCAAAACTTGTAGTTAACAACACTTTTACTAGCACTTGCTCGACTGCCCTTGTGATGATTGATTTGGTGGCCCTTGAACTCCGAGCTGATGGTGGAGAATTTGAGGTAAGGGTCCATAAATGAAGGGGACAGCTTCCTACAAATCCTCTCCCTTGTTCTCCCACGAATTTGGCTGCCAAGTGCTCATTAAAACCTTTGATTTCGTCTCAAAATTGACTAAAAATCTGCACAAAGCACCCATTAGACTTGTTGGCATAATGACTAACCCAATTCACTCTATTAGCATAAATATAATCAAGAACATGCAATAAACTAATGAGAATGGTGGATTAAGTCGAATTAGGAGGTTGAATGAGCCCATATAATTATCCATTTTTGGGGCTCATCAGTTACCTCTATCATTTCTTTCTCTAACAACTTCTAAATAAATTTTGGAGTGATAACAGGTTGCAGTTTAAAAATAAATGAAATTTCACCCATGTGGATTTGAAGGTTTGGGCCTTTAGTGTTGCAGGTAGAGGTTTGTAGGCGAGTGGTGGCTTGCGAAGGGAGTAATGCCTTCCTTCTAGGATAGGTTTGATAACTTGTTAAGGTATTAGAAGATTCCTTTCAGTGGTGGTTGGAAAACATGTGAAGGTGGTGGTATTTAGGAGGTTGTGTCCTGCATGGTTTATTGGAGTTGTGGCTTCCAAGTGAGTGGTGGTTCACATTTATTTGCAAGTAGAGGCTTTAGCACTGGTGGTGGCCAGTGATTCAGATGTAAAAGATGATTTGAGATTCATAGAAATATGAAGACGAAGAATATTTGTTGACAATGAGGTTTACCCTTTGGGTTTCCACCTTATATATTGTGTCTTATGAGTTGATGATTTGTGTAGTTGTGATTTGATTATTATATGTTTCTTACTCATGCATGTTACTCATATGATTTATATGCTTATGTGTTGATCTACAAATGTACATTGTGCTATTGGTTAAATGATGCATCTTTATTAATTGTTCAAAATAGAAAAAAGTTTTAATAATTGGTATTCGATACACTACATATTCAATACCTCCTCCCCCTCCCCCCTCCCTGCCCCCCCCAAAACCCCTCTCAGTAGTGTTTAAATTTTATAATTTTATAATATTTTGTTTAATACTAGGGTTTAATATTGTAACGTCAGAATGATAGAGAAATGTATCCAACATTGCATTGTGAAAATAATTGTGTCAATGTGACAATCAGTCTGACAACCATTGTCATAATGTTACACTACATTCTAATTTATTCAGCATCACATTGCAACATTAAAAAAATGGGGTTTAATATTAGGGTTTATAATATTGGGCTTTATAACGTTACGATTTATAATATTTGGTTTAATAATAGGGTTTAATATTGTGATGTTAGAATGGTATAGAATTATGTCCAATGTTGTAGTGTGACAAGCATTGTCGCAATACGACAATCATTGTCATAGGACAATCATTGTCACAATGTTACATTACATTGCAATTTATTCAATGTCACATTGTAATATTTCAAAATTATGGTCTAATATTAATGTTTAATACTAATCCTATGGTTTATAATATTATTCATAGGGTTTTTAATATTAATATTAGGGTTTCCCCCAATCGAGGTGAGAGACGGTGCAACAACCCTAGTGGAATTTGAGCCAAGGAGAGTAATGATATCCCATAAAGAGAGGTGGCTAGTTGACATCTTGCATTCAATCGTCTGCATGTGTAAGGTGGCATTGAACGAGGGAGGATATCTTGGGAGATGTGGGGGAAAAAGATATATATTTCTCTGGTAGATTCTCTCTAATTCGATTATTTGCTCGTCGAATGGGAATAGATGTTCCTTCTCGGTCTTAAGGACAATAGTGGGGAGGAGACTCAATAATATTCATGGCTTCCAGGAGGTGAAAAACTGATGCAGGTATGTTTTTATTGTCACTTGTAATCTCATCTTCTCAGGCCTAGTTATGTATCTCTGTTTGGCCAGTTTCATGGTTGTTTCTAAATTGCAAATTTTGGAAACTCTTTAGGCAAACTAGATTATTTTTGAATAAAGTATCATGAAATTTGAAGCCAAAATTTTGCGCTTTACCAATCTCTATGTGCTTTACATAAATTTTCTATCCTTGATGGCTTTGCATGTAGAAATTAAGGTCATAATCTTTTCCAATGTAATGGGGATACATGCTTACAATTATGATGGCTATCTAAGAATTTACCATCCTCTCCAAGTGGATTGTGTAAAATGGGTAGATGGTAACCCTGCATGGCAGACACCCCTATGTCCATAAGGGTCTTGGACTCTGATGGAAAAAATTACAACATTTTGAGTTGTGGTCAACCTAAAGCCAGGGAGGTTTATGGGTATTTTGAATTTATTTCTTATCCCTATTTTGTATTATGCTCTTGTTCCTTTACATGCATCTTCTTCTTTTAGCTAGGTTCTTTTCCTATGCCTCTCTGTCTCTTAATCTGTCAGGTATATGCTTGGTCAGGTTTCTGGTCGATAGACGTTGGAAATATCAACATTCCAAGTTCAATGTCTCTTCATGTGCTCTTCGTCATGTTCAATGGTTACTTGTGTTGTTTGAATTTTAACATAATGGCCTATCCCACCTCTTCCAAAAGGAACTCTGGCTAGAGCAGCAATGATTAGGGTCATAGAAGAGGTTGTGGGCATGGGGAAAGGCAGGCCTTGCCTCTGCCATATAGTGGTAGAGTTCGTCATGGTATAGTGGGCAAAGCTCGGAATGCCACTCAGGATTATAGCAGCACCCTTCCTCCTGCTCGTCAATTGACATCAGGTTGGGAAGTATAATTAAATGAGCAAGTTGAAAACACTAATCTTGATTTAGGAGAGTGGATATCCTTAGTGTAGTATCCTTGTCATTCTAGTTGTAGATACACCCAACTCTAGTAGTCAGTTTACTTATATGGGGTTATGAAAAACACAGTGAAAAAATCTGTTGGGTCCAGCCCAGCTGGGCCATCTAAGCCAAATTCTGAGCTGCATGAAATTCACAGGAAATTTCAGCTGATACAACGTTGAATCCAACTTCAAAATGTTCATCTCAACTGGATTGAGAAGCATATCCATTTTCTCCCACAGATAGAGCTGTTGGGTTCTAGAGCCAAATATCTAACACTTGTTGACTCTTCCGATGAGTAATGGTTTGACTAGCATGGTTGTTTCTTGTGAAAATTTTGAGTAGTGTCTTGGATGGCTTTACACAATTTTATTTTCTAGTTTAGATATCTAGATATTAGGAATATTAAGGATACTCAGACTTATATTGCACTTTCAGATAGTCTAAAAACATTTGAATTTTGGATGGCTTATCATGTAGTTAGATGGTCAATAAACCTAGTTTCCCAGTGGGCAGGTTAAGGCCATATAACAATTGTTGGATGTGTATGCATTCTTATATGCTTTTTGATATGAAATAGAAGGGTCTTGTCAATCTTACAAAAAAAATATTATTCTTAGGGTTTAAAATATCAGTCATTGTTTAATATTAATCTTATGGTTTATAATATTAATCTTGGGTTTGTAATCCTAGGGTTTAATATATTAAACTTAGGGTTTTGATATATTAGTCTTAGGTTTTATAACTTAAGGCTTTATAATATTTATCCTAGGGTATAATATTAATCCTAGGATTTATAATATTAGTCTTATGGTTTATAATATTGGGTTTTATAATATTAGGGTTTGCAATATTAAATACAACATCGTGACAATCATTCTCACAAATTTTATAATGTTAAGCCTAAGGTTTATAATATTATTGCTAGGGTTTATAATACTTGGGTTTATAATATTCATTCTAAGGTTTATGATCCTTGTGTTTAAAATATTAATCCTAGGGTTTATAACCCTATGTTTTAATATATTAAACTTACAATTTATTATTATTAACATTTATGATATTAATGGAAGGGTTTACAATATTGGGTTGTATATTGTTAGGGTTTATAATCCGGTATCATATTAGGCTTTGATATCATAACATTGGAATGGTACATAAATATTTCCAACATCACACTGTAACAAATTTTATCACAATGCAACAATCAATGTGACAATCATTGTGACGATGTTACATTATATTTCAATTTATTCAATGTCACATTGTGATATTTCAAAGTCAGGGTTTAATATTAAGGTTTATAATATTTGGTTTAACATTTAGATTTAATATTAATATTAGGGCTATAATATTTAATCATAGGGTTTATAATATTAATATTAGTATTTATAATATTTATATTATAATTTATAATATTAATCCTAGATTTTGTAATCCTAGGGTTTATAATATTAATATCAACATTTATAATCCTAGGGTTTAATGCATTAAATGTAGGGTTTAATATATTAAGATTAGGGTTTATAATATTAGGTTCTATAATGTTAAGGTTTTTAATATTTTGTTTAATAGTAAGGCTTAATATTGTTACGTTGGAATTGTACACAAATCTATCAAACATCGCAGTGTGGCAGGCATTGACAGAATGCAACAATTAGTGTGACAATAATTATCACAATGTTACATTACATTGCAATTTATTCAATGTCACATTGTGTTAATTGAAAATTAGGACTTAATATTAGGGTTTAATATTACAGTTTAATATTGATCCTAAGATTTATAATATTAATCTCACATTTATAATATTAATCCTATATATAATAATTATAATATAATAATATTAATTATTAAAAATATTATTGCAATTATAATTTAAGTCGTAGTCTAACTGTTATTGGGAAAACTAGTGCCCATTCAGAGCAGCTAGTCCCACTAAGAAGGGTAGCTATCTTAGAAACAAAAAAACCAAAGTTACTTGCGTTTTCCTTTATGAGAGATAGATGAGAGAGAAGCAGAGAGTACCAACCTCAGTCTTTCGCTTGTCTCCTTGCTTTTTTCCTCCCTCCTTTGACAGAGCTTCACCACTCCTTCCTCACTTGTCCCGCTTCAAAGAACACCTGTTGAGTCAAAGCAACATAATACCATCAAAGCATAGAGAACTATAACCATAAACAATATAGGATCAGATGTATATTAAGCATACAAATGCATACACCAATGCAAGATTCAGAAATATACAAGTATATGGAAGAAAACTCAAATAGCTTTATTGATAGAAGTAGTAGAAGAGAGGATTACAACCCAGCGGTCTGATCCAGCGCCATCCTCACAGCATGAAAGCCCTCTTCACCTCATGAAAAGATAGATCACCCGACACTATAATGTTTCATAGAGAAACCAACAACACTTCGTTATAAAATACAAAATTCCAGCCTTTTGGATCTCTAGGATGAGGGATCCATATATATATATTTGCAGGTGGGTGAGTCAGCTTCTATGATTTTGATTAGTGTCATTTCACTGATAGTTCTTGGTTCCACTTGGAAATTTCATGATCTCTTACTCATCCCTGGGCGAATTCAGAGAGGCAAGTGTCAAATGAGTAGTTTTTAGAAGATTCTTTGGGTTTCCACCTAGAAAACTGCCTCTGCCATTTGTCTGATCTCACTCATCGTACCCTCAGCATGGAGCAGTCTGTATGGTCCAGTTTTGACCAGTTCTGAGCAGTTTTTCAGGGAGAACTTATGGGAAATGATGTAATCAGCTGACCTTGTTCCTTTAGGGTATGAAACAACACTTTTAGGGGTTTAGAAGCACTTGGTTTATGGACATATGTGATTGGGGTTGCAGTACCCAAATATGTCTATAACAGTTGCCCCCTAAAGCATGAGGTCGTAAATCTTTTGATTTCCGGTGAAATGCTTTATCATGAGGATCCGAGGTTTTTCAAACTGGAAGGTGACCTGTAATAAGATACAATACAATACATTATCTTCATAATATTTTCATAATCTAGCTGAGGTGGGCATTCCCATGCTCAACTTTATAAATTCATTTTCATGTACATAGGACAGACAACCGTTTATGTGGCAGACTGATGATTCTGGTAGAGCCATCATCCCTTGGCTTGGATGATTATCTGTGTAGCTATGATGTACATTTGATGTCTTTATTTTCCTAAATATATCGCAGCCCGGATGGATGAAACTAGATCCAGGGTCTTCAAACTCATTCAATATTCACCTGGAGTACAAGTCAATCCATGCGAAAAGATGTTCTGGTGTCAAACATGGAAAGACATCGCCTGATTACAAACCAATGATGTAAGTTGTTAACAGGCACGAGAGGAATCACTGATAATGATAATGACCCTCAAGGTACTACAGTACAATTCACGTGGTGTGAATACATGAGTCGATGTCGAACACCACACAAAATCTTTTGATCGAAGGCCATTGATGTAAACCTGTCACCAAAAGTGAGAAACTTGCCATTGAGGGATGCAAGCTTCAAAGTACTGAAAGGGTTGTTCCTAAGTCAACTTCTTGGATAATGAGCTGATTTTGACAAGAAGTGACCCATCGTAGGAGGGCCTTAATGAATCCCACATCTACGACACGGAATAGAGCAAATGATTTTGTGGAGGTGAAAACAATCTGATGATATAAGGTTCAGGGTGGCGGTCATGAAAAATGGAGAGTGAAGGTATTGCAACGGATGAGGCATAAGCTGGGTTGGTGAATTCTCTGAGTGACTTCTCTTGAAAATATCGGTGAAACTGAAAAAGGATCTGTAGTGTTAAATCCAAAAATGGATGGTACGGAGGACCAATGGTGATATGACTAGTGAACGGAATAACCCAACCCGACTTAATCATGGTGATGGAGTGAAAGTGTCATGTTCAAGGGTGACCTGCTATCAATGAAGTTCTTCAAATTTTCTTCCCAATTTTTCCCCAGTCATTGCTGACCAGTACCTCTTTATTTTTGTCAAGCTTGAGGAGGATAACATATGTTTGTTCTATAATTTGCCCTTCGGGCAAACCTGTCGCTATGTTTTAGCGAGCCTAGTGACAATGAAACTTGCTCTTTTCTGTAATCGACAAGTTTGTCACTATTGTTTTAAGGAGTTTAACGACAAAGATAACTCGGTCCTTTTCAGTTTTAGAGAGCTTGAAAAGAGACGGAAAGGAAACTCCAGTAATCCTTTTTCGTAGTATAATCCATTAAGTCCGAAAAAGTTTAAAATAATACGAAAGGGATGACTTTTCCAATCACTTTAAGGAGCCGAAAAAGACAAGTGCTCGATCTTTTTGTGTAATGATCCCTCAGGTCCAAAAAGATTAAAATATAGAGGAGGGATGGCACTTCCAATCACTTTAACGAGCCAGAGAGGCCAATTGCTTGGTAATCTTTTCATATTTAGCGAGTCCGAAAAGATTTTAAAGTAGGCTCGTTATTTCCAAACACTTTAACAAGCTGGAATGCTTGACAATCTTTTCATATTTAGCAAATCCAAAAAGAGTTTAAAGTAAAATCGTTTTTTGAGGAACGAGTGGTGTTTATGGTAGCGAACGCGTTCCGAGTAATCTCGGAACTAGTTCTGGGTAATCTTGGAACTTCTCAAAACATGGTTGTGTGAAGAGGTTGGTTAACAGGACCACTCGTTGCAGTTGTTCCTCAAAATGGTAAACAATCAAGTGGAAGCTTATGATCGGCCAAACGGATGGAGGTGATGGAAAGAACACAACCAAGGTTCGAAAGGCAGATAGAATGGCAATCACAAAGGTTATTTATTGAAGGTGGGTTCATTTTCTAATGAGCTTGAACTTTGGGGGAACATATGCTCATTGGCGGGTTTATTTTTTAACGAGCTTGAACCTTGCGGAAACGTTGCTCGTGCCAGTCATATAATAAGGATGTCTCTCATTAGTAGGTTCATTTTTTAGGGAGCTTGCCCCATGCACAACTTTGCTCCGGAGCCTTTTGTATGCAAGCTAGGAATGACCAACTACTGTCCTAGGAGTTAAAGAACTACTGAGGTTAGGTAGGATAGCTTCTCGACGGGAAACCTTTCCTTTACTTTACTGGTGCCATTTGGCCCTTGCAAAGGTGAATGGTTGATCAGACCAATCACCTAACTTAAGTAGTTGAAGTTAGTAAAAAACTACGGGGTTAGAGTTACGCTGGTCGCTTTTCACTTGTGTACAAAAGGTTTGCATGCCCCCAGGTATAAAGAGAAGTAGAGTTTCTAGGTTACCATATGGAAGTTCTTGCATTAAAGCAAGGTTGTTTCATCTGCATTTGCAGGAAAAACACTTCCTTGGCGATGTCCATCGAAATAGACATAGGTGAATGGTGGGAGCCTCCACTCACATAACCTTTAACGAGGGAATCCTTTTCCAGTCTAATCTCATTTTCTTAAACGAACGTGTGTGTCAGACTAGTTATATATCCTACGTGGAAACCTACCTTATACCTGGGGTTTTCCTACTGAAGCAGACCAGGGCGCATGCCCCCTCAGTTTAGTCACATTCACCGAATCACTAGCGCTCATCAGGTGGATGGACTGGAGGTTGATGAGACATTCCTTGTGCAAAAAGACTAGTTAGGGATGGCATTTGACTAGTAGCTGTGTTTGAACCGAGGAATGAAAGTTGGTCAACGAGCTGGACCATTCTGCCTTCATACGGGAAACATATCACTTGAAAGAGTGAGGAAATAATATCTCCCATGCTGTAAATGTAGTCACGCCCAAGGAGTAGATTGTAATGTAGAGGCCCTTGGACTACCATTACGTTTAGATGAATGGTTTTTCTTCTCAAAGTTATAGGCAAATTTCGAAGGATCCCTAAAGATTGACTGGTTCCTTTGTTGAAGCCTGACAAATTTCGAATCTCAGTCAGATGTGATGGCGAACCAAGCGCTTTCCAAGCAGTTGAGGAAAGGATACTCACAGAAGCCCCTTCATCTATGATAGTACCAGCTATGATCATTCTGTAAGCTTGCACTATGATTCGAAATGGTACATTAGATGGTAGGTGGGGTCTCCCTAGTAGATTCCAATCGGAGGAAACGACTAGATTGCTTGGAGGAGGGACCGAATAAATGGCCAGATGAATCTCTGATGAACTTCCTTCCTGCGGTAAAGGAACGAGTAGTTTGCCCCCATGTTCATCAGATTCTGTGTTAACAAAAACAATTTGAACGATGTCATTCTCATTCTCTTTGATGACTGTATCATCTGAAGATGGACCTTCTGAAGACATGACTGGGTTGAGTGCCGTCTCGACCTATTAACTTTGGTCTGGTGTGGACTCAGAGGGTTTATCTTCAATGAGAGGTGCTTCGACCGACAAAAAAGGTGTGTCAGTCGGATTTTCAACTAGCGATGGACTCGGTAAGAGTTTCTTGTATCCAGGAGGAAGTCGCTGCGGTGAAGCAGGACGGTTATCCAAGACTCTTTTAGCTTCGTCCAGGAAAGGACAACGGTGGAGGGCATGATCACCTTCACACAGTCTACAAGGAAATTTAGATCTTCCTTTCTGTCCATTGACTTTGTTTTCACTAGTTGATGGTGTGCTCTCAACATGATCGTCAGAGGTTGAAGACACTGGATTGTGCAAGTGGGGAGACTAGTCTCTTAAGATCCACGGGATGTAAGGACAATCTCGATGATAGTGGTCTCCCTTGCAAATGACACATGGAGATTTAGGTTTGGATGGTGTAGTGTGTGGGTTTTTGCCAGACGATGCATGGTTTCCCCCTTTCGCCATTGGCTTCTTCTTCTTCTTCTCCTTCCCTTTATTCTTCTTCTCAGTTACTTGGTTTTTAGTGTTACTAGCTTCACCAAGCGAAGAGGAAGAAGGAGAGGGAGAAACAAATGAAGTAGAAGGTGGGGGAGCGACTTCAGTATCATCTGGTTTCTGATTTGATTGCTGAGGAATTACGGTGTTTTGAATGACAGAGGTCGAGAAAAGCCATACTGGCAGGCCAATTATGAGTCTTGGAAGGGACAATGTAGCCATGTGTGGAGCACCAACATCTCCCTAAGAAGAGAAAGGACTAGGATTCCCCCCAAGGGGAAATCCTTGATTGGTGGACTCCATTTTCTCAACCTAAGACCAACGAGGGAACAGTGATGTTATTCTGATTAAAATAAATTTTATGACGCTTTGACACAACTTGCTTTTTCAATTTTTAAGAGTCAAGATGGCTCTAGTCGCCTTCTATTTTTAATGAGCCTGAAGTGACAAGTGCTCAGATGGACCTTTTCTTTTAAGGAGTTTGAAAAGGAATGAAAGTGACTACTCTGGAAATCTAGACAGAGGGATTACCAAACCAATCACAAAACTACAGAATACTTTTTACATATGGCAGTCAATCTTCCTGAATGTTGTGTTCAGTGCTTTGCGATCGATAGGGCAATAGACATGGCTTCTTAAGGATAAATGATATAGCCTATTGTGGTCTCCCAATATATACTCGATGGTACATGGGAGCACAAGTCCGTACTGGAACTTGTTATATCAAAGAGGAGGAATCACCCAACCTACGATGAAAACGATAATTACCAGGCTTTACGACGCTAAAATACGTCTCTAGCCTAGACTTCTAGATGTTGTGCGTTAGGTTACAAAGCATTTTTCTATTCATTGAGGTTTATTTTACAGTTGATCTTTCTTAAGAAGTTTGCTTTTAAGGTTCACCGCGTGATGTACATATACAATTCCTAAATATGCAATCTAAGATGATTAATAGTCGTTTACTTTCTTTTAGCAATGAAAATCCTAGCTACTAAGGAAAGAGATGTAAAATTCTGTCAACATAGAGTAGAGAGTACACAATAAGATGCACTGTCCTAAATCAATTTCAGCATGCATTCTAAATGCAAATGCACATGCATGTATTTGTTTTTCAGTTTCCTTTATGTGAGAATGACAAAAGAAAAATAATTACAGATCTGAACTATCTTTCCTCAAAGCGACACTTTAGCAATTTCTTTTCAAAAACAAAAGGAAGATTTAGATGACACTTTCAATTTCGACTTGAAAACTGCTTTCGACACTTCGAAGAATTGATTATTCAAATCAAATACAATGGCAAAAGTGTAATCAACTATCTAAAAGAGGAAGACTTTACGACACTCTTTTCTTTAACTGAAAATGACACTTGCGACACTTTAAAATCAAAAGACGACAGTTCGATTAAGATATTGTTTTCAAAGGAGAAATGTAAATGATGAAAAATACATAAAAAAAAATTCACAATTATTTATCAATGGAGGCTGAATAATGCAAAGGAAGAGAGTTTCAACAGTGATATACTAATCATAGACATCAAAACTACTAAATAGAGCTGAAAACAATGAAGAAAAAACCAAAATCTGGAGGAAGAAATAGTCTCATTCAATCATCGCACTTGTAACACAGGGAAGCAGGGATGCATCTCACCTGCAACACATGGGAGGTGCGATGCATCTAGGTTGCCAATGAGAGACAGTGTGATGGTCTAGGGACGAGACTGAGCTTGGTTTTTGCTCACAGTTTGTAGCTAAGTTCAAGGATTTATGCTGAGCTAATAATAAATAGTAAACACAAAGTATAGGGGCTGATCTAATGAGGTTATTTGAGCTATCACCAGGGCACTTAGGATGTTTGCAAGTCAGATTTTCAGTTCATAAACTAACCCGGAGATTGACTGAAGCAGCGTTGATCTACTTTGCAATTGCATAGCAAAAGCAGTTCGAAGGCTAGCTGGCTTAACTTCAGGCTCTGGAAAACTAGTGTCCATTCAAAGCTGTTGGTCCCACTAAGACGGGTAGCTATCTTAGAAACAAACAAACCAAAGTTACTTGTGTTTTCCTTTATGAGAGATAGACGAGAGAGAAGCATAGAGTACCAACCTCAGTCTTTCGCTTGTCTCCTTGCTTGTTTCCTCCCTCCTTTGACAGAGCTTCGCCACTCCTTCCTCACTTGTCCCACTTCAAAGAACACATATAGAGTCAAAGCAGCATAATACCATCAAAGCATAGAATCTATAACCATAAACAATATAGAATCAGATGTATATTAACCATACAAATGCATACACCAATACAAGATTAAGAAATATACAAGTATATGGAGGAAAACTCAAATAACTTTATTGATAGCAGTAGTAGAAGAGAGGATTACAACCCAGTGGTCTGATCCAGTGCCATCCTCCCAGCATGAAAGACCTCTTCACCTCATGAAAAGCTAGATCACCCAACACTATAATGTTTCATAGAGATACCAACAACACTTCCTTACAAAATACAAAATTCCAGCCTTTTGTATCTCTAGGATGAGGGATCCATATATAGATATTTGCAGGTGGGCAAGTCAGCTTCTAGGATTTTGATTAGTGTCATTTCACTGATAGTTCTTGGTTCCACTTGGAGATTTCATGATCTCTTACTCATCCCTGGGCGAATTCAGAGAGGCGAGTGTTAAATGAGCAGTTTCTAGAAGATTCTCTCGGTTTCCACCTAGCAAACTGCCTCTGCCATTTGTCTGCTCTCGCTCATCGCACCCTACAAAAGGGATTTTCAGTATGCATCACACCCTTTTGCATGTGACAGGTGAGATGCATCGCACCCTCAGCATGGAGTAGTCTGTATGGTCCAGTTTTGACCAATTTTGAGCAGTTTTTCAGGGAGAACTTCTGGGAAATGATGTAATTAGCTGACCTTGTTCCTTCAGGGTATGAAACAGCACTTTTAGGGGTTTAGAAGCCCTTGGTTTATGGACATATGTGATTGGGGTTGCAGTGCCCAAATATGTCTATAACACTAACATATAGACGAAATAACCTTTTTCAATGGAATTTTGGGACACAGTTTCAAGCAAGTTTTTGATTTTTTGGTTGTTTAAAACACATTTTCGAATGCATAACACCATGAAAAACCCGTACGACATGAATTCTATAAATTAAACAATTTAAACTCAAATTTTTAAAAATCTCTAGTGGATTTTGGTTAAAATCAACAACAACAACAACAACAAAGTTGTGAGAAAGCTCATTTTGTCTATAAGTTAGATTATGCCGTAATTTAATAATACTAAATCCTATGAGTTTATATTATTATTATTTTAAGATTAATATTATAAACCTTAATATACACCTATTAAGGTTTCTAATATTAATTTTAGGATTTAATAATAATAATAATAAGAATAATATATTATTTAACAAAAATATTAATATTATTATTAAATCCCTACCATACATGTTTATCAGCATATACCAACCACATTTATTAATGTGATTGTGCTAGTGATAGTGATGGAAACAATGAAGTAAACACGACATGTCTAATACTTTAAAGATATCTAATGGTAACAATAGAGAGAACAAAGTAACATTCCTTTTAGACGTAACTAAATAATTGATGAAATATATGAAGAATATGGTTCCTTCAAGACCTCGATGACAAATTGCCATGCCATGTTCATGGCTGCCTTCAAGATCTTCATAAGAAATTATCAGACCATTATTGTGGCACATCTCTCACATATATAGATTAAGACTAAGTTGATTATGACTTAAAGAAAAATATATATTTTCCAAACCAAAAGTTCGATAGAATTTGAATTTCTAAATCCAAATTCAGTCTCTAACCATCTACATGTTAAACTTGTGAGGGTCCTTCTACGATACCTCAAAAAAGTAGTGTCCAAACACATCCATCGTCTAATATGGAGCCACAATCTAGGTAGTAAAATTAAAACACTTTTGAAATTATGATATGACAATCGATATAAAAAAACAATAAAATAAAAATAAAATAAAAATATTAAAAAAATTAGAAAAAAAAATAGTTTTTTTTTTAAGAATTTAGTTTTAAATGTAATCTAAATTTAATTTAAAGAATAATAAATTAAATTAAAATCTAATTTTTTTTATATATTAATGTTATTAGTCTCTAGTAAATGGGTGATAGAAGTAATGTGAAATCTTTGAAAACTCATACTATTAATAAAACCATTTTATTAATAATAATATTTATAATAATAAAAATAATTTATTATAATACTATTTTAATCATATTATTTATAATATCAAAATTTATTATTATACTAATTTCCAGTAATAATAGTATCTATAATAATATCTTTATTGGTATCTTTTCTTGGCTCTAGTAAACCTTAGGTTAGTTTTGTAATATTACTAATAAAATCAATTAGATTAATAGTATTATTTGTATTAAAAAATTTAGTATAGTACTATTATTTATAATATTATAATTTATTATAATAATAATTTTTTTTTAATAACGATAGTATCTATAATAAATTTATTTTTGGAACTTAGTTTGACCCTTTCTCTTTCTTTGTCAAATAATAATATTATTATAAAAAAAAATATTATTAATAATGGTTTTTGTCAAATAATAATATTATTATAAAAAAAAATATTATTAATAATGGTTGTTGAGACATGGTTATATTCTCATGGCTAATTAGATTCTCTACATCTATTTAATTCAATAAATTTAATTCTTCATCCAATTAATTTAAAAAATTTCGACCACATTTTCTTTTATATGATTTTTCCATTGAAGCGTTTAAAATCAATAACTCATTTTCTCAATCTAGATAACCAAAATCAAGAACTCATTTTCTCAATCCAGATAAACAAGATTTTCTGAAGAAAAATAAAAAATTTAAAATAATGATGTGTACACGGAATTGAAAAAGGGCGGAAATAGTGCACACCGGATGGAAAAATGGCTAAAAAATAGTCAACCATGGGCAAAAGCGCAGGAAGAGATAAAAATTGTTGTATTGGAATGGATCAACATTAACCATTCCAATTGTATAATAATTAATTGTGGTTTAATTGTGTATCTCTTAGTTTAATTGTATAATAATTTGGAGCAGTAAATTCCGCAAAATTCCAAAATTAAAAGATGAAAAAACTATTGGATTCATGTATTTGACCCTTAATCTACATGTTTACAGTACACGGAAGTCGTGTTGCCCAATGACTATTCAAAAGTGGTGTGGTGGAATAGACGACGATCGTGTTTGATGGACCAAAAATAATGAGTTATTACGTCAACGTCAACGCGCACACTCGTCGATTAAATTTGATATATCGCCTCTATTTTAATCACTTATCTATATTAAACTCGCCTCTATTTTAATCACTTATCTATATTAAACTGAAATATTTAACATTTAGTCCTCTCTCTCTCTCTTTAATATGATTCCAATTCTTTGAGAAAACAGCTTTGTCTCATTATAAAAAATTAGTACCATAACAATACGTTATGTGTTGCTTCTACCAATATGTTTTGGATTTTTGTTATGGCTAACGAATATGTTAACGCGCACAATTGTCGATTAAATTCGATATATTGCGTCTATTTTAATCACTAATATATATTAAACTGAAATATTTAACCTTTAGTCCTCTGTCTCTTTAATATGATTCCAATTCAGAGAGAAAACAGCTTTGTCTCATTATAAAAAATTGGGACCATAACATTACGTTATGTGTTGCTTCTACCCATATGTTTTGGATTTTTGTTATGGCTAACGAATGTGTTAACCATCACACTTGATGTTTAGTTTTTTTTTAATGTAGTTTTTAAATTGTTGGATGTGTGTTATATACTCTGCACAGGGTTGGGAAACAACTTATTTTTTTTGGAAGACCCAACCATGATTTTTCACATGGTTTTAAGCATGATGAGTTTGCCTATGGTGATTTTTCACATGGTTTTGGTCCTTGGAAATGTCATTTTATTTTATTTATTTATTTATTTATTTATGTTGGACAGTTGCATCATACATGGATTTTAACATATTATGTTGTATATATGACATGAACTATGATGCATATCATGAATTTGTATGGGTAGGAGTAAGAGAATTTTGCTCCAATTTACACTACTCCACAAACCGATCCAATCATAGCATAGTTTTAGGCATTTTTTTCTCCAAAATATGGTTATGAATTAGCTCAAGCATCCAAGGTTTCTGATTTTCCAAGAATTGAGTTTTCCTTTCTTAAGAGATAATCCAAACAACTGCAGATATATTATCTCAATTGTTATCTTTCTATCATGTACTCTTACAACATGTAGCCAGATCACATCTCAAAAAAACCATCAATATGAGAGTTACCAAGTCATACAAACCTTTAGTCATGATATCAAATACTACTACTTGCTTCCTCTAAGATCAACATCCCTTTGCCTTATTTTCACATAACACTCAAAGTTCCCTTTTCCACGCTCTTCAGCTTGAAAACATCAATCAATATGTTCATTAAACGTATCAATCAACAAGCTTCAACATCGTATCCATCAAGGTCTTTGCATCTCCCTCTGAAGTTATCATGGCTCATTTTCATTTTTCAAGAGATCATATCAGATGTTGATCAATATCACCAGGTTTTATGCACAACCGTCATGCTTCTATACATCGAGTACCCATATGGAAGAGTCATAATTTCATCTAGTATTTAAACGAGACATACCATGCACATGATTCCAAATATATCCTACCATATCTCTGAATACATGAATTCTACTTTCTAAAGAAGAGCTCTTATCTAAAGATGTGCATACCTGTTTCCTTCATTTTGTCATCTAGTCAACTTCTTTTATGAACTGCCTCTTTCTTTGAAGAAAATGTCTATGATGAGGCCCCTTTCTCAAGATGATAAAATACTTCAGTTATTCCTTCATGTTGCAACTAAACTAGTAAACATGTTTTATTCTTGCTTACATAATATTCCAGACTTTGTCCATAAAATTCTAGTGGAATATACGCTTTCCAAGATTCTTCCATATATTGAAGAACCTTCTCATCAAGGATCCTTCTAATCATTTCCTGCTAGAAGAATATTTATATAACATGCCATGCCTGCAAGAGGACATCTCTGAGGTAAAAAAATCTTTGTCAATGTATCATGAGTGTGCAATTATGCTTGCTGCAAACAAGGCAATGTCCTTGTCATTACTATAGGGATATGAAACATAAATAAGGATCCTTTAAAAGGGAAAAATGGTGGTTTTTACCATCTCACATGGATATGCACGAAAATTTCTTGTCAAGGAACTTGGATCATTGCTTTATAACCTGGAGTCAATGGGACTGTTACTCCTGGATCCTTAAGCTTCAAAAAGATGAAACATTCTCGGTCAGGACTTACAGGTCAAGACCTTACAATGTTGACCATTCATCACATGTTATGGGCATATCTATTTTCTAGTTTCTAGTGTAAAAGGATATAGTAGCATGGCAACACCATAACATTATGTTGTTAAGAAACCAGCTCACAAAAAGATAGATCAACACCTTAGAATTCAGCCTCTTCGAGGGGGCAACCTCCTTTACATTACAAAAATGAACAATTCTTTGATGATACAAATGACTAAACCTCCCTTCTATATATAGGAGTCTCAGGGATCACAATATAATCAAGCCCACCTAACAATAATAACATAAGGGCACAACAATAACAATAGTGGGCTTCTATGGGGCACACTAATAACAATATGGGGACAATAGGGGCACAATAATAGCAATACGAGATACAATGACAACAGTAATGCTGGAATCACTAGTATTCTAGGGACCTAACATGCCCCTCTCCTTCCGAAAAGCGTTGTCCTCAACGCTTGAGTAGTTCTAGATGCTTCTATATAAAATTATCATCCTCCCATGTGGAATCTTCAGCGGATAAGTTCTTCGATTTGATGAGATAGTGCGAAATTGATCGATTTCGTAGATGTCGAGTTCTTGTTTCTGTGACTGCTTCCGGTTCCAATATGATTTTTCCTTCCTCATCAAGTTCTGGCAATATTGTTTGAACTAGGAGCTTGTCACCTATAACCTTCTTTAAACATGAAACATGGAAAACTGGGTGCACTTGGGAAGCTGCAGGAAGCTCCAACTTGTATGCCATAGTACAAAACTTTTTCAACACCTTGTACGGACCATAATACTTTGATGATAATTTATCATCCTTTTTAGCTTGCTTGAGGGACATTTGTTTATCTGGTTGTAGCCATAGGAATACCCAATCACCTACATCAAAACTTCTTTCATTACAATGTTGACCTACCTGTTGTTTCATTCTATTTTGCGCCAACGTGAGGTTATCCTTTAAGAGTTGGAGAACTTGTTGTTGATGCTCAATGTGATGTTCCACTGCTTGAACCTTAGAATTTTCTCTTAAATATGGTGTGATGGAAGTAAAAAGGATGTATCATGCCCAAATCATAGCTCACATTAGATATTCAGATTGGGTCCCAAACTTGGTCACTACTAGGAAGAAAACAGGAGAAATCAAACTCCGTGTTGATTTTAGAAACTTGAACAAAGTCTCATTAAAAGACAACTATCCTCTCCCAAAAATGGACCAAATTCTTCAGAGTGTAATAGGCTCATCCAAAATTTCATTTCTTGATGGATTTTCTGGACACAACCAAATCTTAGTTCAACCAGAGGACCAAGCAAAGACTGCATTTACTACTCGTTGGGGCACTTTCATGTATTTTAAGATGTCTTTTGGATTAATGAATGAAGGAGCAACATTTCAAGGAGCTATGGATATAGCTTTTGCCAAAGAAATCCATGACTTTCTAGTTGTTTACCAAGATGACATCACAGTCTTTTCAAAATCTGACAATGAACATCTAGACCACCTAAGGAAAGTCTTCATTAAATGCAGAAAATTTGGTATTTCCTTAAATACCCAAAAGACACTCTTTGGTCTAGAAGAAGGTAAACTTTTGGGATACATTGTATCCAAAGATGGAATTAGAATAGTTACAGCTAGAATAGAGGCAATCTTGACCATCACCCATCCTAGAAACATCAAAGAATTATAGTCATTTTTAGGCAAGATAAATGTTCTTAGGAGATTCACTTCAAACTTAGCATAATTAATTAGAGAACTAAATAACATGTTAAGGAAATACTCAACAATTAAGTGGATAGTGGAGGCTATGCAGTCCTTTGAGGCCATCGAAGAAGCCCTTACCAAAACTCTAGTCCTCATATATCTTGATTTCCAAAAAGATTTTATAATTTTTTCTTTCGCTTCAAAACATACTATTGCATCAGTCTTGTTGCAAAAGAATGATCAAGGATATGAGAAACCAATTGCATTTTTCAGTAAATCGTTAAGAGATGCAACACTAAATTACAACATAATGGAAAAACAAACACTGGCTTAAGTGAAGTCTATTAAAGATTTCAGAGTATACATCAGGGAAAATTTTAAGAACCTCCCCTAAATTTACATGTATAATAAATGGGCGAATCTCCATGGTATATACGAAAAATGGAAGGCGATTTTATCAATAATATGATATGTATATATAATTTTTTAGCGAATCTCTCACCAGGCATGGAAAATATTATACTCAATTATAAAATCTTGTGTTTATTGAATACACAAATGAAATCATTGCATTTCTTTAAAATATATTTTGAAATCAAAATTACCGAAATTACATATCGATAACCTAGTGGGTGTAGGATAAAATTCACCCGTGCCATTCACAGAAAGCATGAGAAGAAATCTAATACTATATATAAAACCAAGAAAAATTCAAATTCATCACTTCTAGGGACCTCGTAACCACCCTGCCAATACACAAGTATGTTCCTGTTTGCAATTAGAAAAATTACCCAAATTACAATCTATTTACTCCAGCATATGTTGGAAAGCTATAGAAGGTTGACTAGTGCAATCAATTCATTCCTTTTAGCCCTGGATTTGTTTCAGTTTAAAACAGAAGCATACAAATATACTTGTCCAATGTCTATGCTTTAACCATTCACCTTAAGATGTTTTTACAATATAATTTCCTAAGTCTATTTAATATCTTCATTATCATAAAAACCAACCTATATCCATCTTAACTCCACATCTACCACTCTTAGGGGGATGAAATCTATTTATCCCTCTGAGTACTTGGTAGACCGAGAATTAAGATGGATCTAGGATGATAAAATTTCCCCTTTAAATAGTCTATGCTCACATGAATACCATGGTATTACCATGGGTCAATACCATGGGTTATCATAAACCTGGAGCTTAAACATTACTATTAGTAATTTATAAAAATTAATAAAATTAATAGTTGATTTTTATTTTAACCAAGCTAAAATGTTTAACATACATTAAATTACAACATCCATTTTTACTCTTGATCGGATCAAATATTTTTTCACTCTATGCTAGTTTACATATCACGATATTTGATACCTCTCGGGGGTTAGTAGATCCAGAGTAAAGATGGATCTATGCTGGTTTAATTACCCCATTTAAATAGGCTACATTCCAGGTGAATACCATGGGTCAATACCATGTGCCATTTTGGTGAATACCATGTGCCATTTTTATTTTTATTAATACTAATATTAGGGTTAATAATGTTTTTTTGCATGGTATTAATAAAAATTTAGTCCATGGTATTTGTCCCATAGTATTTTGCCCATAGGTTTCACCTAAATATAACACATTTTTTGAGTGTTCGTAAATATAAGGTGAGTTATGGAGTAAATATAAAAAACGTTTTATTTGTTTACCATACCTCTTGTTTATTTATATTTTTCTTAATTTACCGTACCTCTTTTACAAATATGGTATTTGGCCCATAGGATTCACTTAAATAAAACCTCTTTCTTGAGCCTTCATAAATAGAACAAGGGTTATGGACTAAATATAAAAAGAGGTTTTATTTATTTACCATGCGTCTAGTTTATTTATATTTTTATTTATTTACCATACCTTTTGAATAAGTATAAAAAGACGTTTTTTTTATTTGGAGCTTAATTGTATAATAATTTGGAGCGGTAAATTCGCCACAATTCCAAAATTAAAAGATAAAAGAAACTATTGGATTCATGTACTTGACCTTTAATCTACATATTTACAGTACACGGAAGTCGTGTTGCCCAATGACTATTCAAAAGTGGTGTGGTGGAATAGACGACGATCGTGTTTGATGGACCAAAAATAATGAGTTATTACGTCAACGCGCACACTCGTCGATTAAATTTTATATATCGCGTCTATTTTAATCACTTATCTATATTAAACTGAAATATTTAACATTTAGTCCTCTCTCTCTCTCTTTAATATGATTCCAATTCTTTGAGAAAACAACTTTGTCTCATTATAAAAAATTAGGACCATAACAATACGCTATGTGTTGCTTCTACCAATATGTTTTGGATTTTTGTTATGGCTAACGAATATGTCAACCATCACACTTGATGTTTATTTTTTTTTAAATGTAGTTTTTATTCTTTATGGTTAATTATATATTTCTTTCTCGTTAATTATATATTTTAAGGTTCAAGTCTCAAATAAATTTATGGAGTGGTACTTAGAGCCTCCTAGGCTCCACCATATGCATTCCAAATGTGAAAGACAACCACCTTCATTCTGTGATCCAACCACCATGAGAGCTTGAAAAATATCTATAAATAGCACTCTTGCGGGATCAATTCAACAAGGAGAAGAAATACATTGTCATGGTCCCAAAATCTACGTAGAATTCCCACATATTTCGAAGATTGATTTCATAAACATTATGAAGTTCCAATATTTTACCATTTAAAGTCTTGGAAAGCTTCTTTATAGAGAGAGAGAGAGATCGACCAAAATAAGGAGAAAAGGATCTCCCTTTCAAGGATAGGAGAGGGCTCACCTTGCACAATCCATTGTCCTCAATGTTTCTTTGTAGACCATTGGCACTTCAATAAATTATTAGTAAAAGAGTGTTGCTTCTAATTACTCTTTTATTGTATAGGAGAGAAAATAAAAATTTTAAACTTTGGCATCTCCTCAAAAATGATGGCAAGAAGTCATGGCCCTCAGTATTCCAACAATAATGCTCTAGTATTGGAGGTCTCAATTTTAATATGTCAACCTCGGTTTGTATAGATTAAGAGGTATCTTCCACTGTATATCCAATTCACAATTTCCCCTCTTCTTAATGCATACTAACCCATGGAAGCAATTGTCCTTTTCGTCAAGTGGAATGGGTGGGAATACTCATCAACAATCACTCAAATTGGCTTAATCTTGTAAGGGATCAGAATGTAGGAATCAAAGTGTAGGAATTGAAGCTATAGAAATAGAGTTTCAAAGAGTAAAATGACAATGAAGTAAAGTTGCTGGAATTAAAACTATGCTAATTTCCTTAAAATACCTATCCTATGTTTGCATGGAAATCTACTATACCTATTTTTCTAGGAAATTAAATCAAACCACATAACAAAAAAAAAAGATTGTGTGATCCTGTAAGGTAAACCTAGAGATGTGATAATTTTCTCTTCAATCTACCCCCATTCACTAAATCATGCTAAAATGAAAAATGAAGGCTATTTTTAGATAAATAACATAAATCTATAAGAAATTATGCAAATACAAAGATCCCAGGTTTGTTCTATAGGAATCCCTGTAATTCTACATGAAAAAATGTGATTTCATAGCAAACTCCTAGAAATTATATAAGTACAACAACCTGATGAAACGTTGATAAAAATTGGTAGATGAAGTTGCTTATAGCTCACAAAAAAGTATGGCAATCACCTATCAACTAAGAAACATCAAATTCCAATCATCTAGAGGAAACATCAAACTTTGCTAAGTTACTACACTTGACTAAAACAACAAAAGAAATGATGAAAACCTAAGAAATCAACATTAAAATAAAGTAGAAAAGGTACAAGAGGGTATTCTAGAGAACTTGTGGGCGAGTCCTGCCCAAGGTACTCAAAAGCTCGAATAAAATCAACACAATATTCTTTCCAAATGGAGCTATTTTTCCATTAATGTAAAATTGAAATTACATAAGTTTAAAAGTAAAAGTTGCAAGACTACAAATGAAAATTTTGTTCTTCCTCTTGAAAAAATCTCTCCTCTCATTTATCACAATTCCTCCTCTTATATAGTATGCTGAGTGGGTAGCCTCCTGTTGGACCGTTAATATGCCATTATTATTATCACTTTTGAACACTTATTCCACCCATTTCTACTATTCTTCATCATGTCATTTATTATAATTTATTATATAAATCCATTTTATGATGATTTATGCTTCTATGGATGAATATTATTTATTCTCCTTTATTTCTAATAAATTGATGATTATGCATGATTTTATCAATGATAGTTTTAATAAATCAGTTGTAACATTATTCACCATTTTTAGCCTCCAAGATAATTTCCAGATTGAAGATTTGATCATTAAAAGTGCCAACTCAGAAATTCGCTGGAATAAGAAGTGACAGTTTTGCGGTTGAGATTCTGAGCAAATGAAGATGAATCAAATCCATTTTATGATGATTTATGCTTCTATGGATGAATATTATTTATTCTCCTTTATTTCTAATAAATTGATGATTATGCATGATTTTATCAATGATAGTTTTAATAAATCAGTTGTAACATTATTCACCATTTTTAGCCTCCAAGATAATTTCCAGATTGAAGATTTGATCATTAAAAGTGCCAACTCAGAAATTCGCTGGAATAAGAAGTGACAATTTTGCGGTTGAGATTCTGAGCAAATGAAGATGAATCTGGAAAATCCGGAACATGGGTTTTGTCCAGAACGGACCCAATTAATTTTATTAAAGAACGGTTTGCCCAAATTCGGCTTGTACTGAGAGAAACGCAGGGTTCTTTGAGCACGATTTTCTGAGATTTGTTGTTGCGGCCGTCCTCCAAATCTCAGCTGCAAAGCCAAATTCGTCTTGCTCTTGTTGAAAGCTGGATGGAAATATATCTTCTTGTTTATCAATTGGTTGGAAACAATCCAATTTTGTAATGTAAATCATGTTGTAGTTATCTCTATTGTAACTGCTCTCTGATCTCTCTCTATTTAAATGAAAACAGAGATCAGAGATGGGGGGATTTATGGGATGATTTTTGGGGATGAAAAATGACGGAAAAATGATGAAGAATGATGGTGGATTATTCATGATAGGATAGGGATTGTTGCATGTTGTAATTCTCAAGCATTTGATGTTGTAATGATTCCACAATTTTCTGATTAATACATGATTTGGGAGTTGCTGTTCATTCTTTTCCTTCTGAAGTAACCCAGCAGCATCCGCTGGAAGCTAAGGGCCCAGCCTCTGGTGGAGTACGCTACTGCTGTGTATCATATCTTTACAATTGCTTTCGTGTGATGGTTTGATTTCCTTTTCATTTCTTTAAATTGTTTGTTCAGTAATCTTTTGTTTATGAACATTTCATTGAAATCATAATTGGATTGCGTCAGTGATAGAATTATTAATTATAACCTGAAATGCCCTGCTGATAATTCTGATCTAATGCTGCGCTATCTAATTAAGACTATGGTTCATTTAATTTCTGCTCATTTATAATTGCAATGGCTGTTCAATTAAGTTACTATTCAATTATAACTACGATTGTTGTTGCTTCAATAACTGCGATTAATGTTCATGCTGATAGGTTGCTGATTCAATTACATTTATAGTTGCTGTGTCTTTCTAATTACTTAGTTTTGCTGTTCGGTTCCATTTAGGATTGCTGATTTGTTGTTTCATTTACTTGCCATTTCTTAAGGACAGACTCAGGCTGTAGTGAGTGTCAGCTTCTGCTATTTGGCTCCCAAACCTCTGATTTGCTCCCATCAGCTATGAAAGGGATAGGTTATTGCCACCAAATCCTTGGCTGATGTGCTGTTCTATTTCATTGTTATTTCCTTTACTTGCCATTTCATTTATATTCATCAAGGACGATCTCAGGCTGTAGTGAGCCCCAGCATCTGCTACCTAGCTCCCAGACCTCGTATTTGTTCTCATCAGTTATGAAAAGGATGGGTTATTGCTACGGAACCTTCAACTGATGCAATGCTTGGTGTGATTTAGCCTTTTGAAGTAGTTAAGTTGTAGACATGCACCCATTTACTTTGTTGTTCATTTCTATTGATTAATTGCACTAGTTTGCTTTTAAAGAGTTTTCCTAGTTTACTTTCAATGGCAGCTTTAGTTCAAGTTCGATTTCCTTTTGATTGCTTTAAAGCAGGACTGTCAACTGTAGAGAACATTGGTTATTGCTTCCTCGTTCCCAGATTGATTGTCTTGTTCTGGTTTGATTTCAATTGCATCAATCTCTAGAGGAATGAGTTATTGCTACTATATCCTCAATTGATGTTTGCTGAGTGAATAGTTGGATTTCAGAGCATTTGAGTTTATGTTATTGTTAGATTTCTTTTTCAAGCATTCATTTACTTTTGTAGCTTTTAAGCACTATACTACAAAACATTACTCTTGAGTAAATAGCCGCCTCAGACTGAGTACACTCTTGAAATAAAAAGTCGTCCCTGGGTTGATAATTAATGTGAAGGTAATTAGGAGTTCAAAAGACACCTTTTTATCGCTCCACACCTCCTCAATAGGAGGGTTTCCTTCCTTCCAAAAATCCCTAAAGTCATGATAGATGGATCTGTAGGGCTTGTCATGAAACTACCTCTTAACTGCTGATAAGTCTTTTTTTCTAGCAGTCCTATAGGTGCATAATGATAATTGAGGGGACAGAGCCCCTATCTCCATAGTATGTTATTGGGGGATACTAGAGGAATCCATCATTTATTTAAAAAACTTCTCAAATGAAGATGCTAAAGTTGCCAAGGGTCACATAAGGAATTAGTATGGTTAAATCACTTAAGCACACTCTCAACATAAGTAACAACATGTAAATTGTTGGATGTGTGTTATATACTCTGCACAGGGTTGGGGGAAACACCTTATTTTTTTTGGGAAGACCCAACCATGATTTTTCACATGGTTTTATGCATGGTGAGTTTGCCTATGGTGATTTTTCACATGGTTTTGGTCCTTGGAAATGTCATTTTTTTTTTATGTTGGACAGTTACATCATACATGGATTTTAACATATTATGTTGTATATATGACATGAACTATGATGGATAGCATGAATTTGTATGGGTAGGAGTAAGATAATTTTGCTCCAATTTACACTACTCCACAAACCCATCCAATCATAGCATAGTTTCAGGCATTTTTTTTCTCCAAAATATGGTTATGAATTAGCTCAAGCATCCAAGGTTTCTGATTTTCCAAGAATTGAGTTTTCCTTTCTTAAGAGATAATCCAAACAACTGCAGATATATTATCTCAATTGTTATCTTTCTATCATGTACTCCTACAACATGTAGCCAAATCACATCTCAAAAAAACCATCAATATTAGAGTTACCAAGTCATAAAAACCTTTATTCATGATATCAAATACTATTACTTGCTTCCTCTAAGATCAACATCCCTTTGGTTTATTTTCACACAATACTCAGAGTTCCCTTTTCCATGCTCTTAAGCTTGAAAACATCAATCAATATGTTCATTAAATATATCAATCAACAAGCTTCAACATCATATCCATCAAGGTCTTTGCATCTCCCTCTGAAGTTATCATGGCTCATTTTCATTTTTCAAGAGACCATATCGGATGTTGATCAATATCACCAGGTTTTATGCACAACCGTCATGCTTCTATACATCGAGTACCCATATGGAAGAGTCATTATTTCATCTAGTATTTAAACAAGACATACCATGCACATGATTCCAAATATATCCTACCATATCTATGAATACATGAATTCTACTTTCTAAAGAAGAGCTCTTCTCTAAAGATGTGCATACCTATTTCCTTCATTTTGTCATCTAGTCAAATTCTTTCATGAACTGCCTCTTTCTTTGAAGAAAATTTCTATGATGAGGCTCCTTTCTCAAGATGATAAAATAGTTAAATTATTCCTTCATGTTGCAACTAAACTAGTAAACATGTTTTATTCTTGCTTACATAATATTCCAGACTTTGTCCATAAACTTCTAGTGGAATATATGCTTTCAAAGATTCTTCCATATATTGAAGAACCTTCTCATCAAGGATCCTTCTAATCCTTTCCTGCTAGAAGAATATTTATATAACATGCCATGCCTACAAGAGGACATCTCTGAGGTAAAAAATCTTTGTCAATGTATCATCAGTGAGCAATTCTGCTTGTTGCAAACAAGGCAATGTCCTTGTCATTACTACAGTGATATGAAACATAAATAAGGATCCTTTAAAAGGGAAAAATGGTGGTTTTTTCCATCTCACATGGATATGCACGAAAATTTCTTGTCAATGAACTTGGATCATTGCTTTATAACTTGGAATCAATGGGACTATTACTCCTCGATCCTTAAGCTTCAAAAAGAAGAAACATTCTCGGTCAGGACTTACAAGTCAAGACCTTACAATGTTGACCATTCATCACATGTTATGGGCATATCTATTTAATAGTTTCTAGTGTAAAAGGACGTTGTAGCATGGCAACACCATAACATCATGTTGTTAGGAAACTAGCTCACAAAAAGATAGAAAAGATAGATCAACACCTTGGAATTCAGCCTCTTCGAGGGGGAAACCTCCTTTACATTACAAAAATGAACAATTCTTTGATGATACAAATGACTAAACCTCCCTTCTATATATAGGAGTCTAAGGGGTCACAATATAATCAAGCCCACCTAACAGTAATAACATAAGGGCACAACAATAACAATAGTGGGCTTCTATGGGGCACACTAATAACAATATGGGGACAATAGGGGCACAATAATAGCAATAAGGGATACAATGACAACAGTAATGCTGGAATCACTAGTATTCTAGGGACCTAACATGTCCCTCTCCTTCTGAAAAACGTTGTCCTCAACGCTTGAGTAGTTCTAGATGCTTCTATATAAAATTCTCATCCTCCCATGTGGAATCTTCAGCGGATAAGTTCTTCGATTTGATGAGATAGTGAGAAATTGATCGCTTTCGTAGATGTTGAGTTCTTGTTTCTGTGACTGCTTCCGGTTCCAATATGATTTTTCCTTCCTCATCAAGTTCTGGCAATATTGTTTGAACTAGGAGCTTGTCACCTATAACCTTCTTTAAACATGAAACATGGAAAACTGGGTGCACTTGGGAAGCTGCAGGAAGCTCCAACTTGTATGCCATAGTACAAAACTTTTGCAACACCTTGTACGGACCATAATACTTTGGTGATAATTTATTATCCTTATTAGCTTGCTTGAGGGACATTTGTTTATATGGTTGTAGCCATAGGAATACCCAATCACCTACATCAAAACTTCTTTCATTGCGATGTTGATCTGCCTTTTGTTTCATTCTATTTTGCGCGAACGTGAGGTTATCCTTTAAGAGTTGGAGAACTTGTTGTTGATGCTCAATGTGATGGTCCATTGCTTGAACCTTAGAATTTTCTCTTAAATATGATGTGATGGAAGTAAAAAGGATGTATCATGCCCAAATCATAGCTCTCATTAGATATTCCGATTGGGTCCCAAACTTGGTCACTACTAGGAAGAAAACATGAGAAATCAAACTCCGTGTTGATTTTAGAAACTTGAACAAAGTCTCATTAAAAGACAACTATCCTCTCCCAAAAATGGACCACATTCTTCAGAGTGTAATAGGCTCATCCAGAATTTCATTTCTTGATGGATTTTCTGGACACAACCAAATCTTAGTTCAACCAGAGGACCAAGCAAAGACTGCATTTACTACTCCCTGGGGTACTTTCATGTATTTTAAGATGTCTTTTGGATTAATGAATGAAGGAGAAACATTTCAAAGAGCTATGGATATAGCGTTTGCCAAAGAAATCCATGAATTTCTAGTTGTTTACCAAGATGAAATCATAGTCTTTTCAAAATCTGATAATGAACATCTAGACCACCTAAGGAAAGTTTTCATTAAATGCAGAAAATTTGGTATTTCCTTAAATACCCAAAAGACACTCTTTGGTCTAGAAGAAGGTAAACTTTTGGGATACATTGTATCCAAATATGGAATTAGAATAGATACAGCTAGAATAGAGGCAATCTTGACCATCACCCATCCTAGAAACATCAAAGAATTATAGTCATTTTTAGGAAAAATAAATGTTCTTAGGAGATTCATTTCAAACTTAGCAGAATTAATTAGAGAACTAAATAACATGTTAAGGAAATACTCAACAATTAAGTGGACAGTGGAGGCTAAGCAGTCCTTTGAGGCCATCGAAGAAGCCCTTACCAAAACTCTAGTCCTCATATATCTTGATTTCCAAAAAGATTTTATAATTTTTTCTTTCGCTTCAAAACATATTATTGCATCAGTCTTGTTGCAAAAGAATGATCAAGGATATGAGAAACCAATTGCATTTTTCAGTAAATCTTTAAGAGATGCAACACTAAAGTACAACATAATCGAAAAACAAGCACTAGCTTTAGTGAAGTCTATTAAAGATTTCAGAGTATACATCAGGGAAAATTTTAAGAACCCCCCCTAAATTTACATGTATAATAAATGGGCAAATCTCCATGGTATATAGGAAAAATGGAAGGCGATTTTATCAATAATATGATATGTATATATAATTTTTTGGCGAATCTCTCACCAGGCATGGCAAATATTTTACTCAATTATAAAATCTTGTGTTTATTGAATATACAAATGAAATCATTGCATTTCTTTAAAATATCTTTTGAAATCAAAATTACCGAAATTACATATCGATAACCTAGTGGGTGTAGGATAAAATTCACCCGTGCCATTCAAAGAAAGCATGAGAAGAAACCTAATACTATATATAAAACCAAGAAAAAATCAAATTCATCACTTCTAGGGACCTCGTAACCACCCTGCCAATACACAAGTATGTTCCTATTTGCAATTAGAAAAATTACCCAAATTACAATCTGTTTACTCCAGCATATGTTGGAAAGCTATAGAAGGATGACTAGTGCAATCAATCCATTCCTTTTAGCCTTGGATTTGTTTCAGTTTAAAACAGAAGCATACAAATATACTTGTCCAATGTCTATGCTTTAACCATTCACCTTAAGATGTTTTTACAATATAATTTCCTAAGTCTATTTAATATCTTCATTGTCATAAAAACCAACCTATATCCATCTTAACTCCACATCTACCACTCTTAGGGGGATGAAATCTATTTATCCCTCTGAGTACTTGGTAGACCCAGAATTAAGATGGATCTAAGATGATAAAATTTCCCCTTTAAATAGTCTATGCTCACATGAATACCATGGTATTACCATGGGTCAATACCATGGGTTATTGTTTTTTTTTCCCTTGGAAAAAGTCGTAATTTCCATTAATTTTGAAAATTACATTTTGTAGATGCCAAAGCATTGCAAAGACAAGGCTATGTAGCCTGAAAAAAAATGGTTGACACAAGTGTCAAGTACAGCGAAAAAAACTGATAAAATAAACCATGCCTGGAGCACTGAGATGCCAGATAGGGGGAAGATCAAGTTTTCCTCCCCTTTTTCTTCTCTACCTTGCGCCACTCGCCTTGGGCCGGATGCATGGGAACGAGTTGAAGTGGGTTTTCCTCACCGGGTCGAGGGTTTTCCTTGTCAGAGTCCGAGGTGTCCGATTTATGCTGCCTTTTGGTTCCACTGAGTTCCATTGTGTCGAAAGCCTTTTCCGGTTGCGATTCCATGGGCACTTGTGGAGATTGTTTCTGCGGTTCTGCTTGGCTGTTCTCATTTGGGATGGGCAATTCCTCCTCACCTTCTTCCTCTTCCTCAGGGTCTGGTGGGGGGAATGTCCACCCTTTTCTTTTCCCAGATTTCCTCCTTCTTTGGCTATCTTTTTTGAAATCTGGGTAGGCATTTTGTAGGTGCCCTGTTTGCCGACATATTCTGCATCAGAATGCTGTATTTTCATAATCTATTGTTTGCATCTAGCTACGATCTTTATGCTTCAGTACTATGCGGTCCGGTAATCCTTTGCTGAGATCAACTTCCACACAGATACGTGCAAAAGTGTAGATTCCATCTTCCACTCACTGAGTATCCATTTTAATATATCTGCCAAAGGAGTTTTTGATGCATGCGAGAGTCTTTTGGTCCCAAAAATGTGCAGGGAGGTTATGTAGTCGTACCCACACTGGCATCCTGGAAACGATGAAGGAGTTTGCATCAAACTCTGGGGTCCAAGGTGTAATGAAGAGTCCTGAAGATCCCCAAAACCACGGTCCCTCCTGAATTACTAGGGCCCTGACCTCTTCTGAAGGGAGTTTGACTATAAAAAAGCCTTTGGAGCAGAGCATGACGTCACAATTAAGAGACCATTTTGTGAAAATCCAGTGAAAAAGGTCCATGGGTTTTGGCCAGAAACCGTTGAAGTGACAGATGAGGGCTTGTCTTTCGTAAATGTTACGTACCTCCTCTACTTCTGCTGTATCTATTGTTAGTTCAGGTGTATAGTTCAGTTGCTCCACGATATATGGGCTGGGTTCTGTTCTGGCCTGCTATGGAGCTGCAGAAGAAGATTTTCCCCCTTGTAGAATATGCTTGTAAGATGTTCCTTCGCTTCTGTGCTATTGGTGTGGTTCTGGGTTGTGTTTTGCTTTAGATCCACTGCCCCCTTCTGTTTGTTTTCGTGGGCCACTAGCTGTTGCACCTCCACGTAGCCTCATGTTGAGTATAATATTAGATCCTGGCTTGATGTTGTAGTCGTCAATTGCTCTGTGATCTTGTAACGATCTTCCCTCAGAGAGCAGATGTTGATATCCTTCTGGGAAGCCAATGTGATTGGCAATGTTTTTCTTCAGATTTGAGACACTGTCTGAAGCTTGAACCCAGATTAGGGTTGATTTCCTAGAGGGGGGCTTTATAATGATTTGGAAGCGTGGATTTGGTAAATTTGCCGCCACAGAGACAGTGGGAGTTGTTCTCCTCTGTTTTGTAATACCATGGGTTATCATAAACCTGGAGCTTAAAAATTACTATTAGTAATTTATAAAAATTAATAAAATTAATAGTTGATTTTTATTTTAACCAAGCTATAATGTTTAACATACATTAAATTACAACATCCATTTTTGCTCTTGATCGGATCAAATATTTTTTCACTCTATGTTAGTTTACATATCATGATATTTGATACCTCTCGGGGGTTAGTATATCCAGAGTAAACATGGATCTATGCTGGTTTAATTCCCCCATTTAAATAGGCTACATTCCAGGTGAATACCATGGGTCAATACCATGTGCCATTTTGGTGAATACCATGGGTCAATACCATGTGCCATTTTTATTTTTATTAATACTAATATTAGGGTTAATAATGTTCTTTTGCATGGTATTAATAACAATTTAGTCCATGGTATTTGTCCCATAGTATTTTGCCCATAGGTTTCACCTAAATATAACACATTTTTTGAGTGTTCGTAAATATAAGGTGACTTATGGAGTAAATATAAAAAAATGTTTTATTTGTTTACCATACCTCTTGTTTATTTATATTTTTATTAATTTACCATACCTCTTTTACAAATATGGTATTTGGCCCATAGGATTCACTTAAATAAAACCTCTTTCTTGAGCCTTCATAAATAGAACAAGGGTTATGGACTAAATATAAAAAGAGATTTTATTTATTTACCATGCGTCTAGTTTGTTTATATTTTTATCTATTTACCATACCTTTTGAATAAGTATAAAAAGACATTTTGTTTATTTACCATACCTCCACTTTACTTATATTTTTATTTGTTTACACCATTGCATGTATATAAGGTGACTTATGGAGTAAATATAAAAAATGTTTTATTTATTTACCATACCTCTCATTTATTTATATTTTTATTAATTTACCATACCTCTTTTATAAATATGGTATTTGGGCCTTTGGGCCATAGGATTCACTTAAATAAAACCTATTCTTGAAAATGGGTGAATGGATTCACTTAAATAAAACCTATTCTTGAAAATGGGCGAATGGAAGGTTGTAACTCCTAATTTCAAGGGCTAAATTTACCTTTTTTACCCTCTCCCTTAAAATAAGGTGGGCTATTTGAGGTGATTTGTAAAAATGTACTATGATACAAAATATTCGCCCACTAGAAATTTAAAACCCCTTAATTTTGCCAAAGGGTGAACATTTGCCCCTAAAATTTTCTATGGTATACATCTTGTATTCACACATCATTGCTTATGTTCCAAATTCAGTAGTAAAAGACATTCTGACATAGAATGGGCCGGAAGGAAAGAGAAGCAAATGGATTGCCACTATTTTGGAGTATGACATAGAAATAAATCCTACAAAACTTATCAAAGGCCAAGGTTTAGCTAAACTCATGGTTGAATTTGAACTGTTAGGCCTTAGATATAAATTTCGTTGGTGCCCTAGATGATCAAGAAGAGACGGAGACTCCAAAGATCAGTGAACCTTTTATAGATTCACCTTGGTATGCAGATATCATATTTGTCTTACTGAATTTACAAGCTCCTCCTAGTTTATCTAGAACTAAAGCTAGATTTTTGAAAATGAAATCAATGAAATATTGTATCATAGATAATTTTTTATTTTGGAAAGATAACGGTGGTATTTTATTAAATTGTTACTGAAAGATGAAGCTGACAAAGCTATGCAATAATTTCATGCAGGAGATTGTGGAGGACACTTGTATTGGGAAACAACTGCTGATAAAATCCTAAGGGCTGGTTTCTACTGGCCCACCCCTTTTGCAGATGTCAAGAAACATGTGACCTCCTGTCATAAGTGCCAAATATTTGAGGGTAAAAGGAAGCTTTTAACTTTACCTCTCAAACCCATCTCCACAGAAATGCCATTTCAATAATGGGGATTAGACTTCATTGGAGAAATTCACCCAACCTCCTCAGCCTAGCATAAATGGATTTTGACAATCACTTATTAATTTACCAAATGGATAGAAGCCATCCATTTTAGACAAGCCACATACTTTGTCATTATCTCAATCCTTGAAAACAATATCCTGTCAAGATTTCGATGCCCCCAAAAGCTCATTACTGATAATGTAGTTGCTTTTAAATCCAAGAAAATGGTAGACTTTTGTAAAAAATATCACATTACCCTTGGCCATTCCACTGTCCATTACCCTCAAGGTAATGGACTTGCAGAATCCTCAAACAAAAGCCTTGTCAATATCATCAAGAAACTACTTGAAGGCAACAAGAAGACATGGAACAAAAAGTTGGTAAATTCCTTATGGACAGACAGACTAACTACCAAAAAGTCCTTTGGTACATCTCCTTATCAGTTAGTATATGGAATGGATGTTGTTTCTCCATTCTCTTTAGGAGTGCCAATGATGAAGATCATCCAGGAGTTGCAAGTAGAACCAAATGATATCCAAAGGAGGATAAATCAGACACTACACTTGCAACAAACCAGAGAATAATTCTATGTCAAATGAGAAGTGATCCAGAATAAAATCAAAAAGATTTTTAATAAAAAGACAAAAGTTGGTGATTTTTACATAGGTGATAAAGTTCTCAAATGGGATTAGAGAAGAGAAGATAAGGGCAAACATGGAAAATTTGATTTCCTATGGCAAGGCCCTTATATCATTTATGGTTAAAGAGGTAACAATGCATTTTTCTTGAGAGAGTTGGATGGAGAAGATCTACCTGGAGGACCTATCAATGGTAGAATGTTGAAGCATTAATTATCCACAGATTAACAGTAGTTCACTTTAATTTACTCATTTTATATAACATTGCAGAGTTTAGATCAGATTGGATGGTAATATTTTAAAGTTGAAGCCCGGAGAGAAGGCCCTGGGCTTTAAAAAGGTTCACCATCATAAATATGAATAAAGCAGAATCACATAAGAGCAGTTTACAAGTTACCTACAGTCACATTTCCAAAGGCTACTAATCTTAAAGTTCTTCACATTTCAACAGGAAACGTCATCCCCATGTGGAGCCATTATTAGGGTCCTATAATAATAGGATTCAAAATTTTGAATTGGCTATGGTTAGTCTTGTAATATTGTACATACTTTTTTTTTTGAAAAATGTTTTCCATATTAAAAATTAAAAAATGTAAAGAGGGTATGTTCTAAAAGAATAATCAAAGGAGAAAAAACAAAGAAAAATATCAAAAAAGTGAAAAATATGAACCCCAAAAAAGAAATAAAATATATCATGAAAGTGTGCAAATTCAAATGCCACTACTTTTTACTTTACTATGCAAAATAAGGTTGTGTGCAGCTTGTCAGAAATGCCACAATCCATGATGGTAAAATAGCTTAATCTTGACACATTCATGCTTTAAATTTCTTGTTAATAGATAGAGAATAAAGATCTAGCCAAATTGTTTAACCTTGGTAGATCAACAGTTAGGTAGAGAATTAAAATGAGCTCATCTATTTAATCTGAGCCATTGGAAGTTATAAGGTTAGAATTAGATAGTTTACTTGTCAAAAGAAAAGGAAATAAAGGGTCAGCAAGCTCGAATGCACCCAATGAAATGAAAAAAAAATGTTAGGGTAAATAAAGGGTAGGTAGAAGAAAGGTTGCAAATGCACAAGGATGCTGAGTCAAAGAGCACAATTTATCATGCTTAATCCTATGTTTTATATGCAAGAAAATTATGAGAAAGAAAGGATATCCACCAAGCTTCTTTGAGTAATTTCCCCTCATCTCACTACACCCCCACATCCTTATTTGCTAATTTCCCCATGATCCCGTTATCACTTATTAATTCCCCCTTTCCCCTCATTTTAATCCTTAGCCCTTGGTTTCACACATTTTCCCTAGTAATAACCCTTCAAAAATCACCCCCCTACACAAAACCCCTTTTCCCTAGTGTGAAACCCATTGCCCATTACAAATATTAACTTCCGCCCTTACTTTTTTTCCATATTTTCCTTCAAAACCCAAAAAACCCCTTTATCCTAAGTTTTATGCCCCTGATTTATCTAATTAACTCCCCCATTTCATATTTCCCTGACAAAACTTTTTAACACACCAACCTTTGGTGCAGTTTAAGAAACCCTCGCTTCATAAACCATGGTCCCACTTTTTTAACCTGCTGCTTATATTAAATCTTGACCTTATTTACTATTTAATGACAATTATTTGTAATTAAATCCAGGGCCCCGCAAATCCCTTTCTCGATTCCATCCATGCAATTTAACCACACGATAGCCCTCCGATCTCCTACCCCCAGATCCGATGGCGTACAGCCATATCGCGCAGGTTCATCATTCGACCGATAACAGCCCGAGAGCACACGAGATTCGCAGTTTTTCCTGGACATTGTTCTGTTACGTGGCAGCCCTAGGCTAGATCGCGCTCTTGTAGAAAATACGACCTACCCTCCAAAAGTGGTGAGATGGCCCAAAAAACCACCTCCCTGCCCAAACAAAAAACTGCCCACTGTTCATTTATATTTTTTGTGCCAAAATGTGGTTGTTATCGGTTAAAAGGCTAGAAAAGCCCCAATTCACTCTTTTCTCTTGTGTTTCACTACAACTGCTTCTTAGCCATTTGCGACACCCTCAATCCTCTGCAACCAATTTTACCACCGTTTGCTTCCTGAAGAAGCTATGGATACCCAATTGAAGCAACCAGTGGACAATTGAAGCCACCGTAACTTTTGCACCTCACTTCTGAAACCCCTCAAAACCTAATTCAAATCTATAAACCCAATTGGCTTCCCAAACCTCTCTGGACGTGAGACCTCTGCAAACCCCTCACCTAGACATCGACTACCTTACATTAGAAGACAAAGACTTCCAAATAAAGTACATAGATTCCCCTACCTACCTTATAAAGCTCCACTGCTGGAGTAAGGACAAATTCTTGAACCAGAACGACGACATTCACCCTTGGGAATCTAATATTCCCAACTATTTATTTCCATAAATACATCCATTCCCAGACATCATCCACATTTGTCATTCTTGCTACATCATCAGCTAAGAGCCATTGTCACCCTTGACCAACAAGTTTTGTTTACCATCACTGCAGAATATATCAACCAAATGCTGCAGGTCCAACCAAGCCCTAATGAGACCCCACTGTCTATTGGATACTTGTTGGACCTTTATGTCAAGTTACACCTATCCAGAATAGCCTAAATTTTCCAAACTTTCATCATAGAGGAATGTCATACTCCCATAGAGAGTAACCCTTATGTTGCCACCATTTTTTCTGAGAGAGGCAAACAGATTATTACCATGCTCTCTTGCATTTTAGGATATACCACAAATGAGCATGTAGATGAGGTTGTATTGGCTTTCCTTTCCATATTTAGCCCAGTTAAGCCTCCTGCTATAATTTACAATTATGCTCAGTTCATAGCAGATAGAATGCATGAGAATTTTTCCAGACTACCTACTCAGAGAGTCTTCAAGTACTCATTTGTATTCTTTCACATGTTTTTATACTACCAGTGAGATAAATTCTCTGTCAGCATCCAGAAGTTGGATGCCAAAGGAAATCCAAGGTTAGTTATATATTGGACACCTTTAATCCAAAAATACTCCACTACATTCACTTATAAGGACTTCATTGATTCATTTGTCCATCTATTCATGAATATGCTAACCAGTAGCCCTCAACCTAGAATCAGTCAGGATATCAAAAGGGTGTTACAGTTGGCTAAGAACAGTAAGGTGGGAGACTGATTCTATACCAGAACCAAACAAAACTAAAAATTTATGGATGCCAACTTGTCCCTTACAAATTGCCCAAATACCTCCCCATGAGGACATTTGCACTAGAATACTTTAGGAAGATTATCAATTCTAATGAAGTCAACTTCCTAGTAGCTAGGAAGAAAACCCAATTCAAAATGAAAATTCAATTGGGTCCCTTCATTTGTAATACCAGAGAAGCTGGACCAGAGGTAGATAAGATTTTGTAGCAATGAAGTTCAAAAAAAGAAATTATGTGGCAGTATGTTGCTCATGGAGTCATAAATAAACTGAGGATCAAGGTCAAATTAGGACATTTTATCCATCACCCCACACCAAATTTTGAGAGGTTTTCCAACCAATCAGAATGGATGGAAAACACTCATATTGACATGGATAGTAATATAGTTGATGTAGAGAATAAATTGATTAATTTAGAAAGACAGATTGTTGAAAGTTCCTTCCTGCAGGTTCCAGAACTAGGAGAACCAATGAACATTCCTCCTATTTTATAGACTCCATTAAATGAAGATAGGAACCCAAAGAGTAACAGGGATTAAGGTTCCAGTTCAACTATGGAAACCACATATGAACATTTCGAGATCAGTTACACGAAAAGGCCCATGCTTAATCTTGTAACTGAACAGGAAGAAACCATTGAATCTGTGGAAATCATTGACACTGATACAATGGTGGAGAGAAGCAAAGGCACAACAGATTCAGGAGAAACATAGTAGCCCTCAAAATCTAACACTCAACTGATTGAGAGACAACTCGGTGTTGAGGTTTCTTCATTCACCAAGCTAGTGGATAAAGAAAAGGATATCAAGGACAAATATAAATAAATTAAGTTGAGAAATGTGAAGTTCAAGGCCGAGACTTGCGCTCTTCTTCAAGCACACACCAGAAAATCAAAGAAGGTTGATGTCAACTTTTGACATCAAAACAAGAAAAATGTAGGTGTCATTCATGCAACCTACTATCCAACAATCAAAGACATCAGTTGACTACAAGAAAACAGACATTGAGGTTTTGGCCAAGGATGTTCATACCAATGACCATATTGAATTCCACAAGAAGGTAGGTGAGATGATCTACTCCACCTTGACAGGAAAAGCCATGGCTGCACATAAGCTGCAAAGTTCATTGGATTACATTACAACGCAGTACAAATTGGAAAAGGCCTCCTCACAAGCCAAGGACAATAGGATCAAGTCATTGGAGGACGTGGTAAACTAACTGGGACATGATCCCAATGACATCAACGCTGCTGAGAAATTAAGAAAGAAGAAGAATGAGGACATTAATGCTCCAAAAAAAAACAACTAAAACTTCCTCATTCAGAGCACCCACAGAAAAAAGAGGTCCTTGAGAGCCAAACTCATCAAAAGGAGATGATGGACCTAGTTTTACAATTGAATGATCAACTAGAGGAAATGGAAAAGGAGTTAGATAGCTTGATACAGTTAAAACAAGCTAGTCTTGAGACAGCCCTTGCCACTATTATCCCAATAGTTACTACTGTAGTAGCTTCAAATTTGGCAGCATCATTAGCTCCTACAGCTCTAATGGCTACAACACTCCCAATCTTTACAACGTCTACATCAGCAACAAGGTCGACAACAACAATAACTCAAACAGGTGATGAGGCAAGTAAGTTGGTCAAAGCAATGGAAGACATGTCCATTAAAACCACACAGATGAACAAGCTTAAAGAAAAGACAACTAGTCTAGAGAGTGATTATAATCTTACCCAGATTATGCATAAAGAAGAAGTACAGAATGCTACCAGAATGAATGAAAGAATATAGAGCTTGGAGAAAGAGTTGACTTTAAAGGAACCACTTGGCCAAGCCAAAGAAAAATTATGGGCCAATATCATTGACTCTGTCAATGATATTTGGCCATCCATTCAGGTAGTTTTTGAACAAATGGACTTAGTGAAAGAAGCTACAAAAGCCATACAGAGAGTGAAAACAGAACTAGGAGACATGCCAGAGGAAGCCACTAGGATCATTCACTTCCTTAACTCCAAAAATAAGTATGAATTCCAGGAATTGGAGATACCTGACAGGACAGGTACAATATTGGAAGTAAAAAGGGTTCTTACCAAGAGAAATCTAATGTTAAACCTAGAAGATAAGTGCCAAACCAGGCAATTGGTTGTAGACAGACTCATGGTTAAGTCTGAAATTTTGAGGCAAAATGGTTTACCAAATCCCTTAGTAATAAATGATAAATTAATGCCATAGGAAGACTACAAAAGAAGAATTAGAGAGGTGGCAAGAGATTAGGTAAATACTTCATCTATGAAGGGGATGCCAACTGGAGGGGCCCATACCAGACTTTTGAGAAGTTGTTTTACCTCCAGCATGAGGTAAAACACCTTTTTGTGAATAAAGCCACTTTTGCCAAGTACAAGGAGGCAGATGAAATTTTTCCCAGATGCAGAAACATGGGAGAAATTAAGTGACTTACTGTAGAAATACACAGTCAAAATGTAAAATGTACAGTAAAGTTGAAAAAGCACAGTAAAAGGATAATGACAAGCTAGCCAGTTGAAAGAGTATTAGGTAAAATTATATCAGTTGAAAGGTCAGAGTGAAAAGAACATGTAGCGTGAAGACCAACAGAAAGGCAGAGAATAAAAGGAAAAATATCAGAGCATAAAGACAACACAACCTAATAAACAAGGACATCATACAACCATTGAACATCTATCTCTATCTTCTTGCACGAAGATATTTCTTTCTCCTAGAATAATTCCCAAGATAGTTTGGGATACTTTGTGAACTGCTTTTGTATAAATAATTCATAAATGGAATTATTGGGTGTGGATTGCTATACATTTGTAGAGTTGTATTGATCATAAAATTGAGGGTTATTGTACCAATTTTTCAAGTCAGCAGACTGGACTAAGTAATCAAGAGATTACATTATAGGATTCATTTGTTGAGCTATTACAGTGAAGTATTTTCTTTGTCAAATTTTTTATTTTCTTATGTTTTTCATAAACTTAAATGTTATCTAAATTTGAATGAATTAACTGGAAATTTATCTCAAAATTTGTTTAAGTACAATCTGTTTTGAATAGTTTATCATTTCTATGTTTTCTTTTGATATACAGATCTGAGAATCCTTAATTTCTCTCCCATCCTGGTTGACCTCTTTCACTTTATTCATAATCTGTCCTAAGGAACCCTTAATTTCTCCTTGGATCCGATTGAAAACCACTTGACCATCCAGCCTTGAGATCTGAAGTAACTGAGCTATCTTTCCCTATAGACATTGTTTTTAGAACTTGATCCAGTACTGTTTTCTTCACATTTGACCCCATAGCCCAATGGAAAAAGACACCCCTCTGTTCATCTAAGTGATCCCACCATCAAATCCAAATCAATACCCAAGTACAATCATAACTAGTCTAAAATCGATTAACTAAACAAAGTTAAATCACAAAGAGAGAGCCCTCACTGTGCATTAGGAAGGCTAGATCCTAATATCTAAAGTAGGTTTTTGGTTACCTCTATCATTTTTTTCTCTAACAACTTCTAAATAAATTTTGGAGTGATAACAGGTTGCAGTTTAAAAATAAATGAAATTGCGGCCATGTGGATTTGAAGGTTTGGGCTTTTAGTGTTGCAGGTAGAGGTTTGTAGGCGAGTGGTGGCTTGCTAAGGGAGTAGTGCCTTCCTTCTAGGATAGGTTTGATAACTTGTTAAGGTATTAGAAGATTCCTTTCAATGGTGGTTGGAAAACATGTGATGGTTGTGGTCTTTAGGAGGTTGTGGCCTGCATGGTTTATTGGAGTTGTGACTTCTGAGTGAGTGGTGGTTCACATTTATTTGTAGGTAGAGGCTTTAACACTGGTGGTGGCCAGTGATTTAGATGTAAAAGAAGATTTGAGATTCATAGAAATATGAAGACGAAGAATATTTGTTGACAATGAACTTTACCCTTTGGGTTTCCACCTTATATATTGTGTCTTACGAGTTGATGATTTGTGTAGTTGTGATTTGATTATTATATGTTTCTTACTCGTGCATGTTGCCCATATGATTTATATGCTTATGTGTTGATCTACAAATGTACATTGTGCTACTGGTTAAATGATGCATATTTATTAATTGTTTAAAACAAAAAAAGGTTTTAATAATTGGTATTCGGTACACTACAGATTCAATCCCCCCTCCGCACCACCCCCCCACCCCCCCACCCCCCCCTCAACCCCTCTCAATAGTGTTTGAATTTTATAATTTTATAGTATTTTGTTTAATACTAGGGTTTAATATTGTGACATTGGAATGGTATAGAAATGTATCCAACATTGCATTGTGAAAATAATTGTGTCAATGTGACAATCAGTCTGGCAACCATTGTCATAATGTTACACTACATTCTAATTTATTCAGCATCACATTGCAACATTAAAAAAATGGGGTTTAATATTAGGGTTTATAATATTGGGCTTTATAACGTTACAATTTATAATATTTGGTTTAATAATAGGGTTTAATATTGTGATGTTAGAATGGTATAGAAATATGTCCAATGTTTTAGTGTGACAAGCATTGTCGCAATACGACAATCATTGTCCTAGGACAATCATTGTCACAATGTTACATTACATTGCAATTTATTCAATTTCACATTGTAATATTCCAAAATTATGGTCTAATATTGATGTTTAATATTAATCCTAGGGTTTTTAATATTATTCATAGGGTTTTTAATATTAATCTTAGGGTTTCCCCCAATCAAGGTGAGAGACGGTGCAATGACCCTAGTGGAATCTGAGCCAAGGAGCGTAATGATATCCCATAAAGAAAAGTGGCTAGTTGACACTTGCATTCAATCATCTTCATGTGTAAGGTGGCAATGAACAAGGTAGGATATCTTGGGAGATGGGGGATCAGAAGGTATATATTTCTCTGGTAGATTCTCTCTAATTTGATTATTTTCTCGTCGAATAGGAATAGACATTCTTTCCCGGTCTCAAGGACAATAGCGGGGAGGAGACTCAATCAAATTCATGGCTTCCGGGAGGCGAGAAACTGGTGCGGGTATGCTTTTATTATCAATTGTAATCTAATCTTCTTAGACCTAGTTATGTGTCTCTGTTTGGCCACTTTCATGGTTGCTTCTAAATTGCAAATTTTGGAAAGTCTTTAGGCAAACTAGGTTACTTTTTAATAAAGTATCATGAAATTTGAAGCAAAAATTTTGTGCTTTACCAATCTCTGTGTGCTTTACGTAAATTTTATATCCTTGATGGCTTTTCATGTAGAAATTAAGGTTAGAATCCTTTCCAATGTAATGGGGATACATGCTTACAATTATGATGGCTATCTAAGAATTTACCATCCTCTCCAAGTGGACTATGTAAATTGGGTAGAAGGTAACCCTGCATGGCAGACACCCCTGTGTCCAAAAGGGTCTTAGACTCTAATGGAAAAAATTACAACATTTTGGGTTGTGGTCGACCTAAAGCCAAGGAGGTTTATGGGTATTTTGAATTTATTTCTTATCCCTATATTGTATTATGCTTACATGCATCTTCTTCTTTCGGCTAGGTTATTTTCCTATGCCTCTTTGTCTCTTAATTGGTCAAGTATAGGCTTGGTCAGATTTCTGGTTGATAGACATTGGAAATATCAACATTCCAAGTTCAATGTCTCTTCATGTGGTCTTCGTCATGTTCAATGGTTACTTGGGTTGTTTGAATTTTAACATAATGGCCTATCCCACCTCTTCCAAAAGGAACTCTCGCTAGAGCAACAATGATTAGGGTCATAGAAGAGGTCGTGGGCATGGGGAAAGGTAGGCCTTGCCTCCGCCATATAGGGGTAGAGTTCATCATGGTATAGTGGGCAGAGCTTGGGATGCCACTCAGGATTATAGTAGCACCCTTCCTCCTGCTCGTCAATTGATATCAGGTTGGGAAGTATAATTAAAGGAGAAAGTTGAAAACATTGATCCTAATTTGGGAGAGTGGATATCCTTAGTGTAGTCTCCTCGTCATTCTAGTTGTAGATACACCCAATTCCAGTAGTCAGTTTACTTATATTTGATTATGAAAAACACAGTGACAAAATCTGTTGGGTCCAGCCCAACTGGGCCATCTAAACCAAATTCTGAGCTACATGAAATTCACCAGAAATTTCAGCTGATACAACGTTGAATCCAACTTCAAAATGTTCATCTCAATTGGATTGAGAAGCATATCCATTGTCTCCCATAGATAGAGCTATTGGGTTCTATCGCCAAATATCTAACGCCTGTTGACTCTTCGGATGAGTAATGGTTTGACTAGCATGTTTGTTTTTTGTGAAAATTTTGAGTAGTGTTTTGGATGGCTTTACAAAATTTTTATTTCTATTTTAGATATCTAGATATTAGGAATATTAAGGATACTCAGACTTATATTTCACTTTCAGATAGTCTAAAAACATTTGAATTTTGGATGGCTTATCATGCCGTTAGATGGCCAACAGACCTAGTTTTCCAATGGGCAGGTTAAGGCCATATAACAATTGTTGGATGTGTATGCATTCCTATATGCTTTTTGATATGAAATAGAAGGTTCTTGTCAATCTTACAAAAAGAATATTATTCTTAGGGTTTAAAATATCAGTCTTATTGTTTAATATTAATCTTATGGTTTATAATATTAATCTTGGGTTTGTAATCCTAGGGTTTAATATATTAAACTTAGGGTTTTGATATATTAGTATTAGGTTTTATAACTTAAGGATTTATAATATTTATCCTAGGGTATAATATTAATCCTAGGATTTATAATATTAGTCTTATGGTTTATAATATTAGGGTTTGCAATATTAATGTTAGGATTTAATATATTAAATACAACATCGTGACAATCATTGTCACAAATTTTATAATGTTAATCCTAAGGTTTATAATATTATTACTAGGGTTTATAATCCTAGGTTTTAATATATTAAACTTAGATATTAATATATTAATGTTGGGGTTTATAATACTAATCCTAGGATTTATAATGTGAGGGTTTATAATATTTATTCTAAGGTTTATGATCCTTGTGTTTATAATATTAATCCTAGGGTTTATAACCCTATGTTTTAATATATTAAACTTACGATTTATTATTCTTAACGTTTATGATATTAATGGAAGGGTTTACAATATTGGGTTTTATATTGTTAGGGTTTATAATCCAGTATAATATTGGGCTTTGATATCGTAACATTGGAATGGTACATAAATATTTCCAACATCACATTGTAACAAATTTTATCACAATGCAACAATCAATGTGACAATCATTGTGGCGACGTTACATTATATTTCAATTTATTCAACGTCACATTGTGATATTTCGAAATTAGGGTTAAATATTAAGGTTTATAATATCTGGTTTAACATTTGGATTTAATATTAATATTATGGCTATAATATTAATCATAGGGTTTATAATATTAATCATCGAGTTTAATGAACTTTTGTGGGGGACTCTGCGGCTCGGGAGAACAAGATGGCTAGGGCTACTGCAATCCTTAGCATCATCGTCACAGGGCATATCACCGAAGGGGCAGCGATCGCAGGGAGTCCCTGCTCGAAACCGCGCGTTAGAACAACCGAATCGATTACACCGTCATGGATCTGGCTTCCCTCTGCGACTGATCGGTCCTCGGTGGCAGATCGATCCTCTTCCAGGTCACGGACGAGCTCCCATCATCTGTTCCAGGGGTTTTCACACAGTGCGCCGTTTGCTTTTAATGAAACAGGGCATGGCATGGACGATGCAGCCCACCATCGCCCAGATCTGCTAACAAAAACACATTACCAACTCGATTTTGAGCTTTTAACTGAGCTTAAAGGCACGGAAGAAGCGATCTGGCCGGAAGTAACCGCGGGTGAAGGAGACAAACAGAATGGGGCACCCCTACATCCGATTGGAACAATGAGGGGAGGCACAGTCCTGATGCCTGAGAACTTTCCTGCGCATGTAGGGTTTGGGCCCGTTCAAGCACACCCTAGATCTACTACGACTGCACCTGAAAAAGTGCTGACAGGAGGTGGAAAGCCCCTCTATACAGCAGGAAGGCATATAAACCCTAGATCTGCCATTGATCCGCCAGATCCAGAAATCAAACCAGTAAATCGGGACCTGGATAAGGTAGATTCGTTAGATCTGAAGCAAATCTTTATCAGATCGATAGAAGGCAGACATGTTTGTGTACAGATCAGAAATGGGATGAGTGTATTGGAGTTAAAAAAGGAGATCCAAATCAAACTGGGAACTCCAGTAACATACCAAAATCTGTTATTTTCAAGACTCTGCTTGCAGGACCAACACACACTCCAGCACTATAGGGTTGTAAAAGGTTCAACCATCATTCTCAATCTGAGACTGTGAGGTGGACCCAAGGGAGCCTGCTCAAAAACTACAAGCACCTTTCGCGATGCAGTCAAAGGAAAGGAACCTCTGCAACACAGACCAACACCAACAACAGAGCTTCCAGGCCCCTACATTGTGGAACAGAAGCCGGAATCACCCATGCTGACGGTATCCCTACCAGAGGTAATGGATCTATTCACCGATTTAATTCACAACGCTGTTATATGCAGATTTAATGGCTATTGGCCAAAAGCGGATGCACTGCATCAATGGATTTTCACTTCATGGTCATCTAAATGTGAAATATATCTATGCCCTAAAGGCTTTTTCATAGTTAGATTTAGCACAGAATTGGAGCGAGACAATATTATTAATCAGGGACCTTGGTTCTGGGGCAGTGCTGGCCTCTTTATCACCCCCTGGTTCCCGGATTTTGATGCCAACACTATGGTAGTTTCAACGATGCCAGTTTGGGTAAGGCTGCATAACCTCCCACTGCATTTTTGGCACCGAAAAGCTTTAGCAGCCATTGGGAACTCCTTAGGGAAACATCTTAAAATAGATGAAGACAAGGCTATTTGGGGGATCTTCACATATGTCAGAATATGTGTAGAGGTGGATTTAAGTCAAGGATTCCCAGATCACATCACATTGAATTTTAATAATTCACTGTGGACGCAACAACTTGACTACGAGAACACGACATTTAGATGTCGCGACTGCTTGTAGACAGGGCACCTTCAATATGCATGTCCACTGGCTAGTAGGGAGCCAAAAGGGAACAAGAAACAACATAAAAAACCCAAAGGTTGGCAGATACCAAACCACTGGAGGAGGAGGCACTAAATACAGAACCCACAGACGTGCAGGAAAAAACAAAGGAAGAGAGCACTGAGGGGCCCAATTTGGAGCCAAATAGCTTGGTACGGCAACAAGAATTACAGCTGGAAATAAGCGGCGCCAAACGAGCACTTAGCTCCGAAGGATCGGACTCTGATAAAGAACAACCCATGTACACAGAGGAAAACCAACTTGCTATTATTGTCCCCACTCCCAACACTAGAGTCTGGCGCAAAGTAGAGAAGAAAAAAGGCCGGAAAATATAGGCCTGCTGGCACAACATTTTTTGTTATTTCTGTTTGCATTCCTGTCATTTCAGGAACAACCATCTGCCATTTTTTGTTTCTATTACTGTTTGCTGCCTGTCATTACAGGTTTCTATTTCGGTTTGCTACCTGTCATTATAGGAACAACCATATGCATATGCTTCAAGGATCTACAAAATGTAATTTTATCAATATGAATAAAATTACGATTTTTTGTACGGGAAAAAATCATCGAGTTTAATAATAATCCTAGGTTCAATATTAATCTTAGGGTTTATAATATTAATATCATCATTTATAATCCTGGGTTTTAATGCATTAAACATAGGGTTTAATATATTAAGATTAGGGTTTATAATATTAGGTTTTATAATGTTAAGGTTTTTAATATTTTGTTTAATAGTAGGGCTTAATATTGTTACGTTGGAATTGTACATAAATCTATCAAACATCGTAGCATGGCAAGCATTGTCAGAATGCAACAATTAGTGGGACAATAATTATCACAATGTTACATTACGTTGCAATTTATTCAATGTCGCATTGTATTAATTGAAAAGTAGGGCTTAATATTAGGGTTTATAATATTTGGTTTAATATTACAGTTTAATATTGATCCTAAGATTTATAATATTAATCTTAGGGTTTATAATATTACTTTTAAGGTTTAATATTAATACAAGGATTTATAATCTTAAGGTTTGTAACATTAATGCTAGATTTTATAATATTAATCTCACATTTATGATATTAATCCTATATATAATAATTATAATATAATAATATTAATTATTGTAAATATTACTGCAATTATAATTTAAGTCATAGTTTAACATATAGATGAAATAACCTTTTTCAATGGAATTTGGGGACACAATTTCAAGCAAGTTTGTGATTTTTTGGTTGTTTAAAATACATTTTCGAATGCATAACACCATGAAAAACCCCTAGGGCATGAATTCTATAGATTAAACAATTTAAACTCAAATTTTTAAAAATCTCTAGTGGATTTTGGTTAAAATCAACAATAACAACAAAAAAGTTGTGAGAAAGCTCATTTTGTCTATAAGTTAGATTATGTTGTAATTTAATAATACTAAATCCTAGGAGTTTATAAAATTATTATATTAAGATTAATATTATAAATCTTAATATATATCTATTAAGGTTTATAATATTAATTTTAGGATTTAATATATTAAATCCTAAGATGAATATAATAATAATAATAATAATAATTAATAAAAATATTAATATTAGTAATAAATCCCTACCATACATATTTATCAACATATACCAACCACATTTATTAATGTGATTGTGCTAGTGATAGTGATGGAAACAATGAAGTAAACACGACATGTCTAATACTCCAAGAGATCTAATGGTAACAATAGAGAGAACAACGTAGCATTCCTTTTAGACATAACTAAATAATTGATGAAAGATATGAAGAATATGGTTCCTTCAAGACCTCGATGACAAATTGCCATGCCATTTTCATGGTTGCCTTCAAGATCTTGATAAGAATTATCATACCATTATTGTGGCACATCTCTCACATATATAGATTAAGACTAAGTTGACTATGACTTAAGAAAAATATATATTTTCCAAACCAAAAGTTTGATCGAATTTGAATTTCTAAATCCAAATTCAGTCTCTAACCATCTACATGTTAAACTTGTGAGGGTCCTTCTACAATACCTCAAAAATGTAGTGCCAAAACACATCCATCATCTAATATGGAGCCACAATCTACGTATTAAAATTAAAACACTTTTGAAATTATGATAGGAAAATCGATAAAAAAAAAAAAAAAAATTATTCAATAAAAAATAAATACTTGACCCTTAATCTACATGTTTACAGTACACGGAAGTCGTGTTGCCCAATGACTATTCAAAAGTGGTGTGGTGGAATAGACGACGATCGTGTTTGATGGACCAAAAATAATGAGTTATTACGTCAACACGCACACTCGTCGATTAAATTTGATATATCGTGTCTATTTTAATCACTTATTTATATTAAACTGAAATATTTAACATTTAGTCCTCTCTTTCTTTAACATGATTCCAATTCTTTGAGAAAACAGCTTTGTCTAATTATATCCATTGTCCTCTCTTTCATTATACGCTATGTGTTGCTTCTACCAATATGTTTTGGATTTTTGTTATGGCTAACGAATATGTCAACCATCACACTTGTTATTTGGGATGGCACTTCCAATCACTTTAACGAGCCAGAGAGGCCAATTGCTTGGTAATCTTTTCATATTTAGCGAGTCTGAAAAGAGTTTAAAGTAGGCTCGTTATTTCCAAACACTTTAACGAGCTGGAATGCTTGACAATCTTTTCATATTTAGCAAATCCAAAAAGAGTTTAAAGTAAATATGTTTTTTGAGGAACGAGTGGTGTTTATGGTAGCGAACGCATTCCGAGTAATCTTGGAACTAGTTCTGGGTAATCTTGGAACTTCTCAAAACATGGTTGTGTGAAGAGGTTGGTTAACAGGACCACTCATTGCAGTTGTTCCTCAAAATGGTAAACAATCAAGTGGAAGCTTATGATCGGCCAAACGGATGGAGGTGATGGAAAGAACACAACCAAGGTTCGAAAGGCAGATAAAATGGCAATCACAAAGGTTATTTACTGAAGGTGGGTTCATTTTTTAATGAGCTTGAACTTTGGGGGAACATATGCTCATTGGCGGGTTTATTTTTTAACGAGCTTGAACCTTGCGGAAACATTGCTCGTGCCAGTCATATAATAAGGATGTCTCTCATTAGTAGGTTCATTTTTTAGGGAGCTTGCCCCATGCACAACTTTGCTCCAGAGCCTTTTGTACGCAAGCTAAGAATGACCAACTACTGTCCTAGGAGTTAAAGAACTACTGAGGTTAGGTAGGATAGCTTCTCGACGAGAAACCTTTCCTTTACTTTGCTGGTGCCATTTGGCCCTTGCAAAGGTGAATGGTTGATCAGACCAATCACCTAACTTAAGCAGTTGAAGTTAGTAAAAAACTACGGGGTTAGAGTTACGCTGGTCGCTTTTCACTTGCGTACAAAAGGTTTGCATGCCCCCAAGTATAAAGAGAAGTAGAGTTTCTAGGTTACCATATGGAAGTTCTTGCATTAAAGCAAGGTTGTTTCATCTGCATTTGAAGGCAAAACACTTCCTTGGCGATGTCCATCGAAATAGACATAGGTGAATGGTGGGAGCCTCCACTCACATAACCTTTAATGAGGGAATCCTTTTCCAGTCTAATCTCATTTTCTTAAACGAACGGGTGTGTCAGACTAGTTATATATCCTACGTGGAAACCTACCTTATACCTGGGGTTTTCCTACCGAAGCAGACCAGGGTGCATGCCCCCTCGGTTTAGTCACATTCACCGAATCACTAGCGCTCATTAGGTGGATGGACTGGAGGTTGATGAGACATTCCTTGTGCAAAAAGACTAGTTAGGGATGGCATTTGAATAATAGTCGTGTTTGAACCGAGGAATGAAAGTTGGTCAATGAGCTAGACCATTCTGCCTTCATACGGGAAACATATCACTTGAAAGAGTGAGGAAATAATATCTCCCATGCTGTAAATGTAGTCACGCCCAAGGAGAAGATTGTAATGTAGAGGCCCTTGGACTACCATTACGTTTAGATGAATGGTTTTGCTTCTCAAAGTTATAGGCAAATTTCGAAGGATCCCTAAAGATTGACTGGTTCCTTTGTTGAAGCCTGACAGATTTTGAATCTCAGGTAGATGTGATGGCGAACCAAGCGCTTTCCAAGCAGTTGAGGAAAGGATACTCACAGAAGCCCCTTCATCTATGATAGTACCAGCTATGATCATTCTGTAAGCTTGCACTATGATTCGAAATGGTACATTAGATGGTAGGTGGGGTCTCCCTAGTAGATTCCAATCAGAGGAAATGACTAGATTGCTTGGAGGAGGGACCGAATAAATGGCCAGATGAATCTCTGATGAACTTCCTTCCTGCAGTAAAGGAACGAGTAGTTTGCCCCCATGTTCATCAGATTCTATGTTAACAAAAACAATTTGAACGATGTCATTCTCATTCTCTTTGATGACTGTATCATCTGAAGCTGGACCTTCTGAAGACATGACTGGGTTGACTGCCGTCTCGACATATTAACTTTGGTCTGGTGTGGACTCAGAGGGTTTATCTTCAATGATAGGTGCTTCGACCGACAAAAAAGGTGTGTCAATCGGATTTTCAACTAGCGATGGACTCGGTAAGAGTTTCTTGTATCCAGGAGGAAGTCGCTGCGGTGAAGCAAGACGGTTATCCAATACTCTTTTAGCTTCATCCAGGAAAGGACAACGGTGGAGGGCATGATCACCTTCACACAGTCTACAAGGAAATTTAGATCTTCCTTTCTGTCCTTTGACTTTGTTTTCACTAGTTGATGGTGTGCTCTCAACATGATCGTCAGAGGTTGAAGACACTGGATTGTGCAAGTGGGGAGACTAGTCTCTTAAGATCCACGGGATGTAAGGACAATCTCGATGATAGTGGTCTCCCTTGCAAATGACACATGGAGATTTAGGTTTGGATGGTGTAGTGTGTGGGTTTTTGCCAGACGATGCATGGTTTCCCCCTTTCGCCATTGCCTTCTTCTTCTTCTTCTACTTCCCTTTATTCTTCTTCTCAGTTACTTGGTTTTTAGTGTTACTAGCTTCACCAAGCGAAGAGGAAGAAGGATAGGGAGAAACAAATGAAGTAGAAGGTGGGGGAGCGACTTTAGTATCATCTGGTTTCTGATTTGATTGCTGAGGAATTACGGTGTTTTGAATGACAGAGGTCGAGAAAAGCCATACTGGCAGGCCAATTATGAGTCTTGGAAGGGACAATGTAGCCATGTGTGGAGCACCAACATCTCCCTAAGAAGAGAAAGGACTAGGATTGCCCCCAAGGGGAAATCCTTGATTGGTGGACTCCATTTTCTCAACCTAAGACCAACGAGGGAACAGTGATGTTATTCTGATTAAAATAAATTTTATGAAGCTTTGACACAACTTGCTTTTTCAATTTTTAAGAGTCAAGATGGCTCTAGTCGCCTTCTATTTTTAATGAGCCTGAAGTGACAAGTGCTCAGATGGACCTTTTCTTTTAAGGAGTTTGAAAAGGAATGAAAGTGACTACTCTGGAAATCTAGACAGAGGGATTACCAAACCAATCACAAAACTACAGAATACTTTTTACATATGGCAGTCAATCTTCCTGAATGTTGTGTTCAGTGCTTTGCGATCGATAGGGCAATAGACATGGCTTCTTAAGGATAAATGATATAGCCTATTGTGGTCTCCCAATATATACTCGATGGTACATGGGAGCACAAGTCCGTACTGGAACTTGTTATATCAAAGAGGAGGAATCACCCAACCTACGATGAAAACGATAATTACCAGGCTTTACGACGCTAAAATACGTCTCTAGCCTAGACTTCTAGATGTTGTGCGTTAGGTTACAAAGCATTTTTCTATTCATTGAGGTTTATTTTACAGTTGATCTTTCTTAAGAAGTTTGCTTTTAAGGTTCACCGCGTGATGTACATATACAATTCCTAAATATGCAATCTAAGATGATTAATAGTCGTTTACTTTCTTTTAGCAATGAAAATCCTAGCTACTAAGGAAAGAGATGTAAAATTCTGTCAACATAGAGTAGAGAGTACACAATAAGATGCACTGTCCTAAATCAATTTCAGCATGCATTCTAAATGCAAATGCACATGCATGTATTTGTTTTTCAGTTTCCTTTATGTGAGAATGACAAAAGAAAAATAATTACAGATCTGAACTATCTTTCCTCAAAGCGACACTTTAGCAATTTCTTTTCAAAAACAAAAGGAAGATTTAGATGACACTTTCAATTTCGACTTGAAAACTGCTTTCGACACTTCGAAGAATTGATTATTCAAATCAAATACAATGGCAAAAGTGTAATCAACTATCTAAAAGAGGAAGACTTTACGACACTCTTTTCTTTAACTGAAAATGACACTTGCGACACTTTAAAATCAAAAGACGACAGTTCGATTAAGATATTGTTTTCAAAGGAGAAATGTAAATGATGAAAAATACATAAAAAAAAATTCACAATTATTTATCAATGGAGGCTGAATAATGCAAAGGAAGAGAGTTTCAACAGTGATATACTAATCATAGACATCAAAACTACTAAATAGAGCTGAAAACAATGAAGAAAAAACCAAAATCTGGAGGAAGAAATAGTCTCATTCAATCATCGCACTTGTAACACAGGGAAGCAGGGATGCATCTCACCTGCAACACATGGGAGGTGCGATGCATCTAGGTTGCCAATGAGAGACAGTGTGATGGTCTAGGGACGAGACTGAGCTTGGTTTTTGCTCACAGTTTGTAGCTAAGTTCAAGGATTTATGCTGAGCTAATAATAAATAGTAAACACAAAGTATAGGGGCTGATCTAATGAGGTTATTTGAGCTATCACCAGGGCACTTAGGATGTTTGCAAGTCAGATTTTCAGTTCATAAACTAACCCGGAGATTGACTGAAGCAGCGTTGATCTACTTTGCAATTGCATAGCAAAAGCAGTTCGAAGGCTAGCTGGCTTAACTTCAGGCTCTGGAAAACTAGTGTCCATTCAAAGCTGTTGGTCCCACTAAGACGGGTAGCTATCTTAGAAACAAACAAACCAAAGTTACTTGTGTTTTCCTTTATGAGAGATAGACGAGAGAGAAGCATAGAGTACCAACCTCAGTCTTTCGCTTGTCTCCTTGCTTGTTTCCTCCCTCCTTTGACAGAGCTTCGCCACTCCTTCCTCACTTGTCCCACTTCAAAGAACACATATAGAGTCAAAGCAGCATAATACCATCAAAGCATAGAATCTATAACCATAAACAATATAGAATCAGATGTATATTAACCATACAAATGCATACACCAATACAAGATTAAGAAATATACAAGTATATGGAGGAAAACTCAAATAACTTTATTGATAGCAGTAGTAGAAGAGAGGATTACAACCCAGTGGTCTGATCCAGTGCCATCCTCCCAGCATGAAAGACCTCTTCACCTCATGAAAAGCTAGATCACCCAACACTATAATGTTTCATAGAGATACCAACAACACTTCCTTACAAAATACAAAATTCCAGCCTTTTGTATCTCTAGGATGAGGGATCCATATATAGATATTTGCAGGTGGGCAAGTCAGCTTCTAGGATTTTGATTAGTGTCATTTCACTGATAGTTCTTGGTTCCACTTGGAGATTTCATGATCTCTTACTCATCCCTGGGCGAATTCAGAGAGGCGAGTGTTAAATGAGCAGTTTCTAGAAGATTCTCTCGGTTTCCACCTAGCAAACTGCCTCTGCCATTTGTCTGCTCTCGCTCATCGCACCCTACAAAAGGGATTTTCAGTATGCATCACACCCTTTTGCATGTGACAGGTGAGATGCATCGCACCCTCAGCATGGAGTAGTCTGTATGGTCCAGTTTTGACCAATTTTGAGCAGTTTTTCAGGGAGAACTTCTGGGAAATGATGTAATTAGCTGACCTTGTTCCTTCAGGGTATGAAACAGCACTTTTAGGGGTTTAGAAGCCCTTGGTTTATGGACATATGTGATTGGGGTTGCAGTGCCCAAATATGTCTATAACACTAACATATAGACGAAATAACCTTTTTCAATGGAATTTTGGGACACAGTTTCAAGCAAGTTTTTGATTTTTTGGTTGTTTAAAACACATTTTCGAATGCATAACACCATGAAAAACCCGTACGACATGAATTCTATAAATTAAACAATTTAAACTCAAATTTTTAAAAATCTCTAGTGGATTTTGGTTAAAATCAACAACAACAACAACAACAAAGTTGTGAGAAAGCTCATTTTGTCTATAAGTTAGATTATGCCGTAATTTAATAATACTAAATCCTATGAGTTTATATTATTATTATTTTAAGATTAATATTATAAACCTTAATATACACCTATTAAGGTTTCTAATATTAATTTTAGGATTTAATAATAATAATAATAAGAATAATATATTATTTAACAAAAATATTAATATTATTATTAAATCCCTACCATACATGTTTATCAGCATATACCAACCACATTTATTAATGTGATTGTGCTAGTGATAGTGATGGAAACAATGAAGTAAACACGACATGTCTAATACTTTAAAGATATCTAATGGTAACAATAGAGAGAACAAAGTAACATTCCTTTTAGACGTAACTAAATAATTGATGAAATATATGAAGAATATGGTTCCTTCAAGACCTCGATGACAAATTGCCATGCCATGTTCATGGCTGCCTTCAAGATCTTCATAAGAAATTATCAGACCATTATTGTGGCACATCTCTCACATATATAGATTAAGACTAAGTTGATTATGACTTAAAGAAAAATATATATTTTCCAAACCAAAAGTTCGATAGAATTTGAATTTCTAAATCCAAATTCAGTCTCTAACCATCTACATGTTAAACTTGTGAGGGTCCTTCTACGATACCTCAAAAAAGTAGTGTCCAAACACATCCATCGTCTAATATGGAGCCACAATCTAGGTAGTAAAATTAAAACACTTTTGAAATTATGATATGACAATCGATATAAAAAAACAATAAAATAAAAATAAAATAAAAATATTAAAAAAATTAGAAAAAAAAATAGTTTTTTTTTTAAGAATTTAGTTTTAAATGTAATCTAAATTTAATTTAAAGAATAATAAATTAAATTAAAATCTAATTTTTTTTATATATTAATGTTATTAGTCTCTAGTAAATGGGTGATAGAAGTAATGTGAAATCTTTGAAAACTCATACTATTAATAAAACCATTTTATTAATAATAATATTTATAATAATAAAAATAATTTATTATAATACTATTTTAATCATATTATTTATAATATCAAAATTTATTATTATACTAATTTCCAGTAATAATAGTATCTATAATAATATCTTTATTGGTATCTTTTCTTGGCTCTAGTAAACCTTAGGTTAGTTTTGTAATATTACTAATAAAATCAATTAGATTAATAGTATTATTTGTATTAAAAAATTTAGTATAGTACTATTATTTATAATATTATAATTTATTATAATAATAATTTTTTTTTAATAACGATAGTATCTATAATAAATTTATTTTTGGAACTTAGTTTGACCCTTTCTCTTTCTTTGTCAAATAATAATATTATTATAAAAAAAAATATTATTAATAATGGTTTTTGTCAAATAATAATATTATTATAAAAAAAAATATTATTAATAATGGTTGTTGAGACATGGTTATATTCTCATGGCTAATTAGATTCTCTACATCTATTTAATTCAATAAATTTAATTCTTCATCCAATTAATTTAAAAAATTTCGACCACATTTTCTTTTATATGATTTTTCCATTGAAGCGTTTAAAATCAATAACTCATTTTCTCAATCTAGATAACCAAAATCAAGAACTCATTTTCTCAATCCAGATAAACAAGATTTTCTGAAGAAAAATAAAAAATTTAAAATAATGATGTGTACACGGAATTGAAAAAGGGCGGAAATAGTGCACACCGGATGGAAAAATGGCTAAAAAATAGTCAACCATGGGCAAAAGCGCAGGAAGAGATAAAAATTGTTGTATTGGAATGGATCAACATTAACCATTCCAATTGTATAATAATTAATTGTGGTTTAATTGTGTATCTCTTAGTTTAATTGTATAATAATTTGGAGCAGTAAATTCCGCAAAATTCCAAAATTAAAAGATGAAAAAACTATTGGATTCATGTATTTGACCCTTAATCTACATGTTTACAGTACACGGAAGTCGTGTTGCCCAATGACTATTCAAAAGTGGTGTGGTGGAATAGACGACGATCGTGTTTGATGGACCAAAAATAATGAGTTATTACGTCAACGTCAACGCGCACACTCGTCGATTAAATTTGATATATCGCCTCTATTTTAATCACTTATCTATATTAAACTCGCCTCTATTTTAATCACTTATCTATATTAAACTGAAATATTTAACATTTAGTCCTCTCTCTCTCTCTTTAATATGATTCCAATTCTTTGAGAAAACAGCTTTGTCTCATTATAAAAAATTAGTACCATAACAATACGTTATGTGTTGCTTCTACCAATATGTTTTGGATTTTTGTTATGGCTAACGAATATGTTAACGCGCACAATTGTCGATTAAATTCGATATATTGCGTCTATTTTAATCACTAATATATATTAAACTGAAATATTTAACCTTTAGTCCTCTGTCTCTTTAATATGATTCCAATTCAGAGAGAAAACAGCTTTGTCTCATTATAAAAAATTGGGACCATAACATTACGTTATGTGTTGCTTCTACCCATATGTTTTGGATTTTTGTTATGGCTAACGAATGTGTTAACCATCACACTTGATGTTTAGTTTTTTTTTAATGTAGTTTTTAAATTGTTGGATGTGTGTTATATACTCTGCACAGGGTTGGGAAACAACTTATTTTTTTTGGAAGACCCAACCATGATTTTTCACATGGTTTTAAGCATGATGAGTTTGCCTATGGTGATTTTTCACATGGTTTTGGTCCTTGGAAATGTCATTTTATTTTATTTATTTATTTATTTATTTATGTTGGACAGTTGCATCATACATGGATTTTAACATATTATGTTGTATATATGACATGAACTATGATGCATATCATGAATTTGTATGGGTAGGAGTAAGAGAATTTTGCTCCAATTTACACTACTCCACAAACCGATCCAATCATAGCATAGTTTTAGGCATTTTTTTCTCCAAAATATGGTTATGAATTAGCTCAAGCATCCAAGGTTTCTGATTTTCCAAGAATTGAGTTTTCCTTTCTTAAGAGATAATCCAAACAACTGCAGATATATTATCTCAATTGTTATCTTTCTATCATGTACTCTTACAACATGTAGCCAGATCACATCTCAAAAAAACCATCAATATGAGAGTTACCAAGTCATACAAACCTTTAGTCATGATATCAAATACTACTACTTGCTTCCTCTAAGATCAACATCCCTTTGCCTTATTTTCACATAACACTCAAAGTTCCCTTTTCCACGCTCTTCAGCTTGAAAACATCAATCAATATGTTCATTAAACGTATCAATCAACAAGCTTCAACATCGTATCCATCAAGGTCTTTGCATCTCCCTCTGAAGTTATCATGGCTCATTTTCATTTTTCAAGAGATCATATCAGATGTTGATCAATATCACCAGGTTTTATGCACAACCGTCATGCTTCTATACATCGAGTACCCATATGGAAGAGTCATAATTTCATCTAGTATTTAAACGAGACATACCATGCACATGATTCCAAATATATCCTACCATATCTCTGAATACATGAATTCTACTTTCTAAAGAAGAGCTCTTATCTAAAGATGTGCATACCTGTTTCCTTCATTTTGTCATCTAGTCAACTTCTTTTATGAACTGCCTCTTTCTTTGAAGAAAATGTCTATGATGAGGCCCCTTTCTCAAGATGATAAAATACTTCAGTTATTCCTTCATGTTGCAACTAAACTAGTAAACATGTTTTATTCTTGCTTACATAATATTCCAGACTTTGTCCATAAAATTCTAGTGGAATATACGCTTTCCAAGATTCTTCCATATATTGAAGAACCTTCTCATCAAGGATCCTTCTAATCATTTCCTGCTAGAAGAATATTTATATAACATGCCATGCCTGCAAGAGGACATCTCTGAGGTAAAAAAATCTTTGTCAATGTATCATGAGTGTGCAATTATGCTTGCTGCAAACAAGGCAATGTCCTTGTCATTACTATAGGGATATGAAACATAAATAAGGATCCTTTAAAAGGGAAAAATGGTGGTTTTTACCATCTCACATGGATATGCACGAAAATTTCTTGTCAAGGAACTTGGATCATTGCTTTATAACCTGGAGTCAATGGGACTGTTACTCCTGGATCCTTAAGCTTCAAAAAGATGAAACATTCTCGGTCAGGACTTACAGGTCAAGACCTTACAATGTTGACCATTCATCACATGTTATGGGCATATCTATTTTCTAGTTTCTAGTGTAAAAGGATATAGTAGCATGGCAACACCATAACATTATGTTGTTAAGAAACCAGCTCACAAAAAGATAGATCAACACCTTAGAATTCAGCCTCTTCGAGGGGGCAACCTCCTTTACATTACAAAAATGAACAATTCTTTGATGATACAAATGACTAAACCTCCCTTCTATATATAGGAGTCTCAGGGATCACAATATAATCAAGCCCACCTAACAATAATAACATAAGGGCACAACAATAACAATAGTGGGCTTCTATGGGGCACACTAATAACAATATGGGGACAATAGGGGCACAATAATAGCAATACGAGATACAATGACAACAGTAATGCTGGAATCACTAGTATTCTAGGGACCTAACATGCCCCTCTCCTTCCGAAAAGCGTTGTCCTCAACGCTTGAGTAGTTCTAGATGCTTCTATATAAAATTATCATCCTCCCATGTGGAATCTTCAGCGGATAAGTTCTTCGATTTGATGAGATAGTGCGAAATTGATCGATTTCGTAGATGTCGAGTTCTTGTTTCTGTGACTGCTTCCGGTTCCAATATGATTTTTCCTTCCTCATCAAGTTCTGGCAATATTGTTTGAACTAGGAGCTTGTCACCTATAACCTTCTTTAAACATGAAACATGGAAAACTGGGTGCACTTGGGAAGCTGCAGGAAGCTCCAACTTGTATGCCATAGTACAAAACTTTTTCAACACCTTGTACGGACCATAATACTTTGATGATAATTTATCATCCTTTTTAGCTTGCTTGAGGGACATTTGTTTATCTGGTTGTAGCCATAGGAATACCCAATCACCTACATCAAAACTTCTTTCATTACAATGTTGACCTACCTGTTGTTTCATTCTATTTTGCGCCAACGTGAGGTTATCCTTTAAGAGTTGGAGAACTTGTTGTTGATGCTCAATGTGATGTTCCACTGCTTGAACCTTAGAATTTTCTCTTAAATATGGTGTGATGGAAGTAAAAAGGATGTATCATGCCCAAATCATAGCTCACATTAGATATTCAGATTGGGTCCCAAACTTGGTCACTACTAGGAAGAAAACAGGAGAAATCAAACTCTGTGTTGATTTTAGAAACTTGAACAAAGTCTCATTAAAAGACAACTATCCTCTCCCAAAAATGGACCAAATTCTTCAGAGTGTAATAGGCTCATCCAAAATTTCATTTCTTGATGGATTTTCTGGACACAACCAAATCTTAGTTCAACCAGAGGACCAAGCAAAGACTGCATTTACTACTCGTTGGGGCACTTTCATGTATTTTAAGATGTCTTTTGGATTAATGAATGAAGGAGCAACATTTCAAGGAGCTATGGATATAGCTTTTGCCAAAGAAATCCATGACTTTCTAGTTGTTTACCAAGATGACATCACCGTCTTTTCAAAATCTGACAATGAACATCTAGACCACCTAAGGAAAGTCTTCATTAAATGCAGAAAATTTGGTATTTCCTTAAATACCCAAAAGACACTCTTTGGTCTAGAAGAAGGTAAACTTTTGGGATACATTGTATCCAAAGATGGAATTAGAATAGTTACAGCTAGAATAGAGGCAATCTTGACCATCACCCATCCTAGAAACATCAAAGAATTATAGTCATTTTTAGGCAAGATAAATGTTCTTAGGAGATTCACTTCAAACTTAGCATAATTAATTAGAGAACTAAATAACATGTTAAGGAAATACTCAACAATTAAGTGGACAGTGGAGGCTATGCAGTCCTTTGAGGCCATCGAAGAAGCCCTTACCAAAACTCTAGTCCTCATATATCTTGATTTCCAAAAAGATTTTATAATTTTTTCTTTCGCTTCAAAACATACTATTGCATCAGTCTTGTTGCAAAAGAATGATCAAGGATATGAGAAACCAATTGCATTTTTCAGTAAATCGTTAAGAGATGCAACACTAAATTACAACATAATGGAAAAACAAACACTGGCTTAAGTGAAGTCTATTAAAGATTTCAGAGTATACATCAGGGAAAATTTTAAGAACCTCCCCTAAATTTACATGTATAATAAATGGGCGAATCTCCATGGTATATACGAAAAATGGAAGGCGATTTTATCAATAATATGATATGTATATATAATTTTTTAGCGAATCTCTCACCAGGCATGGAAAATATTTTACTCAATTATAAAATCTTGTGTTTATTGAATACACAAATGAAATCATTGCATTTCTTTAAAATATATTTTGAAATCAAAATTACCGAAATTACATATCGATAACCTAGTGGGTGTAGGATAAAATTCACCCGTGCCATTCACAGAAAGCATGAGAAGAAATCTAATACTATATATAAAACCAAGAAAAATTCAAATTCATCACTTCTAGGGACCTCGTAACCACCCTGCCAATACACAAGTATGTTCCTGTTTGCAATTAGAAAAATTACCCAAATTACAATCTATTTACTCCAGCATATGTTGGAAAGCTATAGAAGGTTGACTAGTGCAATCAATTCATTCCTTTTAGCCCTGGATTTGTTTCAGTTTAAAACAGAAGCATACAAATATACTTGTCCAATGTCTATGCTTTAACCATTCACCTTAAGATGTTTTTACAATATAATTTCCTAAGTCTATTTAATATCTTCATTATCATAAAAACCAACCTATATCCATCTTAACTCCACATCTACCACTCTTAGGGGGATGAAATCTATTTATCCCTCTGAGTACTTGGTAGACCGAGAATTAAGATGGATCTAGGATGATAAAATTTCCCCTTTAAATAGTCTATGCTCACATGAATACCATGGTATTACCATGGGTCAATACCATGGGTTATCATAAACCTGGAGCTTAAACATTACTATTAGTAATTTATAAAAATTAATAAAATTAATAGTTGATTTTTATTTTAACCAAGCTAAAATGTTTAACATACATTAAATTACAACATCCATTTTTACTCTTGATCGGATCAAATATTTTTTCACTCTATGCTAGTTTACATATCACGATATTTGATACCTCTCGGGGGTTAGTAGATCCAGAGTAAAGATGGATCTATGCTGGTTTAATTACCCCATTTAAATAGGCTACATTCCAGGTGAATACCATGGGTCAATACCATGTGCCATTTTGGTGAATACCATGTGCCATTTTTATTTTTATTAATACTAATATTAGGGTTAATAATGTTTTTTTGCATGGTATTAATAAAAATTTAGTCCATGGTATTTGTCCCATAGTATTTTGCCCATAGGTTTCACCTAAATATAACACATTTTTTGAGTGTTCGTAAATATAAGGTGAGTTATGGAGTAAATATAAAAAACGTTTTATTTGTTTACCATACCTCTTGTTTATTTATATTTTTCTTAATTTACCGTACCTCTTTTACAAATATGGTATTTGGCCCATAGGATTCACTTAAATAAAACCTCTTTCTTGAGCCTTCATAAATAGAACAAGGGTTATGGACTAAATATAAAAAGAGGTTTTATTTATTTACCATGCGTCTAGTTTATTTATATTTTTATTTATTTACCATACCTTTTGAATAAGTATAAAAAGACGTTTTTTTTATTTGGAGCTTAATTGTATAATAATTTGGAGCGGTAAATTCGCCACAATTCCAAAATTAAAAGATAAAAGAAACTATTGGATTCATGTACTTGACCTTTAATCTACATATTTACAGTACACGGAAGTCGTGTTGCCCAATGACTATTCAAAAGTGGTGTGGTGGAATAGACGACGATCGTGTTTGATGGACCAAAAATAATGAGTTATTACGTCAACGCGCACACTCGTCGATTAAATTTTATATATCGCGTCTATTTTAATCACTTATCTATATTAAACTGAAATATTTAACATTTAGTCCTCTCTCTCTCTCTTTAATATGATTCCAATTCTTTGAGAAAACAACTTTGTCTCATTATAAAAAATTAGGACCATAACAATACGCTATGTGTTGCTTCTACCAATATGTTTTGGATTTTTGTTATGGCTAACGAATATGTCAACCATCACACTTGATGTTTATTTTTTTTTAAATGTAGTTTTTATTCTTTATGGTTAATTATATATTTCTTTCTCGTTAATTATATATTTTAAGGTTCAAGTCTCAAATAAATTTATGGAGTGGTACTTAGAGCCTCCTAGGCTCCACCATATGCATTCCAAATGTGAAAGACAACCACCTTCATTCTGTGATCCAACCACCATGAGAGCTTGAAAAATATCTATAAATAGCACTCTTGCGGGATCAATTCAACAAGGAGAAGAAATACATTGTCATGGTCCCAAAATCTACGTAGAATTCCCACATATTTCGAAGATTGATTTCATAAACATTATGAAGTTCCAATATTTTACCATTTAAAGTCTTGGAAAGCTTCTTTATAGAGAGAGAGAGAGATCGACCAAAATAAGGAGAAAAGGATCTCCCTTTCAAGGATAGGAGAGGGCTCACCTTGCACAATCCATTGTCCTCAATGTTTCTTTGTAGACCATTGGCACTTCAATAAATTATTAGTAAAAGAGTGTTGCTTCTAATTACTCTTTTATTGTATAGGAGAGAAAATAAAAATTTTAAACTTTGGCATCTCCTCAAAAATGATGGCAAGAAGTCATGGCCCTCAGTATTCCAACAATAATGCTCTAGTATTGGAGGTCTCAATTTTAATATGTCAACCTCGGTTTGTATAGATTAAGAGGTATCTTCCACTGTATATCCAATTCACAATTTCCCCTCTTCTTAATGCATACTAACCCATGGAAGCAATTGTCCTTTTCGTCAAGTGGAATGGGTGGGAATACTCATCAACAATCACTCAAATTGGCTTAATCTTGTAAGGGATCAGAATGTAGGAATCAAAGTGTAGGAATTGAAGCTATAGAAATAGAGTTTCAAAGAGTAAAATGACAATGAAGTAAAGTTGCTGGAATTAAAACTATGCTAATTTCCTTAAAATACCTATCCTATGTTTGCATGGAAATCTACTATACCTATTTTTCTAGGAAATTAAATCAAACCACATAACAAAAAAAAAAGATTGTGTGATCCTGTAAGGTAAACCTAGAGATGTGATAATTTTCTCTTCAATCTACCCCCATTCACTAAATCATGCTAAAATGAAAAATGAAGGCTATTTTTAGATAAATAACATAAATCTATAAGAAATTATGCAAATACAAAGATCCCAGGTTTGTTCTATAGGAATCCCTGTAATTCTACATGAAAAAATGTGATTTCATAGCAAACTCCTAGAAATTATATAAGTACAACAACCTGATGAAACGTTGATAAAAATTGGTAGATGAAGTTGCTTATAGCTCACAAAAAAGTATGGCAATCACCTATCAACTAAGAAACATCAAATTCCAATCATCTAGAGGAAACATCAAACTTTGCTAAGTTACTACACTTGACTAAAACAACAAAAGAAATGATGAAAACCTAAGAAATCAACATTAAAATAAAGTAGAAAAGGTACAAGAGGGTATTCTAGAGAACTTGTGGGCGAGTCCTGCCCAAGGTACTCAAAAGCTCGAATAAAATCAACACAATATTCTTTCCAAATGGAGCTATTTTTCCATTAATGTAAAATTGAAATTACATAAGTTTAAAAGTAAAAGTTGCAAGACTACAAATGAAAATTTTGTTCTTCCTCTTGAAAAAATCTCTCCTCTCATTTATCACAATTCCTCCTCTTATATAGTATGCTGAGTGGGTAGCCTCCTGTTGGACCGTTAATATGCCATTATTATTATCACTTTTGAACACTTATTCCACCCATTTCTACTATTCTTCATCATGTCATTTATTATAATTTATTATATAAATCCATTTTATGATGATTTATGCTTCTATGGATGAATTTTATTTATTCTCCTTTATTTCTAATAAATTGATGATTATGCGTGATTTTATCAATGATAGTTTTAATAAATCAGTTGTAACATTATTCACCATTTTTAGCCTCCAAGATAATTTCCAGATTGAAGATTTGATCATTAAAAGTGCCAACTCAGAAATTCGCTGGAATAAGAAGTGACAGTTTTGCGGTTGAGATTCTGAGCAAATGAAGATGAATCAAATCCATTTTATGATGATTTATGCTTCTATGGATGAATATTATTTATTCTCCTTTATTTCTAATAAATTGATGATTATGCATGATTTTATCAATGATAGTTTTAATAAATCAGTTGTAACATTATTCACCATTTTTAGCCTCCAAGATAATTTCCAGATTGAAGATTTGATCATTAAAAGTGCCAACTCAGAAATTCGCTGGAATAAGAAGTGACAATTTTGCGGTTGAGATTCTGAGCAAATGAAGATGAATCTGGAAAATCCGGAACATGGGTTTTTTCCAGAACGGACCCAATTAATTTAATTAAAGAACGGTTTGCCCAAATTCGGCTTGTACTGAGAGAAACGCAGGGTTCTTTGAGCACGATTTTCTGATATTTGTTGTTGCGGCCGTCCTCCAAATCTCAGCTGCAAAGCCAAATTCGTCTTGCTCTTGTTGAAAGCTGGATGGAAATATATCTTCTTGTTTATCAATTGGTTGGAAACAATCCAATTTTGTAATGTAAATCATGTTGTAGTTATCTCTATTGTAACTGCTCTATGATCTCTCTATATTTAAATGAAAACAGAGATCAGAGATGGGGGGATTTATGGGATGATTTTTGGGGATGAAAAATGATGGAAAAATGATGAAGAATAATGGTGGATTATTCATGATAGGATAGGGATTGTTGCATGTTGTAATTCTCAAGCATTTGATGTTGTAATGATTCCACAATTTTCTGATTAATACATGATTTGGGAGTTGCTGTTCATTCTTTTCCTTCTGAAGTAACCCAGCAGCATCCGCTGGAAGCTAAGGGCCCAGCCTCTGGTGGAGTACGCTACTGCTGTGTATCATATCTTTACAATTGCTTTCGTGTGATGGTTTGATTTCCTTTTCATTTCTTTAAATTGTTTGTTCAGTAATCTTTTGTTTATGAACATTTCATTGAAATCATAATTGGATTGCGTCAGTGATAGAATTATTAATTATAACCTGAAATGCCCTGCTGATAATTCTGATCTAATGCTGCGCTATCTAATTAAGACTATGGTTCATTTAATTTCTGCTCATTTATAATTGCAATGGCTGTTCAATTAAGTTACTATTCAATTATAACTACGATTGTTGTTGCTTCAATAACTGCGATTAATGTTCATGCTGATAGGTTGCTGATTCAATTACATTTATAGTTGCTGTGTCTTTCTAATTACTTAGTTTTGCTGTTCGGTTCCATTTAGGATTGCTGATTTGTTGTTTCATTTACTTGCCATTTCTTAAGGACAGACTCAGGCTGTAGTGAGTGTCAGCTTCTGCTATTTGGCTCCCAAACCTCTGATTTGCTCCCATCAGCTATGAAAGGGATAGGTTATTGCCACCAAATCCTTGGCTGATGTGTTGTTCTATTTCATTGTTATTTCCTTTACTTGCCATTTCATTTATATTCATCAAGGACGATCTCAGGCTGTAGTGAGCCCCAGCATCTGCTACCTAGCTCCCAGACCTCGTATTTGTTCTCATCAGTTATGAAAAGGATGGGTTATTGCTACGGAACCTTCAACTGATGCAATGCTTGGTGTGATTTAGCCTTTTGAAGTAGTTAAGTTGTAGACATGCACCCATTTACTTTGTTGTTCATTTCTATTGATTAATTGCACTAGTTTGCTTTTAAAGAGTTTTCCTAGTTTACTTTCAATGGCAGCTTTAGTTCAAGTTCGATTTCCTTTTGATTGCTTTAAAGCAGGACTGTCAACTGTAGAGAACATTGGTTATTGCTTCCTCGTTCCCAGATTGATTGTCTTGTTCTGGTTTGATTTCAATTGCATCAATCTCTAGAGGAATGAGTTATTGCTACTATATCCTCAATTGATGTTTGCTGAGTGAATAGTTGGATTTCAGAGCATTTGAGTTTATGTTATTGTTAGATTTCTTTTTCAAGCATTCATTTACTTTTGTAGCTTTTAAGCACTATACTACAAAACATTACTCTTGAGTAAATAGCCGCCTCAGACTGAGTACACTCTTGAAATAAAAGGTCGTCCCTGGGTTGATAATTAATGTGAAGGTAATTAGGAGTTCAAAAGACACCTTTTTATCGCTCCACACCTCCTCAATAGGAGGGTTTCCTTCCTTCCAAAAATCCCTAAAGTCATGATAGATGGATCTGTAGGGCTTGTCATGAAACTACCTCTTAACTGCTGATAAGTCTTTTTTTCTAGCAGTCCTATAGGTGCATAATGATAATTGAGGGGACAGAGCCCCTATCTCCATAGTATGTTATTGGGGGATACTAGAGGAATCCATCATTTATTTAAAAAACTTCTCAAATGAAGATGCTAAAGTTGCCAAGGGTCACATAAGGAATTAGTATGGTTAAATCACTTAAGCACACTCTCAACATAAGTAACAACATGTAAATTGTTGGATGTGTGTTATATACTCTGCACAGGGTTGGGGGAAACACCTTATTTTTTTTGGGAAGACCCAACCATGATTTTTCACATGGTTTTATGCATGGTGAGTTTGCCTATGGTGATTTTTCACATGGTTTTGGTCCTTGGAAATGTCATTTTTTTTTTATGTTGGACAGTTACATCATACATGGATTTTAACATATTATGTTGTATATATGACATGAACTATGATGGATAGCATGAATTTGTATGGGTAGGAGTAAGATAATTTTGCTCCAATTTACACTACTCCACAAACCCATCCAATCATAGCATAGTTTCAGGCATTTTTTTTCTCCAGAATATGGTTATGAATTAGCTCAAGCATCCAAGGTTTCTGATTTTCCAAGAATTGAGTTTTCCTTTCTTAAGAGATAATCCAAACAACTGCAGATATATTATCTCAATTGTTATCTTTCTATCATGTACTCCTACAACATGTAGCCAAATCACATCTCAAAAAAACCATCAATATTAGAGTTACCAAGTCATAAAAACCTTTATTCATGATATCAAATACTACTACTTGCTTCCTCTAAGATCAACATCCCTTTGGTTTATTTTCACATAATACTCAGAGTTCCCTTTTCCATGCTCTTAAGCTTGAAAACATCAATCAATATGTTCATTAAATGTATCAATCAACAAGCTTCAACATCATATCCATCAAGGTCTTTGCATCTCCCTCTGAAGTTATCATGGCTCATTTTCATTTTTCAAGAGACCATATCGGATGTTGATCAATATCACCAGGTTTTATGCACAACCATCATGCTTCTATACATCGAGTACCCATATGGAAGAGTCATTATTTCATCTAGTATTTAAACAATACATACCATGCACATGATTCCAAATATATCCTACCATATCTATGAATACATGAATTCTACTTTCTAAAGAAGAGCTCTTCTCTAAAGATGTGCATACCTATTTCCTTCATTTTTTCATCTAGTCAACTTCTTTCATGAACTGCCTCTTTCTTTGAAGAAAATGTCTATGATGAGGCTCCTTTCTCAAGATGATAAAATAGTTAAATTATTCCTTCATGTTGCAACTAAACTAGTAAACATGTTTTATTCTTGCTTACATAATATTCCAGACTTTGTCCATAAACTTCTAGTGGAATATATGCTTTCAAAGATTCTTCCATATATTGAAGAACCTTCTCATCAAGGATCCTTCTAATCCTTTCCTGCTAGAAGAATATTTATATAACATGCCATGCCTACAAGAGGACATCTCTGAGGTAAAAAATCTTTGTCAATGTATCATCAGTGAGCAATTCTGCTTGTTGCAAACAAGGCAATGTCCTTGTCATTACTACAGTGATATGAAACATAAATAAGGATCCTTTAAAAGGGAAAAATGGTGGTTTTTTCCATCTCACATGGATATGCACGAAAATTTCTTGTCAATGAACTTGGATCATTGCTTTATAACCTGGAATCAATGGGACTGTTACTCCTTGATCCTTAAGCTTCAAAAAGAAGAAACATTCTCGGTCAGGACTTACAAGTCAAGACCTTACAATGTTGACCATTCATCACATGTTATGGGCATATCTATTTTCTAGTTTCTAGTGTAAAAGGACGTAGTAGCATGGCAACACCATAACATCATGTTGTTAGGAAACTAGCTCACAAAAAGATAGAAACGATAGATCAACACCTTAGAATTCAGCCTCTTCGAGGGGGAAACCTCCTTTACATTACAAAAATGAACAATTCTTTGATGATACAAATGACTAAACCTCCCTTCTATATATAGGAGTCTAAGGGGTCACAATATATATATAGGAGTCTAAGGGGTCAAAAAATTTCGACCACATTTTCTTTTATATGATTTTTCCATTGAAGGGTTTAAAATCAATAACTCATTTTCTCAATCTAGATAACCAAAATCAAGAACTCATTTTCTCAATCCAGATAAACAAGATTTTCTGAAGAAAAATAAAAAATTTAAAATAATGATGTGTACACGGAATTGAAAAAGGGCGGAAATAGTGCACACGGGATGGAAAAATGGCTAAAAAACTAGTCAACCATGGGCGAAAGCGCAGGAAGAGATAAAAATTGTTGTATTGGAATGGATCAACATTAACCATTCCAATTGTATAATAATTAATTGTGGTTTAATTGTGTATCTCTTAGTTTAATTGTATAATAATTTGGAGCAGTAAATTCGGCAAAATTCCAAAATTAAAAGATGAAAAAACTATTGGATTCATGTATTTGACCCTTAATCTACATGTTTACAGTACACGGAAGTCTTGTTGCCCAATGACTATTCAAAAGTGGTGTGGTGGAATAGACGACGATCGTGTTTGATGGACCAAAAATAATGAGTTATTACGTCAACGCGCACACTCGTCGATTAAATTTGATATATCGCCTCTATTTTAATCACTTATCTATATTAAACTGAAATATTTAACATTTAGTCCTCTCTCTCTCTTTAATATGATTCCAATTCTTTGAGAAAACAGCTGTCTCATTATAAAAAATTGGGACCATAACAATACGTTATGTGTTGCTTCTACCAATATGTGACCATAACAATACGTTATGTGTTGCTTCTACCAATATGTTTTGGATTTTTGTTATGGCTAACAAATATGTTAACGTGCACAATTGTCGATTAAATTCGATATATTGCGTCTATTTTAATCACTAATATATATTAAACTGAAATATTTAACCTTTAGTCCTCTGTCTCTTTAATATGATTCCAATTCAAACAGAAAACAGCTTTGTCTCATTATAAAAAATTGGGACCATAACATTACGTTATGTGTTGCTTCTACCCATATGTTTTGGATTTTTGTTATGGCTAACGAATGTGTTAACCATCACACTTGATGTTTAGTTTTTTTTAATGTAGTTTTTAAATTGTTGGATGTGTGTTATATACTCTCCACGGGGTTGGGGAAACAACTTATTTTTTTTGGAATACCCAACCATGATTTTTCACATGGTTTTAAGCATGGTGAGTTTGCCTATGGTGATTTTTCACATGGTTTTGGTCCTTGGAAATGTCATTTTATTTTATTTATTTATTTTTTTATGTTGGACAGTTACATCATACATGGATTTTAACATATTATGTTGTATATATGACATGAACTATGATGCATATCATGAATTTGTATGGGTAGGAGTAAGAGAATTTTGCTCCAATTTACACTACTCCACAAACCGATCCAATCATAGCATAGTTTTAGGCATTTTTTTCTCCAGAATATGGTTATGAATTAGCTCAAGCATCCAAGGTTTCTGATTTTCCAAGAATTGAGTTTTCCTTTCTTAAGAGATAATCCAAACAACTGCAGATATATTATCTCAATTGTTATCTTTCTATCATGTACTCTTACAACATGTAGCCAGATCACATCTCAAAAAAACCATCAATATGAGAGTTACCAAGTCATAAAAACCTTTAGTCATGATATCAAATACTACTACTTGCTTCCTCTAAGATCAACATCCCTTTGCCTTATTTTCACATAACACTCAGAGTTCCCTTTTCCACGCTCTTCAGCTTGAAAACATCAATCAATATGTTCATTAAACGTATCAATCAACAAGCTTCAGCATCGTATCCATTAAGGTCTTTGCATCTCCCTCTGAAGTTATCATGGCTCATTTTCATTTTTCAAGAGATCATATCAGATGTTGATCAATATCACCAGGTTTTATGCACAACCGTCATGCTTCTATACATCGAGTACCCATATGGAAGAGTCATTATTTCATCTAGTATTTAAACGAGACATACCATGCACATGATTCCAAATATATCCTACCATATCTCTGAATACATGAATTCTACTTTCTAAAGAAGAGCTCTTATCTAAAGATGTGCATACCTCGTTTCCTTCATTTTGTCATCTAGTCAACTTCTTTCATGAACTGCCTCTTTCTTTGAAGAAAATGTCTATGATGAGGCCCCTTTCTCAAGATGATAAAATACTTCAGTTATTCCTTCATGTTGCAACTAAACTAGTAAACATGTTTTATTCTTGCTTACATAATATTCCAGACTCTGTCCATAAAATTCTAGTGGAATATACGCTTTCCAAGATTCTTCCATATATTGAAGAACCTTCTCATCAAGGATCCTTCTAATCATTTCCTGCTAGAAGAATATTTATATAACATGCCATGCCTGCAAGAGGACATCTCTGAGGTAAAAAAATCTTTGTCAATGTATCATGAGTGTGCAATTATGCTTGCTGCAAACAAGGCAATGTCCTTGTCATTACTATAGGGATATGAAACATAAATAAGGATCCTTTAAAAGGGAAAAATGGTGGTTTTTACCATCTCACATGGATATGCACGAAAATTTCTTGTCAAGGAACTTGGATCATTGCTTTATAACCTGGAGTCAATGGGACTGTTACTCCCGGATCCTTAAGCTTCAAAAAGATGAAACATTCTCGGTCAGGACTTACAGGTCAAGACCTTACAATGTTGACCATTCATCACATGTTATGGGCATATCTATTTTCTAGTTTCTAGTGTAAAAGGACGTAGTAGCATGGCAACACCATAACATTATGTTGTTAGGAAACCAGCTCACAAAAAGATAGAAAAGATAGATCAACACCTTAGAATTCAGCCTCTTCGAGGGGCAACCTCCTTTACATTACAAAAATGAACAATTCTTTGATGATACAAATGACTAAACCTCCCTTCTATATATAGGAGTCTCAGGGATCACAATATAATCAAGCCCACCTAACAATAATAACATAAGGGCACAACAATAACAATAGTGGGCTTTTATGGGGCACACTAATAACAATATGGGGACAATAGGGGCACAATAATAGCAATAAGGGATACAATGACAACAGTAATGCTGGAATCACTAGTATTCTAGGGACCTAACATGCCCCTCTCCTTCCGAAAAGCGTTGTCCTCAACGCTTGAGTAGTTCTAGATGCTTCTATATAAAATTATCATCCTCCCATGTGGAATCTTCAGCGGATAAGTTCTTCGATTTGATGAGATAGTGCGAAATTGATCGATTTCGTAGATGTCGAGTTCTTGTTTCTGTGACTGCTTCCGGTTCCAATATGATTTTTCCTTCCTCATCAAGTTCTGGCAATATTGTTTGAACTAGGAGCTTGTCACCTATAACCTTCTTTAAACATGAAACATGGAAAACTGGGTGCACTTGGGAAGCTGCAGGAAGCTCCAACTTGTATGCCATAGTACAAAACTTTTGCAACACCTTGTAGGGACCATAATACTTTGGTGATAATTTATCATCCTTTTTAGCTTGCTTGAGGGAAATTTGTTTATCTGGTTGTAGCCATAGGAATACCCAATCACCTACATCAAAACTTCTTTCATTGCGATGTTGACCTGCCTGTTGTTTCATTCTATTTTGCGCCAACGTGAGGTTATCCTTTAAGAGTTGGAGAACTTGTTGTTGATGCTCAATGTGATGTTCCACTGCTTGAACCTTAGAATTTTCTCTTAAATATGGTGTGATGGAAGTAAAAAGGATGTATCATGCCCAAATCATAGCTCACATTAGATATTCAGATTGGGTCCCAAACTTGGTCACTAGTAGGAAGAAAACAGGAGAAATCAAACTCCGTGTTGATTTTAGAAACTTGAACAAAGTCTCATTAAAAGACAACTATCCTCTCCCAAAAATGGACCACATTCTTCAGAGTGTAATAGGCTCATCCAGAATTTCATTTCTTGATGGATTTTCTGGACACAACCAAATCTTAGTTCAACCAGAGGACCAAGCAAAGACTGCATTTACTACTCGTTGGGGCACTTTCATGTATTTTAAGATGTCTTTTGGATTAATGAATGAAGGAGCAACATTTGAAAGAGCTATGGATATAGCTTTTGCCAAAGAAATCCATGACTTTCTAGTTGTTTACCAAGATGACATCACAGTCTTTTCAAAATCTGACAATGAACATCTAGACCACCTAAGGAAAGTTTTCATTAAATGCAGAAAATTTGGTATTTCCTTAAATACCCAAAAGACACTCTTTGGTCTAGAAGAAGGTAAAATTTTGGGATACATTGTATCCAAAGATGGAATTAGAATAGTTACAGCTAGAATAGAGGCAATCTTAACCATCACCCATCCTAGAAACATCAAAGAATTATAGTCATTTTTAGGCAAAATAAATGTTCTTAGGAGATTCACTTCAAACTTAGCATAATTAATTAGAGAACTAAATAACATGTTAAGGAAATACTCAACAATTAAGTGGACAGTGGAGGCTATGCAGTCCTTTGAGGTCATCGAAGAAACCCTTACCAAAACTCTAGTCCTCATATATCTTGATTTCCAAAAAGATTTTATAATTTTTTCTTTCGCTTCAAAACATACTATTGCATCAGTCTTGTTGCAAAAGAATGATCAAGGATATGAGAAACCAATTGCATTTTTCAATAAATTGTTAAGAGATGCAACACTAAAGTACAACATAATGGAAAAACAAACACTGGCTTAAGTGAAGTCTATTAAAGATTTCAGAGTATACATCAGGGAAAATTTTAAGAACCTCCCCTAAATTTACATGTATAATAAATGGGCGAATCTCCATGGTATATACGAAAAATGGAAGGCAATTTTATCAATAATATGATATGTATATATAATTTTTTAGCGAAACTCTCACCAGGCATGGAAAATATTTTACTCAATTATAAAATCTTGTATTTATTGAATACACAAATGAAATCATTGCATTTCTTTAAAATATATTTTGAAATCAAAATTACCGAAATTACATATCGATAACCTAGTGGGTGTAGGATAAAATTCACCCGTGCCATTCACAGAAAGCATGAGAAGAAACCTAATACTATATATAAAACCAAGAAAAATTCAAATTCATCACTTCTAGGGACCTCGTAACCACCCTGCCAATACACAAGTATGTTCATGTTTTCAATTAGAAAAATTACCCAAATTACAATCTGTTTACTCCAGCATATGTTGGAAAGCTATAGAAGGATGACTAGTGCAATCAATCCATTCCTTTTAGCCCTGGATTTGTTTCAGTTTAAAACAGAAGCATACAAATATACTTGTCCAATGTCTATGCTTTAACCATTCACCTTAAGATGTTTTTACAATATAATTTCCTAAGTCTATTTAATATCTTCATTATCATAAAAACCAACCTATATCCATCTTAACTCCACATCTACCACTCTTAGGGGGATGAAATCTATTTATCCCTCTGAGTACTTGGTAGACCCAGAATTAAGATGGATCTAGGATGATAAAATTTCCCCTTTAAATAGTCTATGCTCACATGAATACCATGGTATTACCATGGGTCAATACCATGGGTTATCATAAACCTGGAGCTTAAACATTACTATTAGTAATTTATAAAAATTAATAAAATTAATAGTTGATTTTTATTTTAACCAAGCTAAAATGTTTAACATACATTAAATTACAACATCCATTTTTACTCTTGATCGGATCAAATATTTTTTCACTCTATGCTAGTTTACATATCACGATATTTGATACCTCTCGGGGGTTAATAGATCCAGAGTAAAGATGGATCTATGCTGGTTTAATTCCCCCATTTAAATAGGCTACATTCCAGGTGAATACCATGGGTCAATACCATGTGCCATTTTGGTGAATACCATGGGTCAATACCATGTGCCATTTTTATTTTTATTAATACTAATATTAGGGTTAATAATGTTTTTTTGCATGGTATTAATAAAAATTTAGTCCATGGTATTTGTCCCATAGTATTTTTCCCATAGGTTTCACCTAAATATAACACATTTTTTGAGTGTTCGTAAATATAAGGTGACTTATGGAGTAAATATAAAAAATGTTTTATTTGTTTACCATACCTCTTGTTTATTTATATTTTTCTTAATTTACCGTACCTCTTTTACAAATATGGTATTTGGCCCATAGGATTCACTTAAATAAAACCTCTTTCTTGAGCCTTCATAAATAGAACAAGGGTTATGGACTAAATATAAAAAGAGGTTTTATTTATTTACCATGCGTCTAGTTTATTTATATTTTTATTTATTTACCATACCTTTTGAATAAGTATAAAAAGACGTTTTTTTTATTTACCATACCTCCACTTTACTTATATTTTTATTTGTTTACAGCCTTACCTTTTTTACCCTCTCCCTTAAAATAGGGTGGGCTATTTGAAGTGATTTGTAGAAATGTACTACGATACAAAATATTCGCCCACTAAAAATTTAAAACCCCTTAATTTTGCCAAAGGGCGAACATTTGCCCCTAAAATTTTCTATGGTATACATCTTGTATTCACACATCATTGCTTATGTTCCAAATTCAGTAGTAAAAGACATTCTGACATAGAATGGGCCGGAAGGAAAGAGAAGCAAATGGATTGCCACTATTTTGGTGTATGACACAGAAATAAATCGTACAAAACTTATGAAAGGCCAAGGTTTAGCTAAACTCATGGTTGAATCGAACTGTCAGGCCTTAGATATAAATTTCATTGGTGCCCTAGATGATCAAGAAGAGACGGAGACTCCAGAGATCAGTGAACCTTTTATAGATTCACCTTGGTATGCAGATATCATATTTATCTTACTGAACTTACAAGCTCCTCCTAGTTTATCTAGAACTAAAGCTAGATTTTTGTAAATGAAATCAATGAAATATTGTATCATAGATAATTCTTTATTTTGGAAAGATAATGGTGGCATTTTATTAAATTGTTTACTGAAAGATGAAGCTGACAAAGCTATGCAATAATTTCATGCAGGAGATTGTGGAGGACACTTGTATTGAAAAACAACTGCTGATAAAATCCTAAGGGTTGGTTTCTACTGGCCCACCCTTTTTGCAGATGTCAAGAAACATGTGACCTCCTGTCATAAGTGCCAAATATTTGAGGGTAAGAGGAAGCTTTTAACTTTACCTCTCAAACCCATCTCCACAGAAATTCCATTTCAATAATGGGGATTAGACTTCATTGGAGAAATTCACCCAGCCTCCTCAGCCTAGCATAAATGGATTTTGACAGTCACTTATTAATTTACCAAATGGATAGAAGCCATCCCTTTTAGACAAGCCACATACTTTGTCATTATCTCAATCCTTGAAAACAATATCCTATCAAGATTTCGATGCCCCCAAAAGCTCATTACTCATAATGTAGTTTCTTTTAAATCCAAGAAAATGGTAGACTTGTGTAAAAAATATCACATTACCCTTGGCCATTCCACTGTCCATTACCCTCAAGGCAATGGACTTGCAGAATCCTCAAACAAAAGCCTTGTCAATATCATCAAGAAACTACTTGAAGGCAACAAGAAGACATGGAACAAAAAGTTTGTAAATTCATTATGGACAAACAGACTAACTACCAAAAAGTCCTTTGGTACATCTCTTTATATGTTAGTATATGGAATGGATGTTGTTTCTCCATTCTCTTTAGGAGTGCCAATGATGAAGATCATCCAGGAGTTGCAACTAGAACCAAATGATATCCAAAGGAGGATAAATCAGACACTACACTTGCAACAAACCAGAGAATAAGTCAATGTCAAATGACAAGTGATCCAGAATAAAATCAAAAAGATTTTTGATAAAAATACAAAAGTTGGTGATTTTTACATATGTGATAAAGTTCTCAAATGGGATTATAGACGAGAAGATAAGGGCAAACATGGCAAATTTGATTTCCTATGGCAAGGCCCTTATATCATTTATGGTTACAGAGGTAACAATGCATTTTTCTTGAGAGAGTTAGATGGAGAAGATCTACCTGGAGGACCTATCAATGGTAGAATGTTGAAGCAATAATTATCCATAGATTAACAGTAGTTCACTTTAATTTACTCATTGTATATAACATTGCAGAGTTTAGATCAGATTGGATGGTAATATTTTAAAGTTGAAGCCTAGAGAGAAGGCCCCGGGCTTTAAAAAGGTTCACCATCATAAATATGAATAAAGCAGAATCACAGAAGAGCAGTTTACAAGTTAACTACGGTCACATTTCCAAAGGCTACTAATCTTAAAGTTCTTGTTATTTCACCAAGAAACGTCATCCCCATGTGGAGCCATTGTTAGGGTCCTATAATAATAGGATTCATAATTTTGAATTGGCTATGGTTAGTCTTGTAATATTGTACATACTTTTTCTTTTTGAAAATTTTTTTCCATATTAAAAATTACAAAATGTAAAGAGGGTATGTTCTAAAAGAATAATCAAAGGAGAAAAAACAAAGAAAAATATCAAAAAAGTGAAAAATATGAACCCCAAGAAAGAAATAAAATAGATCATGAAAGTGTGCAAATTCAAATGCCACTACTTTTTACTTTACTATGCAAAATAAGGTTGTGTGCAGCGTGTCAGAAATGCCACAATCCATGATGGTCAAATAGCTTAATCTTGACACATTCATGCTTTAAATTTCCTGTTAATAGATAGAGAATAAATATCTAGCCAAATTGTTTAACCTTGGTAGATCAACAGTTAGGTAGAGAATAAAAATGAGCTCATCTATTTAATATGAGACATTGGAAGTTATAAGGTTAGAATTAGATAGTTTACTTGTCAAAAGAAAAGGAAATAAAGGATCAGTAAGCTTGAATGCACCCCATGAAATGAAAAAAGAAAATATTAGGGTATATAAATGGTAGGTAGAAGAAAGGTTGCAAATGCACAAGGATGTTGAGTCAAAGAGCACAACTTATCATGCTTAATCCTATGTTTCATATGCAGGAAAATTATGAGAAAGAAAGGATATCCACCAAACTTCTTTGAGTAATTTCCCCTCATCTCACTACACCCGCACATGCTTATTTGCTAATTTCCCCATGATCCCTTTATCACTTATTAATTCCCCCTTTCCCCTCATGTTAATCCTTAGCCCTTGGTTTCGCACATTTTCCCTAGTAATAACCCTTCAAAAATCACACCCCTATAGAAAACCCCTTTTCCCTAGTGTGAAACCCATTGCCCATTACAAATATTACCTTCCCCCCTTATTAATTTCCCTATTTTCCTTCAAAACCCAAAAAACCCCTTTATCCTAAGTTTTATGCCCCTGATTTATCTAATTAACTGCCCCATTTCATATTTCCCTGACAAAACTTTTTAACACACCAACCTTTGGTGCGGTTTAAAAAACCCTCGCTTCATAAACCATGGTCCCACTTTATTAACCTGCTGCTTATATTAAATCTTGACCTTATTTACTATTTAATGACAATTATTTGTAATTAAATCCAGGGCCCCGCAAATCCCTTTCTCGATTCCATCCATGCAATTTAACCACACGATAGCCCTCCGATCTCCTACCCCCAGATCCGACGGCGTACAACCATAACGCACAGGTTCATCATTCGACTGATAACAACCCGAGAGCACGTGATATTCGCGGTTTTTCCTGGGCATTGTTCTGTTACGTGGTGGCCCTAGGCTAGATCGTGTTATTGCAGAAAATACCACCTACCCTCCAAAAGTGGTGAGATGGCCCAAAAAACCACCTCCCTATCTAGACAAAAAACTACCCACTGTTCATCTATATTTTCTGTGCCAAAATGTGGCTGTTATCGGTTAAAAGGCCGGAAAACCCCAAAATCACTCTTTTCGCTTGTGTTTCACTACAACTGCTTCTTAGCCATTTGCGACACCCTCAATCCTCTGCGACCAATTTTACCACCATTTTCTTCCTGAAGACGCTATGGACACCCAATTGAAGCAACCAGTGGATAGTTGAAGCCACCATAACTTCTTCACCTCACTTCTGAAACCCCTCAAAACCTAATTCAAATCTATAAACACAATTGGCTTTCCAAACCTCTCTGGATGTGAGACCTCTACAAACCCCTCACCTAGGCATCGACCACCTTGCATTAGCTGACAAAGACTTCCAAATAAAGTACATCGCTTCCCCTACCTACCTTCTAAAGCTCCACTGCTGGAGTAAGGACAAATTCTTGAACCAGAACGACAAAATTCACCCTTGGGAATCTAATATTCCCAAATATTTATTTCCATAAATACATCCATTCCCAGACATCATCCAATTTTGTCATTCCTGCTACATCCTCAGCTAAGAGCCATTGTCACCGTTGACCACCAAGTTTTGTTTACCATCACTGCAGAATCTATCAACCAAATGCTGCAGGTCCAAGCAAGCCCTAATGAGACCCCACTGTCTATTGGAGACTTGTTGGACCTTTATGTCAAGTTACACCTATCCAGAATAGCCTAAATTTTCTAAACTTTCATCATAGAGGAATGTCATACTCCCATAGAGAGTCCCCCTTATGTTGCCACCATTTTTTCTGAGAGAGGCAAACAGATTATTACCATGCTCTCTTGCATTTTAGGATATACCACAAATGAGCATGTAGATGAGGTTGTATTGGCTTTCCTTTCCATCTTTAGCCCAGTTAAGCCTCCTGCTATAATTTACAATTATGCTATGTTCATAGCAGATAGAATGCATGAGAAGTTTGCCAGACTACCTACTCAGAGAGTCTTCAAGTACTCATTTGTATTCTTTCACATGTTTTTATATTACTAGTCAGATAAATTCTCTGTCAGCATCCAGAAGTTGGATGCCAAAGGAAATCCAAGGTTAGTTATATATTGGACACCTTTAATCCAGAAATACTCCACTATATTCACTTATAAGGACTTCATTAATTCATTTGTCCATCTATTCATGAATATGCTAACCAGTAGCCCTCAACCTAGAATCAGTCAAGATATCAAAAGGGTGTTACAGTTGGCCAAGAATAGTAAGGTGGGAGACTGATTCTATACCAGAACCACACAAAAATAAGAATTTGTGGATGCCAACTTGCCCCTTACAAATTGCCCAAATACCTCCCCATGAGGATATTTGCACTAGAATACTTTAAGAAGATTATCAATTCTAATGAAGTCAACTTCCTAGTAGCTAGGAAGAAAACCCAATTCAAAATGAAAACTCAATTGGGTCCATTCATTTGTAATACCAGAGAAGCTGGACCAGAGGTGGATAAGATTTTACAACAAATGAAGTTCAAAAAAAGAAATTACGTGGCAGTATGATGCTCATGGAGTCATAAATAAACTGAGGATCAAGGTCAAATTAGGACATTTTATCCATCACCCCAGACCAGATTTTGAAAGGTTTTCCAACCAATCAGAATGGATGGAAAACACTCGAATTGACATGGATAGTAATATAGTTGATGTAGAGAATAAATTGATTAATTTAGAAAGACAGATTGTTGAAAGTTCCTTCCTGCAGGTTCCAGAACTAGGAGAACCAATGAACATTCCTCCTATTTTATAGACTCCATTAAATGAAGATAGGAACCCAAAGAGTAACATGGATTAAGGTTCCAGTTCAACTATGGAAACCACATATGAACATTTCGAGATCAGTTACACGAAAAGGCCCAAGCTTAATCCTGTAATTGAATAGGAAGAAACCATTGAATCTGTGGAAATCATTGACAATGATACAATGGTGGAGAGAAGAAAAGGCACAACAGATTCAGGAGAAACATAGTAGCCCTCAACATCTAACACTCAACTGATTGAGAGACAACTCGGTGTTGAGGTTTCTTCATTCACCAAGCTAGTGGATAAAGAAAAGGATATCAAGGACAAATATAAATAAATTAAGTTGAGAAATGTGAAGTTCAAGGCCGAGACTTGTGCTCTTCTTCAAGCACACACTAGAAAATCAAAGAAGGTTGATGTCAGCTTTTGACATCAAAACAAGAAAAATGTAGGTGTCATTCATGCAACCTACTGTCCAGCAACCAAAGACATCAGTTGACTACAAGAAAACAGACATTGAGGTTTTGGCCAAGGATGTTCATCCCAATGACCATATTGAATTCCACAAGAAGGCAGGTGAGAGGATCTACTCCACCTTGAAAGGAAAATCCATGGCTGCACATAAGCTACAAATTTCATTGGATTACATTACAACACAGTACAAATTGGAAAAGGCCTCCTCACAGGCCAAGGAAAATAGGATCAAGTCATTGGAGGACGTGGTAATTGAACTGGGACATGATCCCAATGACATCAAGGCTGCTGCGAAATTAAGAAAGAAGAAGAATGAGGACATTAATGCTCTAAAAAAAAACAAATAAAACTTCCTCATTCAGAGCACCCACAGAAAAAAGAGGTCCTTGAGAGCCAAACTCATTAAAAGGAGATGATGGACCTGGTTTTACAATTGAATGATCAACTGGAGGAAATGGAAAATGAGTTAGATAGCTTGATACAGATAAAACAAGCTAGTCTTGAGACAGCCCCTGCCACTATTATTCCAATAGTTACTACTGTAGTACCTTCCAATTTGGCTGCATCATTAGCTCCTACAGCTCTAATGGCTACAACACTCCCAGTTTCTACAACGTCTACATCAGCAACAAGGTTGACAACAACAATAACTCAAGCAGGTGATGAGGCAAGTAAGTTGGTCAAGGCAATGGAAGACATGTCCATTAAAACAACACAGATGAACAAGCTTAACGAAAAGATAACCAGTCTAGAGAGTGACTATAATCTTACCCAGATTATGCATAAAGAAGAAGTACAGAATGCTACCAGAATGAATGAAAGAATAAAGAGCTTAGAGAAAGAGTTGACTTTAAAGGAACCACTTGGCCAAGCCAAGGAAAAATTATGGGCCAATATCATTCACTCTGTCAATGATATTTGGCCATCCATTCAGGTAGTTTTTGAACAAATAGACTTAGTGAAAGAAGCTACAGAAGCCATACAAAGCGTGAAAACAGAACTGGGAGACATGCCAGAGGAAGCCACTAGGATCATTCACTTCCTTAACTCCAAAAATAAGTATGAATTTCAGGAATTGGAGATACCTGATAGGACAGTTACAATATTGGAAGTAAAAAGGGTGCTTACCAACAGAAATCTAATGCTAAACCTAGAAGATAAGTGCCAAACCATGCAACTGGTTGTAGACAGACTCATGGTTAAATCTGAAATTTTGAGGGAAAAATGGTTTACCAAATCCCTTAGTAATAAATGATAAATTAATGCCATAGGAAGACTACAATAGAAGAATTAGAGAGGTGGCCAGAGATTAGGTAAATACTTCATCTATGAAGGGTATGCCAACCGAAAAGGTCCTATACCAGACCTTTGAGAAGTTGTTTTACCTCCAGCATGAGGTAAAACACCTTTTTGTGAATAAAGCCACTTTTGCCAAGTACAAGGAGGCAGATGAAGTTTTTACCAGATGCAGAAACATGGGAGAAATTAAATGACTTACTGTAGAAATACACAGTCAAAATGTAAAATGTACAGTAAAGTTGAAAAATCACAGTAAAAGGATAATGACAAGCTAGCCAATTGAAAGAGTATTAGGTAAAATTGTATCATTTGAAAGGTCAGAGTGAAAAGAAAATGCAGCGTGAAGACCAACAACAAGGCAGAGAATAAAAGGAAAAATATCAGAGCATAAAGACAACACAACCTAATAAACAAGGACATCATACAACCATTGAACATCTGTCTCTATCTTCTTGCACGAAGATATTTCTTTCTCCTAGAATAATTCCCAAGATAGTTTGGGATATTTTGTGAACTATTTTTGTATAAATACTTCATAAATTGAAGTATTGGGTGTGGATTGCTATACATTTGTAGAGTTGTATTGATCATAAACCTGAGGGTTATTGTACCAATTTTTCAAGTCAGCAGACTGGACTAAGTAATCAAGAGATTACATTATAGGATTAATTTGTTGAGCTATTACAGTGAAGTATTTTCTTTGTCAAATTTTTTATTTTCTTATGTTTTTCATAAACTTAAATTTTATCTAAATTTGAATGAATTAACTGGAAATTTATCTCAGAATTTGTTTAAGTACAATCTGTTTTGAATAGTTTATCATTTCTATGTTTTCTTCTGATATTCGGACCTGAGAATCCTTAATTTCTCTCCCATCCTGGTTGACCTCTTTCACTTTATTCACAATCTGTCCTAAGGAACCCTTAATTGCTCCTTGGATCTGATTGAAAACCACTTGACCATCCAGCCCTGAGATCTAAAGTAACTGAGCTATCTTTCCCTATAGACATTGTTTTTAGAACTTGATCCAATATTGTTTTCTTCACATTTGACCCCATAGCCCAATGGAAAAATACACCCCTCTGTTCATCTAAGTGATCCCACCATCAAATCCAAATCAATACCCAAGTACAATCATAACTAGCCTAAAATCAATTAACTAAAAAAAGTTAAATCACAAAGAGAGAGCCCTCACTGAGCATTAGGAAGGCTAGATCCTAATATCTAAAGTAGGTTTGTGGTTACCTCTATCATTTTTTTCTCTAACAACTTCTAAATAAATTTTGTAGTGATAACAGGTTGCAGTTTAAAAATAAATGAAATTGCAGCCATGTGGATTTGAAGGTTTGGGCTTTTAGTGTTGGTTTGTAGGCGAGTGGTGGCTTGCTAAGGGAGTAGTGCCTTCCTTCTAGGATACGTTTGATAACTTGTTAAGGTATCAAAAGATTCCTTTCAGTGGTGGTTGGAAAACATGTGATGGTGGTGGTCTTTAGGAGGTTGTGGCCTGCATGGTTTATTGGAGTTGTGGCTTCCGAGTGAGTGGTGGTTCACATTTATTTGTAGGTAGAGGCTTTAACACTGGTGGTGGCCAGTGATTCAGATGTAAAAGAAGATCTGAGATTCATAGAAATATGAAGACGAAGAATATTTGTTGACAATGAACTTTACACTTTGGGTTTCCACCTTATATATTGTGTCTTACGAGTTGATGATTTGTGTAGTTGTGATTTGATTATTATATGTTTCTTACTCATGCATGTTGCCCATATGATTTATATGCTTATGTGTTGATCTACAAATGTACATTGTGCTACTGGTTAAATGATGCATATTTATTAATTGTTTAAAACAGAAAAAGGTTTTAATAATTGGTATTCGGTACACTACAGATTCAATCCCCCCTCCGTGCCACTTCCCCCCTGCCCCCCCAAACCCCTCTCAGTAGTGTTTAAATTTTATAATTTTATAATATTTTGTTTAATACTAGGGTTTAATATTGTGACATTGGAATGGTATAGAAATGTATCCAACATTGCATTGTGAAAATAATTGTGTCAATGTGACAATCAGTCTGACAACCATTGTCATAATGTTACACTACATTGTAATTTATTTAGCATCACATTGCAACATTAAAAAATTGGGGTTTAATATTAGGCTTTATAATATTGGGCTTTATAACGTTACAACTTATAATATTTGGTTTAATAATAGGGTTTAATATTGTGATTTTAGAATGGTATAGAAATATGTCCAATGTTTTAGTGTGAAACGCATTGTCGCAATACGACAATCATTGTCATAGGACAATCATTGTCACAATGTTACATTACATTCCAATTTATTCAATGTCACATTGTAATATTCCAAAATTATGGTCTAATATTAATCCTAGGGTTTTTAATATTATTCATAGGGTTTTTAATATTAATCTTAGGGCTTCCCCAATCAAGGTGAGAGACGGTGCAATGACCCTAGTGGAATCTGAGCCAAGGAGAGTAATGATATCCCATAAAGAAAGGTGGCTAGTTGACGCTTGCATTCAATCGTCTGCATGTGTAAGGTGGCATTGAACAAGGGAGGATATCTTGGGAGATGGGGGGGCAGAAGGTATATATTTCTCTGGTAGATTCTCTCTAATTTGATTATTTTCTCGTCGAATGGGAATAAACGTTCTTTCCCGGTCTCAAGGACAATAGTGGGGAGGAGACTCAATCAAATTCATGGCTTCCAGGAGGCGAGAAACTGGTGTGGGTATGCTTTTATTATCAATTGTAATCTCATCTTCTCAGACCTAGTTATGTGTCTCTGTTTGGCCAGTTTCATGGTTGCTTCTAAATTGCAAATTTTGGAAAGTCTTTAGGCAAACTTGGTTACTTTTTAATAAAGTATCATGAAATTTGAAGCCAAAATTTTGTGCTTTACCAATCTCTGTGTGCCTTACGTAAATTTTATATCCTTGATGGCTTTTCATGTAGAAATTAAGGTCAGAATCCTTTCCAATGTAATGGGGATACATGCTTACAATTATGATGGCTATCTAAGAATTTACCATCCTCTCCAAGTGGACTATGTAAATTGGGTAGATGGTAACCGTGCATGGCAGACACCCCTGTGTCTAAAAGGGTCTTAGACTCTAATGGAAAAAATTACAACATTTTGAGTTGTGGTCGACCTAAAGCCAAGGAGGTTTATGGGTATTTTGAATTTATTTCTTATCCCTATATTGTATTATGCTTACATGCATCTTCTTCTTTCGGCTAGGTTCTTTTCCTATGCCTCTTTGTCTCTTAATTGGTCAAGTATATGCTTGGTCAGATTTCTAGTTGATAGACATTGGAAATATCAACATTCCAGGTTCAATGTCTCTTCATGTGGTCTTCATCATGTTCAATGGTTACTTGGGTTGTTTGAATTTTAACATAATGGCTTATCCCACCTCTTCCAAAAGGAACTCTCGCTAGAGCGGCAATGATTAGGGTCATAGAAGAGGTCGTGGGCATGGGGAAAGGCAGGCCTTGCCTCCGCCATATAGGGGTAGAGTTCATCATGGTATAGTGGGCAGAGCTTGGGATGCCACTCAGGATTATAGTAGCACCCTTCCTCCTGCTCGTCAATTGATATCAGGTTGGGAAGTATAATTAAAGGAGCAAGTTGAAAACATTGATCCTGATTTGGGAGAGTGGACATCCTTGGTGTAGTCTCCTCGTCATTCTGGTTGTAGATACATTGAATTCCAGTAGTCAGTTTACTTATATTGGATTATGAAAAACACAGTGACAAAATCTGTTGGCTCCAGCCCAGCTGGGCCATCTAAACCAAATTCTGAGCTACATGAAATTCACCGGAAATTTCAGCTGATACAACATTGAATCCAACTTCAAAATGCTCATCTCAATTGGATTGAGAAGCATATCCATTGTCTCCCACAGATAGAGCTATTGGGTTCTATCGCCAAATATCTAACGCCTGTTGACTCTTCAGATGAGTAATGGTTTGACTAGCATGTTTGTTTTTTGTGAAAATTTTGAGTAGTGTTTTGGATGGCTTTACAAAACTTTTATTTCTATTTTAGATATCTAGATATTAGGAATATTAAGGATACTCAGACTTATATTGCACTTTCAGATAGTCTAAAAACATTTGAATTTTGGATGGCTTATCATGCAGTTAGATGGCCATCAGACCTAGTTTTCCAGTGGGGAGGTTAAGGCCATATAACAATTGTTGGATGTGTATGCATTCCTATATGCCTTTTGATATGAAATAGAAGGTTCTTGTCAATCTTACAAAAAGAATATTATTCTTAGGGTTTAAAATATCAGTCTTATTGTTTAATATTAATCTTATGGTTTATATAATTAATCTTGGGTTTGTAATCCTAGGGTTTAATATATTAAACTTAGGGTTTTGATATATTAGTCTTAGGTTTTATAACTTAAGGATTTATAATATTTATCCTAGGGTATAATATTAATCCTAGGATTTATAATATTAGTCGTATGGTTTATAATATTAGGGTTTGCAATATTAATGTTAGGATTTAATATATTAGATACAGCATCGTAACAATCATTGTCACAAATTTTATAATGTTAATCCTAAGGTTTATAATATTATTACTAGGGTTTATAATCCTAGGGTTTAATATATCAAACTTAGATATTGATATATTAATGTTAGGGTTTATAATACTAATCCTAGGATTTATAATGTGAGGATTTATAATATTTATTCTAAGGTTTATGATCCTTGTGTTTATAATATTAATCCTAGGGTTTATAACCCTATGTTTTAATATATTAAACTTACGATTTATTATTCTTAACGTTTATGATATTAATGGAAGGGTTTACAATATTGGGTTTTATATTGTTAGGGTTTATAATCGAGTATAATATTGGGCTTTGATACCGTAACATTGGAATGGTACATAAATATTTCCAACATCACACTGTAACAAATTTTATCACAATGCAACAATCAATGTGACAATCATTGTGGCGACGTTACATTATATTTCAATTTATTCAACGTCACATTGTGATATTTCAAAATTAGGGTTTAATATTAAGGTTTATAATATCTGGTTTAACATTTGGATTTAATATTAATCATAGGGTTTATAATATTAATCATCGAGTTTAATAATAATCTTGGGTTCAATACTAATCCTAGGGTTTATAATATTAATATCAGCATTTATAATCGTGGGGTTTAATGCATTAAACTTAGGGTTTAATATATTAAGATTAGGGTTTATAATATTAGGTTTTATAATGTTAAGGTTTTTAATATTTTGTTTAATAGTAAGGCTTAATATTGTTACGTTGGAATTGTACATAAATCTATCAAACATCGCAGCATGGCAAGCATTGCGAGAATGCAACAATTAGTGGGACAATAATTATCACAATGTTACATTACGTTGCAATTTATTCAATGTCACATTGTATTAATTGAAAATTAGGGCTTAATATTAGGGTTTATAATATTGGGTTTAATATTACAGTGTAATATTGATCCTAAGATTTACAATATTAATCTTAGGGTTTATAATATTACTTTTAAGGTTTAATATTAATACAAGGATTTATAATCTTAAGGTTTGTAACATTAATGCTAGATTTTATAATATTAATCTCACATTTAAAATATTAATCCTATATATAATAATTATAATATAATAATATTAATTATTATAAATATTACTGCAATTATAATTTAAGTCATAGTCTAACATATAGATGAAATAACCTTTTTCAATGGAATTTGGGGACACAATTTCAAGAAAGTTTGTGATTTTTTGGTTGTTTAAAATACGTTTTCGAATGCATAACACCATGAAAAACCCCTAGGGCATGAATTCTATAGATTAAACAATTTAAACTCAAATTTTTAAAAATCTCTAGTGGATTTTGGTTAAAATCGACAATAACAACAAAAAAGTTGTGAGAAAGCTCATTTTGTCTATAAGTTAGATTATGCTTTAATTTAATAATACTAAATCCTAGGAGTTTAAAAAATTATTATATTAAGATTAATATTATAAATCTTAATATATATCTATTAAGGTTTATAATATTAATTTTAGGATTTAATATATTAAATCCTATGATGAATATAATAATAATAATAATTAATAAAAATATTAATATTAGTAATAAATCCCTACCATACATATTTATCAACATATACCAACCACATTTATTAATGTGATTGTGCCAGTGATAGCGACGGAAACAATGAAGTAAACACGACATGTCTAATACTCCAAGAGATCTAATAGTAACAATAGAGAGAACAACGTAGCATTCCTTTTAGACGTAACTAAATAATTGATGAAAGATATGAAGAATATGGTTCCTTCAAGACCTCGATGACAAATTGCCATGCCATTTTCATGGTTGCCTTCAAGATCTTGATAAGAATTATCATACCATTATTGTGGCACATCTCTCACATATATAGATTAAGACTAAGTTGACTATGACTTAAAGATAAATATATATTTTCCAAACCAAAAGTTCGATCAATTTTGAATTTCTAAATCCGAATTCAGTCTCTAACCATCTACATGTTAAACTTGTGAGGGTCCTTCTACGATACCTCAAAAATGTAGTGCCAAAACACAGCCATCATCTAATATGGAGCCACAATCTACGTATTAAAATTAAAACACTTTTGAAATTATGTTAGGAAAATCGATATTAAAAAAAAAAAATCAATAAAAAATAAATAAAATACAAATATTAAAAAAAATTAGAAAAAAAAATAGTTATTTTGAAGAGTTTACTTTTAGATGTAATCTAAATTTAATTTAAAAAGTAATAAATTAAATTAAAATCTATTTCTTTTTTATACATTAATGTTCTTGGTCTCTAGTGAATTGGTGATAGAAATAATGTGAAATCTTTGAAAACTCGTATTATTAATAAAACCATTTTATTAATAATAATATTTGTAATAATAAAAATAATTTATTATAATGCTATTTTAATAATATTATTTATAATATCAAAATTTGTTATTAGACTAATTTCAAGTAATAATAATATCTATAATAATATCTTTATTGGTATCTTTTCTTGGCTCTAGTAAACCTTCCGTTTGTTAGTTTTGTGGTATTATTAATAAAATCAATTAGATTAATAGTATTATTTGTACTAAAAATGTAGTATAGTACTATTATTTATAATATTATAATTTATTATAATCATAATTTTTTTTAATAACGATAAAATTTATTTTTGGAACTTAGTTTGAGCCTTTCTCTTTCTTTCTCAAGTCATAATATTATTATAAAAAGAAAATATTATTAGTAATGGTTGTTGAGACAAACTATTGGTTATATTTGCATGGCTAATTAGCTCTTCTCTACATCTATTTAATTTAATAAATTTGATTCTTCATCCAATTAGTTTAAAAAATGTCAACTAGATTTTCTTTTATAAGATTTTTCTATTAAACTTTAGAACTCATTTTCTCAATCTAGATAAACAATTAAAATAAAAAATAAAAAATTTAAAATAATGATGTGTACAAGGAATTATAAAAGGGCGGAAATAGTGCACATGGAATGGAAAGACATTGGTTGTTATCACCAAAAAAATTCTCACACAACATGAAGGTAATTTTTCGAAAAATCTCTTTAGTCTATCAAAATAAATGTTCCTTAAGGTTATTTACCAATGGTTAAAAATAAAGTGATTAAGTTTATAATGTGGTTTTTCCTTTGCATTATCTATGCAATTGTTCCTTTGACAATCAAGCAGATCCATAGGCATGACAAATACACATTTAAAAGAGTGATAAATCTCACCAAATCAGGACTATGGCAAGTACATGCTATGAATGGGAAGGTTCAAGTCTCAAATAAATTTATGGAGTGGTACTTAGAGCCTCCTAGGCTCCACCATATGCATTCCAAATGTGAAAGACAACCACCTTCATTATGTGATCCAACCACCATGAGAGCGTGAAAAATATTTATAAATAGCACTCTTGGGGGATCAATTCAACAAGGAGAAGAAATACATTGTCATGGTCCCAAAATCTACCTAGAATTCCCACATATTTCGAAGATTGATTTCATAAACATTATGAGGTTCCAATATTTTACCATTTAAAGTCTTGGAAAGATTCTTTATAGAGATAGAGAGATCTACCAAAAGAAGGAGAAAAGGATCTCCCTTTCAAGGATAGGAGAGGGCTCACCTTGCAGAATCCATTGTCCTCAATGTTTCTTTGTAGACCATTGGCACTTCAATAAATTATTAGTAAAAGAGTGTTGCTTCTGATTACTCTTTTATTTTATAGGAGAGATAATAAAAATTTTAAACTTTGGCATCTCCTAAAAAATGATGGCAAGAAGTCATGGCCCTTAGTATTCCAACAATAATGCTCTAGTATTGGAGGTCTCAATTTTAATATGTCAACCTCAGTTTGTATAGATTAAGAGGTATCTTCCACTGTATATCCAATTCACAATTTCTCCTCTTCTTAATTCATACTAACCTATGGAAGCAATTGTCCTTTTCTTCAAGTGGAATGGGTGGGAATACTCATCAACAATCACTCAAATTGGCTTAATCTTGTAAGGGATCAGAATGTAGGAATCATAGTGTAGGAATTGAAGCTGTAGAAATAGAGTTTCAAAGAGTAAAATGACAATGAAGTAAGTTGTTGGAATTAAAACTATGCTAATTTCCTTAAAATACCTATCCTATGTTTGCATGGAAATCTACTATACCTATTTTTCTAGGAAATTAAATCAAACCACATAACAAAAAAAAAAGATTGTGTGATCCTGTAAGGTAATCCTAGAGATGTGATAATTTTCTCTTCAATCTACCCCCATTCACTAAATCATGCTAAAATGAAAAATGAAGGCTATTTTTAGATAAATAACATAAATCTATAAGAAATTATGCAAATCCAAATATCCCAGGTTTGTTCTATAGGAATCCCTGTAATTCTAGATGAAAAAATGTGATTTCATAACAAACTCCTAGAAATGATGTAAGTACAACAACCTGATGAAACGTTGATAAAAATTGGTAGATGAAGTTGCTTATAGCTCACGAAAACGTATGGCAATCACCTATCAACTAAGAAACATCAAATTCCAATCATCTAGAGGAAACATCAAACTTTGCTAAGTTGCTACACTTGACTAAAACAACAAAAGAAATGATGACAACCTAAGAAATCAACATTGAAATAAAGTAGAAAAGGTACAAGAGGGTATTCTAGAGAACTTGTGGGCGAGTCCTACCCAAGGTACTCAAAAGCTCGAATAAAATCAACACAATATTCTTTCCAAATGGAACTATTTTTCCATTAATGTAAAATTGAAATTACATAAGTTTAAAAGTAAAAGTTGCAAGACTACAAATGAAAATTTTGTTCTTCCTCTTGAAAAAATCTCTCCTCTGAATTATCACAATTCCTCCTCTTATATAATATGCTGAGTGGGTAGCCTCCTCAATAGGAGGGTTTCTTTCCTTCCAAAAATCCCTAAAGTCGTGATAGATGGATCTTTAGGGCTTGTTATGAAACTACCTCTTAACTGCTGATAAGTCTTTTCTTCTAGCAGTCCTATAGGTGCATAATGATAATCGAGGGGACAAAGCCCCTATCTTCATGGTATGTTATTCGGGGATACTAGAGGAATCCATCATTTATTTAAAAAAATTCTCAAACAAAGATGCTAAAGTTGCCAAGGTTCAAATAAGGAATTAGTATGGTTAAATCACTTAAGCACACTCTCAACATAAGTAACAACATGTAAATTGTTGGATGTGTGTTATATACTCTGCACAGGGTTGGGGGAAACACCTTATTTTTTTGGGGAAGACCCAACCATGATTTTTCACATGGGTTTATGCATGGTGAGTTTGCCTATGGTGATTTTTCACATGGTTTTGGTCCTTGGAAATGGCATTTCTATTTTATGTTGGACAGTTACATCATACATGGATTTTAACATATTATCTTGTATATATGACATGAACTATGATGCATAGCATGAATTTGTATGGGTAGGAGTAAGAGAATTTTTCTCCAATTTACACTACTCCCCAAACCCATCCAATCATAGCATAGTTTCAGGCATTTTTTTCTCCAGAATATGGTTATGAATTAGCTCAAGCATCCAAGGTTTCTGATTTTCCAAGAATTGAGTTTTCCTTTCTTAAGAGATAATCCAAACAACTGCAGATATATTATCTCAATTGTTATCTTTCTATCATGTACTCCTACAACATGTAGCCAAATCACATCTCAAAAAAACCATCAATATGAGAGTTACCAAGTCATAAAAACCTTTAGTCATGATATCAAATACTACTACTTGCTTCCTCTAAGATCAACATCCCTTTGGTTTATTTTCACATAATACTCAGAGTTCCCTCTTCCATGCTCTTCAGCTTGAAAACATCAATCAATATGTTCATTAAACGTATCAATCAACAAGCTTCAACATCGTATCCATCAAGGTCTTTGCATCTCCCTCTGAAGTTATCATGGCTCATTTTCATTTTTCAAGAGACCATATCGGATGTTGATCAATATCACCAGGTTTTATGCACAACCGTCATGCTTCTATACATCGAGTACCCATATGGAAGAATCATTATTTCATCTAGTATTTAAACGAGACATGCCATGCAGATGATTCCAAATATATCCTACCATATCTCTGAATACATGAATTCTACTTTCTAAAGAAGAGCTCTTATCTAAAGATGTTTATACCTATTTCCTTCATTTTGTCATCTAGTCAACTTCTTTCATGAACTGCCTCTTTCTTTGAAGAAAATGTCTATGATGAGGCTCCTTTCTCAAGATGATAAAATACTTCAATTATTCCTTCATGTTGCAACTAAACTAGTAAACATGTTTTATTCTTGCTTACATAATATTCCAGACTCTGTCCATAAAATTCTAGTGAAATATACGCTTTCCAAGATTCTTCCATATATTGAATAACCTTCTCATCAAGGATCCTTCTAATCCTTTCCTGCTAGAAGAATATTTATATAACATGCCATGCCTGCAAGAGGACATCTCTGAGGTAAAAAATCTTTGTCAATGTATCATCAGTGAGCAATTATGCTTGTTGCAAACAAGGCAATGTCCTTGTCATTACTACAGTGATATGAAACATAAATAAGGATCCTTTAAAAGGGAAAAATGGTGGTTTTTACCATCTCACATGGATATGCACGAAAATTTCTTGTCAAGGAACTTGGATCATTACTTTATAACCTGGAATCAATGGGACTATTACTCCTAGATCCTTAAGCTTCAAAAGGAAGAAACATTCTCGGTCAGGACTTACAGGTCAAGACCTTACAATGTTGACCATTCATCACATGTTATGGGCATATCTATTTTCTAGTTTCTAGTGTAAAAGGACGTAGTAGCATGGCAACACCATAACATTATGTTGTTAGGAAACCAACTCACAAAAAGATAGAAAAGATATATCAACACCTTAGAATTCAGCCTCTTCGAGGGGGCAACCTCCTTTACATTACAAAAATGAACAATTCTTTGATGATACAAATGACTAAACCTCCCTTCTATATATAGGAGTCTAAGGGGTCACAATATAATCAAGCCCACCTAACAGTAATAACATAAGGGCACAACAATAACAATAGTGGGCTTCTATGGGGCACACAAATAACAATATGGGGACAATAGGGGCACAATAATAGCAATAAGGGATACAATGAAAACAGTAATGGTGGAATCACTAGTATTCTAGGGACCTAACATGCCCCTCTCCTTCCGAAAAGCGTTGTCCTCAACGCTTGAGTAGTTCTAGATGCTTCTATATAAAATTCTCATCCTCCCATGTGGAATCTTTAGCAGATAAGTTCTTCGATTTGATGAGATAGTGCAAAATTGATCGATTTCGTAGATGTTGAGTTCTTGTTCCTGTGACTGCTTCCGGTTCCAATATGTCTTTTCCTTCCTCATCAAGTTCTGGCAATATTGTTTGAACTAGGAGCTTGTCACCTATAACCTTCTTTAAACATGAAACATGGAAAACTGGGTGCACTTGGGAAGCTGCAGGAAGCTCCAACTTGTATGCCATAGTACAAAACTTTTGCAACACCTTGTACGGACCATAATACTTTGGTGATAATTTATTATCCTTATTAGCTTGCTTGAGGGACATTTGTTTATATGGTTGTAGCCATAGGAATACCCAATCACCTACATCAAAACTTCTTTCATTGCGATGTTGATCTGCCTGTTGTTTCATTCTATTTTGCGCCAACGTGAGGTTATCCTTTAAGAGTTGGAGAACTTGTTGTTGATGCTCAATGTGATGTTCCACTGCTTGAACCTTAGAATTTTCTCTTAAATATGTGTGATGGAAGTAAAAAGGATGTATCATGCCCAAATCATAGCTCTCATTAGATATTCAGATTGGGTCCCAAACTTGGTCACTACTAGGAAGAAAACAGGAGAAATCAAACTCTGTGTTGATTTTAGAAACTTGAACAAAGTCTCATTAAAAGACAACTATCCTCTCCCAAAAATGGACCACATTCTTCAGAGTGTAATAGGCTCATCCAGAATTTCATTTCTTGATGGATTTTCTGGACACAACAAAATCTTAGTTCAACCAGAGGACCAAGCAAAGACTGCATTTACTACTCCTTGGGGTACTTTCATGTATTTTAAGATGTCTTTTGGATTAATGAATGAAGGAGCAACATTTCAAAGAGCTATGGATATAGCTTTTGCCAAAGAAATCCATGACTTTCTAGTTGTTTACCAAGATGACATCACAGTCTTTTCAAAATCTGACAATGAACCGAAGGAAAGTTTTCATTAAATGCAGAAAATTTGGTAAATACCCAAAAGACACTCTTTGGTCTAGAAGAAGGTAAAATTTTGGGATACATTGTATCCAAGGATGGAATTAGAATCGTTACAGCTAGAATAGAGGCAATCTTGACCATCACCCATCCTAGAAACATCAAAGAATTATAGTCATTTTTAGGCAAAATAAATGTTCTTAGGAGATTCACTTCAAACTTAGCAGAATTAATTAGAGAACTAAATAACATGTTAAGGAAATACTCAACAATTAAGTGGAAAATGGAGGCAATGCAGTCCTTCGAGGCCATCGAAGAAGCCCTTACCAAAACTCTAGTCCTCATATATCTTGATTTCCAAAAAGATTTTATAATTTTTTCTTTCGCCTCAAAACATACTATTGCATCAGTCTTGTTGCAAAAGAATGATCAAGGATATGAGAAACCAATTGCATTTTTCAGTAATTCTTTAAGAGATGCAACACTAAAGTACAACATAATGGAAAAACAAGCACTAGCTTTAGTGAAGTCTATTAAAGATTTCAGAGTATACATCAGGGAAAATTTTAAGAACCTCTCCTAAATTTACATGTATAATAAATGGGTGAATCTCCATGGTATATACGAAAAATGGAAGGCAATTTTATCAATAATATGATATGTATATATAATTTTTAGCGAATCTCTCACCAGGGATGGCAAATATTTTACTCAATTATAAAATCTTGTGTTTATTGAATACACAAATGAAATCGTTGCATTTCTTTAAAATATCTTTTGAAATCAAAATTACCGAAATTACATATCGATAACCTAGTGGGTGTAGGATAAAATTCACCCGTTCCATTCACAAAAAGCATGAGAAGAAACGTAATACTATATATAAAACCAAGAAAAATTCAAATTCATCACTTCTAGGGACCTCGTAACCACCCTGCCAATACACAAGTATGTTCCTGTTTGCAATTAGAAAAATTACCCAAATTACAATCTGTTTACTCCAGCATATGTTGGAAAGCTATAGAAGGATGACTAGTGCAATAAATCCATTCCTTTTAGCCCTGGATTTGTTTCAGTTTAAAACAAAAGCATACAAATATACTTGTCCAATGTCTATGCTTTAACCATTCACCTTAAGATGTTTTTACAATATGATTTCCTAAGTCTATTTAATATCTTCATTATCATAAAAACCAACCTATATCCATCTTAACTCCACATCTACCACTCTTAGGGGGATGAAATCTATTTATCCCTCTGAGTACTTGGTAGACCCAGAATTAAGATGGATCTAGGATGATAAATTTTCCCCTTTAAATAGTCTATGCTCACATGAATACCATGGTATTACCATGGGTCAATACCATGGGTTATCATAAACCCGGAGCTTAAACATTACTATTAGTAATTTATAAAAATTAATAAATTTAATAGTTGATTTTTATTTTAACCAAGCTAAAATGTTTAACATACGTTAAATTAGAACATCCATTTTTACTCTTGATCGGATCAAATATTTTTTCACTCTATGCTAGTTTACATATCACGATATTTGATACCTCTCGGGGGTTAGTAGATCTAGAGTAAAGATGGATCTATGCTGGTTTAATTCGCCGATTTAAATAGGCTACATTCCAGGTGAATACCATGGGTCAATACCATGTGCCATTTTGGTGAATACCATGGATCAATACCATGTGCCATATTTATTTTTATTAATACTAATATTAGGGTTAATAATGTTTTTTTCCATGGTATTAATAACAATTTAGTCCATGGTATTTGTCCCATAGTATTTTTCCCATAGGTTTCACCTAAATATAACACATTTTTTGAGTGTTCGTAAATATAAGGTGACTTATGGAGTAAATATAAAAAAATGTTTTATTTGTTTACCATACCTCTTGTTTATTTATATTTTTATTAATTTACCATACCTCTTTTACAAATATGGTATTTAGCCCATAGGATTCACTTAAATAAAACCTCTTTCTTGAGCCTTCATAAATAGAACGAGGGTTATGGATTAAATACAAAAAAAGGTTTTATTTATTTACCATGCGTCTAGTTTATTTATATTTTTATTTATTTACCATACCTTTTGAATAAGTATAAAAAGACGTTTTGTTTATTTACCATACCTCCACTTTACTTATATTTTTATTTGTTTACAGCCTTACCTTTTTTACCCTCTCCCTTAAAATAAGGTGGGCTATTTGAGGTGATTTGTAAAAATGTACTACGATACAAAATATTCGCCCACTAAAAATTTAGAACCCCTTAATTTCGCCAAAGGGTAAACATTTGCCCCTAAAATTTTCTATGGTATACATCTTGTATTCACACATCATTGCTTATGTTCCAAATTCAGTAGTAAAAGACATTCTGACATAGAATGGGCCGGAAGGAAAGAGAAGCAAATGGATTGCCACTATTTTGGAGTATGACACAGAAATAAATCCTACAAAACTTATGAAAGGCCAAGGTTTAGCTAAACTCATGGCTGAATCGAACTGTCAGGCCTTAGATATAAATTTCATTGGTGCCCTTGATGATCAAGAAGAGACAGAGACTCCAGAGATCAGTGAACCTTTTATATATTCACCTTGGTATGCAGATATCATATTTGTCTTACTGAACTTACAAGCTCCTCCTAGTTTATCTAGAACTAAAGCTAGATTTTTGAAAATGAAATCAATGAAATATTGTATCATAGATAATTCTTTATTTTGGAAAGATAATGGTGGCATTTTATTAAATTGTTTAATGAAATATGAAGCTGACAAATCTATGCAATAATTTCATGCAGGAGATTGTGGAGGACACTTGTATTGGAAAACAACTGCTGATAAAATCCTAAGGGCTGGTTTCTACTGGCCCACCCTTTTTGCAGATGTCAAGAAACATGTGACCTCCTGTCATAAGTGCCAAATATTTGAGGGTAAAAGGAAGCTTTTAACTTTACCTCTCAAACCCATCTCCACAGAAATGCCATTTCAATAATGGGGATTAGACTTCATTGGAGAAATTCACCCAGCCTCCTCAGCCTAGCATAAATGGATTTTGACAGTCACTTATTAATTTACCAAATGGATAGAAGCCATCCCTTTTAGACAAGCCACATACTTTGTCATTATCTCAATCCTTGAAAAAAATATAATGTCAAGATTTCGATGCCCCTAAAATCTCATTACTGATAATGTAGTTGATTTTAAATCCAAGAAAATGGTAGACTTGTGTAAAAAATATCACATTACCCTTGGCCATTCCACTGTCCATTACCCTCAAGTTAATGGACTTGCAGAATCCTCAAACAAAAGCCTTGTCAATATCATCAAGAAACTACTTGCAGGCAACAAGAAGACATGGAACAAAATGTTTGTAAATTCATTATGGACAGACAGACTAACTACCAAAAAGTCCTTTGGTACATCTCTTTATATGTTAGTATATGGAATGGATGTTGTTTCTCCATTCTCTTTAGGAGTGCCAATGATGAAGATCATCCAGGAGTTGCAAGTAGAACCAAATGATATCCAAAGGAGGATAAATCGGACACTACACTTGCAACAAACCAGAGAATAAGTCAATGTCAAATGACAAGTGATCCAGAATAAAATCAAAAAGATTTTTGATAAAAAGACAAAAGTTGGTGATTTTTACATAGGTGATAAAGTTCTCAAATCGGATTATAGAAGAGAAGATAAGGCAAACATGGAAAATTTGATTTCCTATGGCAAGGCCCTTATATCATTTATGTTTACAGAGGTAACAATGCATTTTTCTTGAGAGAGTTAGACGGAGAAGATCTACCTGGAGGACCTATCAATGGTAGAATGTTGAAGCAATAATTACCCACAGATTAATAGTAGTTCACTTTAATTTACTCATTGTATATAACATTGCAGAGTTTAGATCAGATTGGATGGTAATATTTTAAAGTTGAAGCCTGGAGAGAAGGCCTTGGGCTTTAAAAAGGTTCACCATCATAAATATGAATAAAGCAGAATCACAGAAGAGCAGTTTACAAGTTAACTACGGTCACATTTCCAAAGGCTACTAATCTTAAAGTTCTTGACATTTCACCAAGAAACGTCATCCCCATGTGGAGCCATTGTTAGGGTCCTATAATAATAGGATTCTTAATTTTGAATTGGCTATGGTTAGTCTTGTAATATTGTACATACTTTTTCTCTTTGCAAAATTTTTTCCATATTAAAAATTAAAAAATGTAAAGAGGGTATGTTCTAAAAGAATAATCAAAGGAGAAAAAACAAAGAAAAATATAAAAAAAGTGAAAAATATGAACCCCAAGAAAGAAATAAAATAGATCATGAAAGTGTGCAAATTCAAATGCCACTACTTTTTACTTTACTATGCAAAATAAGGTTGTGTGCAGCGTGTCAGAAATGCCACAATCCATGATGGTCAAATAGCTTAATCTTGACACATTCATGCTTTAAATTTCCTGTTAATAGATAGAGAATAAAGATCTAGCCAAATTGTTTAACCTTGGTAGATCAACAGTTAGGTAGAGAATAAAAATGAGCTCATCTATTTAATATGAGACATTGGAAGTTATAAGGTTAGAATTAGATAGTTTACTTGTCAAAAGAAAAGGAAATAAAGGGTCAGCAAGCTTGAATGCACCCAATGAAATGAAAAAAGAAAATGTTAGGGTAAATAAAGGGTAGGTAGAAGAAAGGTTGCAAATGCACAAGGATGCTGAGTCAAAGAGCACAACTTATCATGCTTAATCCTATGTTTCATATGCAGGAAAATTATGAGAAAGAAAGGATATCCACCAAGCTTCTTTGAGTAATTTCCCCTCATCTCACTACACCCGCACATGCTTATTTGCTAATTTCCCCATGATCCCTTTATCACTTATTAATTCCCCCTTTCCCCTCATGTTAATCCTTAGCCCTTGGTTTCGCACATTTTCCCTAGTAATAACCCTTCAAAAATATTCCCCCTACACAAAACCCCTTTTCCCTAGTGTGAAACCCATTGCCCATTACAAATATTACCTTCCCCCCTTATTAATTTCCCTATTTTCCTTCAAAACCCAAAAAACCCCTTTATCCTAAGTTTTATGCCCCTGATTTATCTAATTAACTCCCCCATTTCATATTTCCCTGAAAAAACTTTTTAACACACCAACCTTTGGTGCGGTTTAAAAAACCCTCGCTTCATAAACCATGGTCCCACTTTATTAACCTGCTGCTTATATTAAATCTTGACCTTATTTACTATTTAATGACAAATATTTGTAATTAAATCCAGGGCCCCGCAAATCCCTTTCTCGATTCCATCCATGCAATTTAACCACACGATAGCCCTCCGATCTCCTACCCCCAGATCCGACGGCGTACAACCATATCGCGCAGGTTCATCATTCGACCGATAACAGCCCGAGAGCACGCGAGATTCGCGGTTTTTCCTGGGCATTGCTCTGTTACGTGGTGGCCCTAGGCTAGATCGCGTTCTTGCAGAAAATACCACCTACCCTCCAAAAGTGGTGAGATGGCCCAAAAAACCACCTCCCTGCCCAGACAAAAAACTGCCCACTGTTCATTTATATTTTCTGTGCCAAAATGTGGCTGTTATCGGTTAAAAGGCCGGAAAACCCCCAAATCACTCTTTTCGCTTGTGTTTCACTACAACTGTTTCTTAGCCATTTGCGACACCCTCAATCCTCTGCGACCAATTTTACCACCATTTGCTTCCTGAAGAAGCTATGGACACCCAATTGAAGCAACCAGTGGATAGTTGAAGCCACCGTAACTTCTACACCTCACTTCTGAAACCCCTCAAAACCTAATTCAAATCTATAAACACAATTGGCTTCCCAAACCTCTCTGGACGTGAGACCTCTACAAACCCCTCACCTAGACATCGACCACCTTGCATTAGCTGACAAGGACTTCCAAATAAAGTACATAGCTTCCCCTACCTACCTTCTAAAGCTCCACTGCTGGAGTAAGGACAAATTCTTGAACCAGAACGACGAAATTCACCCTTGGGAATCTAATATTCCCAAATATTTATTTCCATAAATACATCCATTCCCAGACATCATCCACTTTTGTCATTCCTGCTACATCCTCAGCTAAGAGCCATTGTCACCCTTGACCAACAAGTTTTGTTTACCATCACTGCAGAATCTATCAACCAAATGCTGCAGGTCCAACCAAGCCCTAATGAGACCCCACTGTCTATTGGAGACTTGTTGGACCTTTATGTCAAGTTACACCTATCCAGAATAGCCTAAATTTTCCAAACTTTCATCATAGAGGAATGTCATACTCCCATAGAGAGTCCCCCTTATGTTGCCACCATTTTTTCTGAGAGAGGCAAACAGATTATTACCATGCTCTCTTGCATTTTAGGATATACCACAAATGAGCATGTAGATGAGGTTGTATTGGCTTTCCTTTCCATCTTTAGCCCAGTTAAGCCTCCTGCTATAATTTACAATTATGCTATGTTCATAGCAGATAGAATGCATGAGAAGTTTGCCAGACTACCTACTCAGAGAGTCTTCAAGTACTCATTTGTATTCTTTCACATGTTTTTATACTACCAGTCAGATAAATTCTCTGTCAGCATCCAGAAGTTGGATGCCAAAGGAAATCCAAGGTTAGTTATATATTGGACACCTTTAATCCAGAAATACTCCACTATATTCACTTATAAGGACTTCATTGATTCATTTGTCCATCTATTCATGAATATGCTAACCAGTAGCCCTCAGCCTAGAATCAGTCAAGATATCAAAAGGGTGTTACAGTTGGCCAAGAATAGTAAGGTGGGAGACTGATTCTATACCAGAACCACACAAAAATAAGAATTTATGGATGCCAACTTGCCCCTTACAAATTGCCCAAATACCTCCCCATGAGGACATTTGCACTAGAATACTTTAGGAAGATTATCAATTCTAATGAAGTCAACTTCCTAGTAGCTAGGAAGAAAACCCAATTCAAAATGAAAATTCAATTGGGTCCCTTCATTTGTAATACCAGAGAAGCTGGACCAGAGGTGGATAAGATTTTACAACAAATGAAGTTCAAAAAAATAAAATATGTGGCAGTATGATTCTCATGGAGTCATAAATAAACTGAGGATCAAGGTCAAATTAGGACATTTTATCCAACACCCCAGACCAGATTTTGAAAGGTTTTCCAACCAATCAGAATGGATGGAAAACACTCGAATTGACATGGATAGTAATATAGTTGATGTAGAGAATAAATTGATTAATTTAGAAAGACAGATTGTTGAAAGTTCCTTCCTGCAGGTTCCAGAACTAGGAGAACCAATGAACATTCCTCCTATTTTATAGACTCCATTAAATGAAGATAGGAACCCAAAGAGTAATAGGGATTAAGGTTCCAGTTCAACTATGGAAACCACATATGAACATTTCGAGATCAGTTACATGAAAAGGCCCAAGCTTAATCCTGTAATTGAACAGGAAGAAACCATTGAATCTGTGGAAATGATTGACAGTGATACAATGGTGGAGAGAAGCAAAGGCACAACAGATTCAGGAGAAACATAGTAGCCCTCAACATCTAACACTCAACTAATTGAGAGACAACTCGGTGTTGAGGTTTCTTCATTCACCAAGCTAGTGGATAAAGAAAAGGATATCAAGGACAAATATAAATAAATTAAGTTGAGAAATATGAAGTTCAAGGCCGAGACTTGTGCTCTTCTTCAAGCACACACTAGAAATCAAAGAAGGTTGATGTCAGCTTTTGACATCAAAACAAGAAAAATGTAGGTGTCATTCATGCAACCTACTGTCCAGCAACCAAAGACATCAGTTGACTACAAGAAAACAGACATTGAGGTTTTGGCCAAGGATGTTCATCCCAATGACCATATTGAATTCCACAAGAAGGCAGGTGAGATGATCTACTCCACCTTGACAGGAAAATCCATGGCTGCACATAAGCTGCAAAGTTCATTGGATTACATTACAACACAGTACAAATTGGAAAAGGCCTCCTCACAGGCCAAGGACAATAGGATCAAGTCATTGGAGGACGTGGTAATTGAACTGGGACATGATCCCAATGACATCAAGGCTGCTGAGAAATTAAGAAAGAAGAAGAATGAGGACATTAATGCTCTAAAAAAAACAACTAAAACTTCCTCATTCAGAGCACCCACAGAAAAAAGAGGTCCTTGAGAGCCAAACTCATCAAAAGGAGATGATGGACCTGGTTTTACAATTGAATGATCAACTGGAGGAAATGGAAAAGGAGTTAGATAGCTTGATACAGTTAAAACAAGCTAGTCTTGAGACAGCCCCTGCCACTATTATCCCAACAGTTACTACTGTAGTACCTTCGAATTTGGCAGCATCATTAGCTCCTACAGCTCTAATGGCTACAACACTCCCAGTTTCTACAACGTCTACATCAGCAACAAGGTCGACAACAACAATAACTCAAACAGGTGATGAGGCAAGTAAGTTGGTCAAGGCAATGGAAGACATGTCCATTAAAACCACACAGATGAACAAGCTTAAAGAAAAGATAACCAGTCTAGAGAGTGACTATAATCTTACCCAGATTATGCATAAAGAAGAAGTACAGAATGCTACTAGAATGAATGAAAGAATAAAGACCTTAGAGAAAGAGTTGACTTTAAAGGAACCACTTGACTAAGCCAAGGAAAAATTATTGGCCAGTATCATTGAATCTTTCAATGATATTTGGCCATCCATTCAAGTATTTTTTGAACAAATGGACTTAGTGAAATAAGCTACAGAAGTCATACAGAGAGTGAAAACAGAACTAGGAGACATGCCAAAGGAATCCACTAGGATCATTCACTTCCTTAACTCCAAAGATAAGTATGAATTGCAGGAATTGGAGATACCTGACATGACAGGTACAATATTGGAAGTAAAAGGGGTGCTTACCAAGAGAAATATAATGCTAAACCTAGAAGATAAGTGCCAAAGCATGCAACTGGTTGTAGAGAGACTCATGGTTAAGTCTGAAATTTTGAGGGAAAAATGGTTTACCAAATCCCTTAGTAATAAATGATAAATTAATGCCATAGGAAGACTACAATAGAAGAATTAGAGAGGTGGCCAGAGATTAGGTAAATACTTCATCTATGAAGGGTATGCCAACCGAAACGGTCCTATACCAGACTTTTGAGAAGTCTTTTTACCTCCAGCATGAGGTAAAACACCTTTTTGTGAATAAAGCCACTTTTGCCAAGTACAAGGAGGCAGATGAAATTTTTACCAGATGCAGAAACATGGGAGAAATTAAATGACTTACTGTAGAAATACACAGTCAAAATGTAAAATGTACAGTAAAGTTGAAAAAGCACAGTAAAAGGATAATGACAAGCTAGCCAGTTGAAAGAGTATTAGGTAAAATTGTATCAGTTGAAAGGTCAGAGTGAAAAGAACATGCAGCGTGAAGACCAACAGCAAGGCAAAGAATAAAAGGAAAAATATCAGAGCATAAAGACAACACAACCTAATAAACAAGGACATCATACAACCATTGAACATCTGTCTCTATCTTCTTGCACGAAGATATTTCTTTCTCCTAGAATAATTCCCAAGATAGTTTGGGATATTTTGTGAACTATTTTTGTATAAATACTTCATAAATTGAAGTATTGTGTGTGGATTGCTATACATTTGTAGAGTTGTATTGATCATAAACCTGAGGGTTATTGTACCAATTTTTCAAGTCAACAGACTGGACTAAGTAATCAAGAGATTACATTATAGGATTCATTTGTTGAGCTATTACAGTGAAGTATTTTCTTTGTCAAATTTTTTATTTTCTTATGTTTTTCATAAACTTAAATGTTATCTAAATTTGAATGAATTAACTGGAAATTTATCTCAGAATTTGTTTAAGTACAATCTGTTTTGAATAGTTTATCATTTCTATGTTTTCTTCTGATATCCGGACCTGAGAATCCTTAATTTCTCTCCCATCCTGGTTGACCTCTTTCACTTTATTCACAATCTGTCCTAAGGAAACCTTAATTGCTCCTTGGATCTGATTGAAAACCACTTGACCATCTAGCCCTGAGATCTAAAATAACTGAGCTATCTTTCCCTATAGACATTGTTTTTAGAACTTGATCCAATATTGTTTTCTTCACATTTGACCCCATAGCCCAATGGAAAAATACACCCCTCTGTTCATCTAAGTGATCCCACCATCAAATCCAAATCAATACCCAAGTACAATCATAACTAGCCTAAAATCAATTAACTAAAAAAAGTTAAATCACAAAGAGAGAGCCCTCACTGAGCATTAGGAAGGCTAGATCCTAATATCTAAAGTAGGTTTGTGGTTACCTCTATCATTTTTTTCTCTAACAACTTCTAAATAAATTTTGTAGTGATAACAGGTTGCAGTTTAAAAATAAATGAAATTGCAGCCATGTGGATTTGAAGGTTTGGGCTTTTAGTGTAGGTTTGTAGGCGAGTGGTGGCTTGCTAAGGGAGTAGTGCCTTCCTTCTAGGATAGGTTTGATAACTTGTTAAGGTATCAGAAGATTCCTTTCAGTGGTGGTTGGAAAACATGTGATGGTGGTGGTCTTTAGGAGGTTGTGGCCTGCATGGTTTATTGGAGTTGTGGCTTCCGATTGAGTGGTGGTTCACATTTATTTGTAGTTAGAGGCTTTAACACTGGTGGTGGCCAGTGATTCAGATGTAAAAGAAGATCTGAGATTCATAGAAATATGAAGACGAAGAATATTTGTTAACAATGAACTTTACACTTTGGGTTTCCACCTTATATATTGTGTCTTACGAGTTGATGATTTGTGTAGTTGTGATTTGATTATTATATGTTTCTTACTCATGCATGTTGCCCATATGATTTATATGCTTATGTGTTGATATACAAATGTTGATTGTGCTACTAGTTAAATGATGCATATTTATTAATTGTTTAAAACAGAAAAAGGTTTTAATAATTGGTATTTGGTACACTACAGATTCAATCCCCCCTCTGCGCCACCCCCCCCCCCCCCCCCCCCCCCCCAAACCCCTCTCAGTAGTGTTTAAATTTTATAATTTTATAATATTTTGTTTAATACTAGGGTTTAATATTGTGACATTGGAATGGTATAGAAATGTATCCAACATTGCATTGTGAAAATAATTGTGTCAATTTGACAATCAGTCTGACAACCATTGTCATAATGTTACACTACATTGTAATTTATTTAGCATCACATTGCAACATTAAAAAATTGGGGTTTAATATTAGGCTTTATAATATTGGGCTTTATAACGTTACAACTTATAATATTTGGTTTAATAATAGGGTTTAATATTGTGATTTTAGAATGGCATAGAAATACGTCCAATGTTTTAGTGTGACAAGCATTGTTGCAATACGACAATCATTGTCATAGGACAATCATTGTCACAATGTTACATTACATTCCAATTTATTCAATGTCACATTGTAATATTCCAAAATTATGGTCTAATATTAATCCTAGGGTTTTTAATATTATTCATAGGGTTTTTAATATTAATCTTAGGGCTTCCCCCAATCAAGGTGAGAGACGGTGCAATGACCCTAGTGGAATCTGAGCCAAGGAGAGTAATGATATCCCATAAAGAAAGGTGGCTAGTTGACGCTTGCATTCAATCGTCGTCATGTGTAAGGTGGCATTGAACAAGGGAGGATATCTTGGGAGATGGGGGGGCAGAAGGTATATATTTCTCTGGTAGATTCTCTCTAATTTGATTATTTTCTCATCGAATGGGAATAAACGTTCTTTCCCGGTCTCAAGGACAATAGTGGGGAGGAGACTCAATCAAATTCATGGCTTCCAGGAGGCGAGAAACTGGTGCGGGTATGTTTTTATTATCAATTGTAATCTCATGTTCTCAGACCTAGTTATGTGTCTCTGTTTGGCCAGTTTCATGGTTGCTTCTAAATTGCAAATTTTGGAAAGTCTTTAGGAAAACTTGGTTACTTTTTAATAAAGTATCATGAAATTTGAAGCCAAAATTTTGTGCTTTACCAATCTCTGTGTGCCTTACGTAAATTTTATATCCTTGATGCCTTTGCATGTAGAAATTAAGGTCAGAATCCTTTCCAATATAATGGGGATACATGCTTACAATTATGGTGGCTATCTAAGAATTTACCATCCTCTCCAAGTGGACTGTGTAAATTGGGTAGATGGTAACCGTGCATGGCAGACACCCCTGTGTCTAAAAGGGTCTTAGACTCTAATGGAAAAAATTACAACATTTTGAGTTGTGGTCAACCTAAAGCCAAGGAGGTTTATGGGTTTTTTGAATTTATTTCTTATCCCTATATTGTATTATGCTTACATGCATCTTCTTCTTTTGGCTAGGTTCTTTTCCTATGCCTCTCTGTCTCTTAATTGGTCAAGTATAGGCTTGGTCAGATTTCTGGTTGATAGACATTGGAAATATTAACATTCCAGGTTCAATGTATCTTCATGTGGTCTTCATCATGTTCAATGGTTACTTGGGTTGTTTGAATTTTAACATAATGGCATATCCCACCTCTTCCAAAAGGAACTCTCGCTAGAGTGGCAATGATTAGGGTCATAGAAGAGGTCGTGGGCATGGGGAAAGGCAGGCCTTGCCTCCGCCATATAGGTTTAGAGTTCATCATGGTATAGTGGGCAGAGCTTGGGATGCCACTCAGGATTATAGTAGCACCCTTCCTCCTGCTCGTCAATTGATATCAGGTTGGGAAGTATAATTAAAGGAGCAAGTTGAAAACATTGATCCTGATTTGGGAGAGTGGACATCCTTAGTGTAGTCTCCTCGTCATTCTGGTTGTAGATACACGCAATTCTAGTAGTCAGTTTACTTATATTGGATTATGAAAAACACAGTGACAAAATCTGTTGGCTCCAGCACAGCTGGGCCATCTAAACCAAATTCTGAGCTACATGAAATTCACCGGAAATTTCAGCTGATACAACGTTGAATCCAACTTCAAAATGCTCATCTCAATTGGATTGAGAAGCATATCCATTGTCTCCCATAGATAGAGCTATTGGGCTCTATCGCCAAATATCTAACGCCTGTTGACTCTTCGAATGAGTAATGGTTTGACTAGCATGTTTGTTTTTTGTGAAAATTTTGAGTAGTGTTTTGGATGGCTTTACAAAACTTTTATTTCTATTTTAGATATCTAGATATTAGGAATATTAAGGATACTCAGACTTATATTGCACTTTCAGATAGTCTAAAAACATTTGAATTTTGGATGGCTTATCATGCAGTTAGATGTCCAACAGACCTAGTTTTCCAGTGGGGAGGTTAAGGCCATATAACAATTGTTGGATATGTATGCATTCCTATATGCTTTTTGATATGAAATAGAAGGTTCTTGTCAATCTTACAAAAAGAATATTATTCTCAGGGTTTAAAATATCAGTCTTATTGTTTAATATTAATCTTATGGTTTATATAATTAATCTTGGGTTCGTAATCCTAGGGTTTAATATATTAAACTTAGGGTTTTGATATATTAGTCTTAGGTTTTATAACTTAAGGATTTATAGTATTTATCCTAGGGTATAGTATTAATCCTAGGATTTATAATATTAGTCGTATGGTTTATAATATTAGGGTTTGCAATATTAATGTTAGGATTTAATATATTAGATACAGCATCGTAACAATCATTGTCACAAATTTTATAATGTTAATCCTAAGGTTTATAATCCTAGGGTTTAATATATTAAACTTAGATATTAATATATTAATGTTAGGGTTTATAATACTAATCCTAGGATTTATAATGTGAGGATTTATAATATTTATTCTAAGGTTTATGATCCTTGTGTTTATAATATTAATCCTAGGGTTTATAACCCTATGTTTTAATATATTAAACTTACTATTTATTATTCTTAACATTTATGATATTAATGGAAGGGTTTACAATATTGGGTTTTATATTGTTAGGGTTTATAATCCAGTATAATATTGGGCTTTGATACCGTAACATTGGAATGGTACATAAATATTTCCAACATCACATTGTAACAAATTTTATCACAATGCAACAATCAATGTGACAATCATTGTGGCGACATTACATTATATTTCAATTTATTCAACGTCACATTGTGATATTTCAAAATTAGGGTTTAATATTAAGGTTTATAATATCTGGTTTAACATTTGGATTTAATATTAATATTATGGCTATAATATTAATCATAGGGTTTGTAATATTAATCATCGAGTTTAATAATAATCCTAGGTTCAATATTAATCCTAGGGTTTATAATATTAATATCAGCATTTATAATCCTCGGGTTTAATGCATTAAACTCAGGGTTTAATATATTAAGATTAGGGTTTATAATATTAGGTTTTATAATGTTAAGGTTTTTAATATTTTGTTTAATAGTAGGGCTTAATATTGTTACGTTGGAATTGTACATAAATCTATCAAACATCGCAGCATGGCAAGCATTGTCAGAATGCAACAATTAGTGGGACAATAATTATCACAATGTTACATTACGTTGCAATTTATTCAATGTCGCATTGTATTAATTGAAAAGTAGGGCTTAATATTAGGGTTTATAATATTGGGTTTAATATTACAGTTTAATATTGATCCTAAGATTTATAATATTAACCTTAGGGTTTATAATATTACTTTTAAGGTTTAATATTAATACAAGGATTTACAATCTTAAGGTTTGTAACATTAATGCTAGATTTTATAATATTAATCTCACATTTATAATATTAATCTTATATATAATAATTATAATATAATAATATTAATTATTATAAATATTACTGCAATTATAATTTAAGTCATAGTCTAACATATAGATGAAATAACCTTTTTCAATGAAATTTGGGGACACAATTTCAAGCAAGTTTGTGATTTTTTGGTTGTTTAAAATACATTTTCGAATGCATAACACCATGAAAATCCCCTAGGGCATGAATTCTATAGATTAAACAATTTAAACTCAAATTTTTAAAAATCTCTAGTGGATTTTGGTTAAAATCGACAATAACAACAAAAAAGTTGTGAGAAAGCTCATTTTGTCTATAAGTTAGATTATGCTTTAATTTAATAATACTAAATCCTAGGAGTTTATAAAATTATTATATTAAGATTAATATTATAAATTTTAATATATATCTATTAAGGTTTATAATATTAATTTTAGGATTTAATATATTAAATCCTACGATGAATATAATAATAATAATAATAATTAATAAAAATATTAATATTAGTAATAAATCCGTACCATACATATTTATCAACATATACCAACCACATTTATTAATGTGATTGTGCTAGTGATAGTGACGGAAACATTGAAGTAAACACGACATGTCTAATACTCCAAGAGATCTAATGGTAACAATAGAGAGAACAACGTAGCATTCGTTTTAGACGTAACTAAATAATTGATGAAAGATATGAAGAATATGGTTCCTTCAAGACCTCGATGACAAATTGCCATGCCATTTTCATGGTTGCCTTCAAGATCCTGATAAGAATTATCATACCATTATTGTGGCACATCTCTCACATATATAGATTAAGACTAAGTTGACTATGACTTAAAGAAAAATATATATTTTCCAAACCAAAAGTGCGATCGAATTTGAATTTCTAAATCCAAATTCAGTCTCTAACCATCACATGTTAAACTTGTGAGGGTCCTTCAACGATACCTCAAAAATGTAGTGCCGAAACACATCCATCATCTAATATGGAGCCACAATCTATGTATTAAAATTAAAACACTTTTGAAATTATGATAGGAAAATCGATATAAAAAATAAATAAAATACAAATATTAAAAAAAATTAGAAAAAAAAAAAATAGTTATTTTGAAGAGTTTACTTTTAGATGTAATCTAAATTTAATTTAAAAAGTAACAAGTTAAATTAAAATCTATCTTTTTTTATACATTAATGTTATTGGTCTCTAGTGAATTGGGGATAGAAATAATGTAAAATCTTTGAAAACTCGTATTATTAATAAAACCATTTTATTAATAATAATATTTGTAATAATAAAAATAATTTATTATAATGCTATTTTAATAATATTATTTATAATATCAAAATTTGTTATTAGACTAATTTCAAGTAATAATAATATCTATAATAAGATCTTTATTGGTATCTTTTCTTGGCTCTAGTAAACCTTCCGTTTGTTAGCTTTGTAGTATTATTAATAAAATCAATTAGATTAATAGTATTATTTGTACTAAAAATGTAGTATAGTACTATTATTTATAATATTATAATCATAATTTTTTTAATAACGATAAAATTTATTTTTGGAACTTAGTTTGAGCCTTTCTCTTTCTTTCTCAAGTCATAATATTATTATAAAAAGAAAATATTATTAATAATGGTTGTTGAGCCAAACTATTGGTTATATTTGCATGTCTAATTAGCTCTTCTCTGCACCTATTTAATTTAATAAATTTGATTCTTCATCCAATTAGTTTAAAAAATGTCAATTAAATTTTCTTTTATATGATTTTTCTATTAAACTTTAGAACTCATTTTCTCAATCTAGATAAACAATTAAAATTAAAAATTTAAAATTTAAAATAATGATGTGTACAAGGAATTATAAAAGGGCAGAAATAGTGCACACGGAATGGAAAGATGGCTAAAAAATAGTCAACCATGGGCGAAAGCGCAGGAAGAGATAAAAATTGTATTGGAATGGATCAACATTACCATTCCAATTGTATAATAATTGTATTTGGAGCGGTAAATTACACAATTTCCAAGTTAACTACGGTCACATTTCCAAAGGCTACTAATCTTAAAGTTCTTGACATTTCACCAAGAAACGTCATCCCCATGTGGAGCCATTGTTAGGGTCCTATAATAATAGGATTCATAATTTTGAATTGGCTATGGTTAGTCTTGTAATATTGTACATACTTTTTCTTTTTGCAAAATTTTTTCCATATTAAAAATTAAAAAATGTAAAGAGGGTATGTTCTAAAAGAATAATCAAAGGAGAAAAAACAAAGAAAAATATCAAAAAAGTGAAAAATATGAACCCCAAGAAAGAAATAAAATATATCATGAAAGTGTGCAAATTCAAATGCCACTACTTTTTACTTTACTATGCAAAATAAGGTTGTGTGCAGCGTGTCAGAAATGCCACAATCCATGATGGTCAAATAGCTTAATCTTGACACATTCATGCTTTAAATTTCCTGTTAATAGATAGAGAATAAAGATCTAGCCAAATTGTTTAACCTTGGTAGATCAACAGTTAGGTAGAGAATAAAAATGAGCTCATCTATTTAATATGAGACATTGGAAGTTATAAGGTTAGAATTAGATAGTTTACTTGTCAAAAGAAAAGGAAATAAAGGGTCAGCAAGCTTGAATGCACCCAATGAAATGAAAAAAGAAAATGTTAGGGTAAATAAATGGTAGGTAGAAGAAAGGTTGCAAATGCACAAGGATGCTGAGTCAAAGAGCACAACTTATCATGCTTAATCCTATGTTTCATATGCAGGAAAATTATGAGAAAGAAAGGATATCCACCAAGCTTCTTTGAGTAATTTCCCCTCATCTCACTACACACGCACATGCTTATTTGCTAATTTCCCCATGATCCCTTTATCACTTATTAATTCCCCCTTTCCCCTCATGTTAATCCTTAGCCCTTGGTTTCACACATTTTCCCTAGTAATAACCCTTCAAAAATCATCCCCCTACACAAAACCCCTTTTCCCTAGTGTGAAACCCATTGCCCATTACAAATATTACCTTCCCCCCTTATTAATTTCCCTATTTTCCTTCAAAACCCGAAAAACCCCTTTATCCTAAGTTTTATGCCCCTGATTTATCTAATTAACTCCCCCATTTCATATTTCCCTGACAAAACTTTTTAACACACCAACCTTTGGTGCGGTTTAAAAAACCCTCGCTTCATAAACCATGGTCCCACTTTATTAACCTGCTGCTTATATTAAATCTTGACCTTATTTACTATTTAATGACAATTATTTGTAATTAAATCCAGGGCCCCGCAAATCCCTTTCTCGATTCCATCCATGCAATTTAACCACACGATAGCCCTCCGATCTCCTACCCCCAGATCCGACGGCGTACAACCATATCGCGCAGGTTCATCATTCGACCGATAACAACCCGAGAGCACGCGATATTCGCGATTTTTCCTGGGCATTGTTCTGTTACGTGGTGGCCCTAGGCTAAATCGCGTTCTTGCAGAAAATACCACCTACCCTCCAAAAGTGGTGGGATGGCCCAAAAAACCACCTCCCTGTCTAGACAAAAAACTACCCACTGTTCATTTATATTTTCTGTGCCAAAATGTGGTTGTTATTGGTTAAAAGGCCGGAAAACCCCCAAATCACTCTTTTCGCTTGTGTTTCACTACAACTGCTTCTTAGCCATTTGCGACACCCTCAATCCTCTGCGACCAATTTTACCACCATTTGCTTCCTGAAGAAGCTATGGACACCCAATTGAAGCAACCAGTGGATAGTTGAAGCCACCGTAACTTCTACACCTCACCTCTGAAACCCCTCAAAACCTAATTCAAATCTATAAACACAATTGGCTTCCCAAACCTCTCTGGACGTGAGACCTCTGCAAACCCCTCACCTAGACATCGACCACCTTGCATTATCTGACAAAGACTTCCAAATAAAGTACATAGCTTCCCCTACCTACCTTCTAAAGCTCCACTGCTGGAGTAAGGACAAATTCTTGAACCAGAACGACGACATTCACCCTTGGGAGTCTAATATTCCCAAATATTTATTTCCATAAATACATCCATTCCCAGACATCATCCACTTTTGTCATTCCTGCTACATCCTCAGCTAAGAGCCATTGTAACCCTTGACCAACAAGTTTTGTTTGCCATCACTACAGAATCTATCAACCAAATGCTCCAGGTCCAACCAAGCCCTAATGAGACCCCACTGTCTATTGGAGACTTGTTGGACCTTTATGTCAAGTTACACCTATCCATAATAGCCTAAATTTTCCAAACTTTCATCATAGAGGAATGTCATACTCCCATAGAGAGTCCCCCTTATGTTGCCACCTTTTTTGCTGAGAGAGGCAAACAGATTATTACCATGCTCTCTTGCATTTTAGGATATACCACAAATGAGCATGTAGATGAGGTTGTGTTGGCTTTCCTTTCCATCTTTAGCCCAGTTAAGCCTCCTGCTATAATTTACAATTATGCTATGTTCATAGCAGATAGAATGCATGAGAAGTTTGCCAGACTACCTACTCAGAGAGTCTTCAAGTACTCATTTTTATTCTTTCACATGTTTTTATACTACCAGTCAGATAAATTCTCTGTCAGCATCCAGAAGTTGGATGCCAAAGGAAATCCAAGGTTAGTTATATATTGGACACCTTTAATCCAGAAATACTCCACTATATTCACTTATAAGGACTTCATTGATTCATTTGTCCATCTATTCATGAATATGCTAACCAGTAGCCCTCAGCCTAGAATCAGTCAAGATATCAAAAGGGTGTTACAGTTGGCCAAGAATAGTAAGGTGGGAGACTGATTCTATACCAGAACCACACAAAAATAAGAATTTATGGATGCCAAATTGCCCCTTACAAATTGCCCAAATACCTCCCCATGAGGACATTTGCACTAGAATACTTTAGGAAGATTATCAATTCTAATGAAGTCAACTTCCTAGTAGCTAGGAAGAAAACGCAATTCAAAATGAAAATTCAATTGGGTCCATTCATTTGTAATACCAGAGAAGCTGGACCAGAGGTGGATAAGATTTTACAACAAATGAAGTTCAAAAAAAGAAATTATGTGGCAGTATGATGCTCATGGAGTCATAAATAAACTGAGGATCAAGGTCAAATTAGGACATTTTATCCATCACCCCAGACCAGATTTTGAGAGGTTTTCCAACCAATCAGAATGGATGGAAAACACTCGAATTGACATGGATAGTAATATAGTTGATGTAGAGATTAAATTGATTAATTTAGAAAGACAGATTGTTGAAAGTTCCTTCCTGCAGGTTCTAAAACTAGGAGAACCAATGAACATTCCTCCTATTTTATAGACTCCATTAAATGAAGATAGGAACCCAAAGAGTAACAGGGATTAAGGTTCTAGTTCAACTATGGAAACCACATATGAACATTTCGAGATCAGTTACACGAAAAGGCCCAATCTTAATCCTGTAATTGAACAGGAAGAAACCATTGAATCTGTGGAAATCATTGACAGTGATACAATGGTGGAGAGAAGCAAAGGCACAACAGATTCAGGAGAAACATAGTAGCCCTCAACATCTAACACTCAACTGATTGAGAGACAACTCGGTGTTGAGGTTTCTTCATTCACCAAGCTAGTGGTTAAAGAAAAGGATATCAAGGAAAAATATAAATAAATTAAGTTGAGAAATGTGAAGTTCAAGGCCGAGACTTGTGCTCTTCTTCAAGCACACACTAGAAAATCAAAGAAGGTTGATGTCAGCTTTTGACATCAAAACAAGAAAAATGTAGGTGTCATTCATGCAACCTACTTTCCAGAAACCAAAGACATCAGTTGACTACAAGAAAACAGACATTGAGGTTTTGGCCAAGGATGTTCATCCCAATGACCATATTGAATTCCACAAGAAGGCAGGTGAGAGGATCTATTCCAACTTGACAGGAAAAGCCATGGCTGCACATAAGCTACAAATTTCATTGGATTACATTACAACACAGTACAAATTGGAAAAGGCCTCCTCACAGGCCAAGGAAAATAGGATCAAGTCATTGGAGGACGTGGTAATTGAACTGGGACATGATCCCAATGACATCAAGGTTGCTGAGAAATTAAGAAAGAGGAAGAATGAGGACATTAATGCTCTAAAAAAAAAACAAATAAAACTTCCTCATTCAGAGCACCCACAGAAAAAAGAGGTCCTTGAGAGCCAAACTCATCAAAAAGAGATGATGGACCTGGTTTTACAATTGAATGATCAACTGGAGGAAATGGAAAAGGAGTTAGATAGCTTGATACAGATAAAACAAGCTAGTCTTGAGACAGCCCCTACCACTATTATCACAACAGTTACTACTGTAGTACCTTCGAATTTGGCTGCATCATTAGCTCCTACAGCTCTAATGGCTACAACACTCCCAGTTTCTACAACGTCTACATCAGCAACAAGGTCGACAACAACAATAACTCAAACAAGTGATGAGGCAAGTAAGTTGGTCAAGGCAATGGAAGACATGTCCATTAAAACCACACAGATGAACAAGCTTAAAAAAAAAATAACCAGTCTGGAGAGTGACTATAATCTTACCCAGATTATGCATAAAGAAGAAGTATAGAATGCTACTAGAATGAATGAAAGAATAAAGACCTTAGAGAAAGAGTTGACTTTAAAGGAACCACTTGACCAAGGCAAGGGAAAATTATGGGCCAGTATCATTGACTCTTTCAATGATATTTGGCCATCCAATCAAGTAGTTTTTGAACAAATGGACTTAGTGAAAGAAGCTACAGAAGCCATACATAGAGTGAAAATAGAACTAGGAGACATGCCAGAGGAATCCACTAGGATCATTCACTTCCTTAACTCCAAAAATAAGTATGAATTGCAGGAATTGGAGATACCTGACATGACAGGTACAATATTGGAAGTAAAAAGGGTGCTTACCAAGAGAAATCTAATGCTAAACCTAGAAGATAAGTGCCAAACCATGCAACTGGTTGTAGACAGACTCATGGTTAAGTCTGAAATTTTGAGGGAAAAATGGTTTACCAAATCCCTTAGTAATAAATGATAAATTAATGCCATAGGAAGACTACAATAGAAGAATTAGAGAGGTGGCCAGAGATTAGGTAAATACTTCATCTATGAAGGGTATGCCAACCGAAACGGTCCTATACCAGACTTTTGATAAGTCTTTTTACCTTCGGCATGAGGTAAAACACCTTTTTGTGAATAAAGCCACCTTTGCCAAGTACAAGGAGGCAGATGAAATTTTTACCAGATGCAGAAACATGGGAGAAATTAAATGACTTACTGTAGAAATACATAGTCAAAATGTAAAATGTACAGTAAAGTTGAAAAAGCACAGTAAAAGGATAATGACAAGCTAGCCAGTTGAAAGAGTATTAGGTAAAATTGTATCAGTTGAAAGGTCAGAGTGAAAAGAACATGCAACGTGAAGACCAACAGCAAGGCAGAGAATAAAAGGAAAAATATCAGAGCATAAAGACAACACAACCTAATAAACAAGGACATCATACAACCATTGAACATCTGTCTCTATCTTCTTGCACGAAGATATTTCTTTCTCCTAGAATAATTCCCAAGATAGTTTGGGATATTTTGTGAACTATTTTTGTATAAATACTTCATAAATTGAAGTATTGGGTGTGGATTGCTATACATTTGTAGAGTTGTATTGATCATAAACCTGAGGGTTATTGTACCAATTTTTCAAGTCAGCAGACTGGACTAAGTAATCAAGAGATTACATTATAGGAATCATTTGTTGAGCTATTACAGTGAAGTATTTTCTTTGTCAAATTTTTTATTTTCTTATGTTTTTCATAAACTTAAATGTTATCTAAATTTGAATTAATTAACTGGAAATTTATCTCAGAATTTGTTTAAGTACAATCTGTTTTGAATAGTTTATCATTTCTATGTTTTCTTCTGATATCCGGACCTGAGAATCCTTAATTTCTCTCCCATCCTGGTTGACCTCTTTCACTTTATTCACAATCTGTCCTAAGGAACCCTTAATTGCTCCTTGGATCTGATTGAAAACCACTTGACCATCCAGCCCTAAGATCTAAAGTAACTGAGCTATCTTTCCCTATAGACATTGTTTTTAGAACTTGATCCAATATTGTTTTCTTCACATTTGACCCCATAGCCCAATGGAAAAATACACCTCTCTGTTCATCTAAGTGATCCCACCATCAAATCCAAATCAATACCCAAGTACAATAATAACTAGCCTAAAATCAATTAACTAAAAAAAGTTAAATCACAAAGAAAGAGCCCTCACTAAGCATTAGGAAGGCTAGATCCTAATATCTAAAGTAGGTTTGTGGTTACCTCTATCATTTTTTTCTCTAACAACTTCTAAATAAATTTTGTAGTGATAACAGGTTGCAGTTTAAAAATAAATGAAATTGCAGCCATGTGGATTTGAAGGTTTGGGCTTTTAGTGTAGGTTTGTAGGCGAGTGGTGGCTTGCTAAGGGAGTAGTGCCTTCCTTCTAGGATAGGTTTGATAACTTGTTAAGGTATCAGAAGATTCCTTTCAGTGGTGGTTGGAAAACATTTGATGGTGGTGGTCTTTAGGAGGTTGTGGCCTGCATGGTTTATTGGAGTTGTGGCTTTCGAGTGAGTGGTGGTTCACATTTATTTGTAGGTAGAGGCTTTAACACTGGTGGTGGCCAGCGATTCAGATGTAAAAGAAGATCTGAGATTCATAGAAATATGAAGACGAAGAATATTTGTTGACAATGAACTTTACACTTTGGGTTTCCACCTTATATATTGTGTCTTACGAGTTGATGATTTGTGTAGTTGTGATTTGATTATTATATGTTTCTTACTCATGCATGTTGCCCATATGATTTATATGCTTATGTGTTGATCTACAAATGTTCATTGTGCTACTAGTTAAATGATGCATATTTATTAATTGTTTAAAATAGAAAAAGGCTTTAATAATTGGTATTTGGTACACTACAGATTCAATCCCCCCTCCGCGCCACCCCCCCCCCAAACCCCTCTCAGTAGTGTTTAAATTTTATAATATTTTGTTTAATACTAGGGTTTAATATTGTGACATTGGAATGGTATAGAAATGTATCCAACATTGCATTGTGAAAATAATTGTGTCAATGTGACAATCAGTCTGACAACCATTGTCATAATGTTACACTACATTGTAATTTATTTAGCATCACATTGCAACATTAAAAAATTGGGGTTTAATATTAGGCTTTATAATATTGGGCTTTATAACGTTACAACTTATAATATTTCGTTTAATAATAGGGTTTAATATTGTGATTTTAGAATGGTATAGAAATATGTCCAATGTTTTAGTGTGACAAGCATTGTCGCAATATGACAATCATTGTCATAGGACAATCATTGTCACAATGTTACATTACATTCCAATTTATTCAATGTCACATTGTAATATTCCAAAATTATGGTCTAATATTAATGTTTAATATTAATCCTAGGGTTTTTAATATTATTCATAGGGTTTTTAATATTAATCTTAGGGCTTCCCCCAATCAAGGTGAGAGACGGTGCAATGACCCTAGTGGAATCTAAGCCAAAGAGAGTAATGATATCCCATAAAGAAAGGTGGCTAGTTGACGCTTGCATTCAATCGTCTGCATGTGTAAGGTGGCATTGAACAAGGGAGGATATCTTGGGAGATGGGGGGGCAGAAGGTATATATTTCTCTGGTAGATTCTCTCTAATTTGATTATTTTCTCGTCGAATGGGAATAAACGTTCTTTCCCAGTCTCAAGGACAATAGTGGGGAGGAGACTCAATCAAATTCATGGCTTCCAGGAGGCGAGAAACTGGTGCGGGTATGTTTTTATTATCAATTGTAATCTCATCTTCTCAGACGTAGTTATGTGTCTCTGTTTGGCCAGTTTCGTGGTTGCTTCTAAATTGCAAATTTTGGAAAGTCTTTAGGAAAACTTGGTTACTTTTTAATAAAGTATCATGAAATTTGAAGCCAAAATTTTATGCTTTACCAATCTCTGTGTGCCTTACGTAAATTTTATATCCTTGATGCCTTTGCATGTAGAAATTAAGGTCAGAATCCTTTCCAATATAATGGGGATACATGCTTACAATTATGATGGCTATCTAAGAATTTACCATCCTCTCCAAGTGGACTATGTAAATTGGGTAGATGGTAACCGTGCATGGCAGACACCCCTGTGTCTAAAAGGGTCTTAGACTCTAATGGAAAAAATTACAACATTTTGAGTTGTGGTCGACCTAAAGCCAAGGAGGTTTATGGGTATTTTGAATTTATTTCTTATCCCTATATTGTATTATGCTTACATGCATCTTCTTCTTTCGGCTAGGTTCTTTTCCTATGCCTCTTTGTCTCTTAATTGGTCAAGTATAGGCTGGGTCAGATTTCTGGTTGATAGACATTGGAAATATCAACATTCCAGGTTCAATGTCTCTTCATGTGGTCTTCATCATGTTCAATGGTTACTTGGGTTGTTTGAATTTTAACATAATGGCCTATCCCACCTCTTCCAAAAGGAACTCTCGCTAGAGTGGCAATGATTAGGGTCATAGAAGAGGTCGTGGGCATGGGGAAAGGCAGGCCTTGCCTCCGCCATATAGGGGTAGAGTTCATCATGGTATAGTGGGCAGAGCTTGGGATGCCACTCAGGATTATAGTAGCACCCTTCCTCCTGCTTGTCAATTGATATCAGGTTGGGAAGTATAATTAAAGGAGCAAGTTGAAAACATTGATCCTGATTTGGGAGAGTGGACATCCTTAGTGTAGTCTCCTCGTCATTCTGGTTGTAGATACACGCAATTCCAGTAGTCAGTTTACTTATATTGGATTATGAAAAACACAGTGACAAAATCTGTTGGCTCCAACCCAGCTGGGCCATCTAAACCAAATTCTGAGCTACATGAAATTCACCGGAAATTTCAGCTGATACAACGTTGAATCCAACTTCAAAATGCTCATCTCAATTGGATTGAGAAGCATATCCATTGTCTCCCACAGATAGAGCTATTGGGTTCTATCGCCAAATATCTAACGCCTGTTGACTCTTCGGATGAGTAATGTTTTGACTAGCATGTTTGTTTTTTGTGAAAATTTTAAGTAGTGTTTTGGATGGCTTTACAAAACTTTTATTTCTATTTTAGATATCTAGATATTAAGAATATTAAGGATACTCATACTTATATTGCACTTTCAGATAGTCTAAAAACATTTGAATTTTGGATGGCTTATCATGCAGTTAGATGGCCAATAGACCTAGTTTTCCAGTGGGGAGGTTAAGGCCATATAACAATTGTTGGATGTGTATGCATTCCTATATGCTTTTTGATATGAAATAGAAGGTTCTTGTCAATCTTACAAAAAGAATATTATTCTTAGGGTTTAAAATATCAGTCTTATTGTTTAATATTAATCTTATGGTTTATATAATTAATCTTGGGTTTGTAATCCTAGGGTTTAATATATTAAACTTAGGGTTTTGATATATTAGTCTTAGGTTTTATAACTTAAGGATTTATAATATGTATCCTAGGGTATAATATTAATCCTAGGATTTATAATATTAGTCGTATGGTTTATAATATTAGGGTTTGCAATATTAATGTTAGGATTTAATATATTAGATACAGCATCGTAACAATCATTGTCACAAATTTTATAATGTTAATCCTAAGGTTTATAATCCTAGGGTTTAATATATTAAACTTAGATATTAATATATTAATGTTAGGGTTTATAATACTAATCCTAAGATTTATAATGTGAGGATTTATAATATTTATTCTAAGGTTTATGATCCTTGTGTTTATAATATTAATCCTAGGGTTTATAACCCTATGCTTTAATATATTAAACTTACGATTTATTATTCTTAACGTTTATGATATTAATGGAAGGGTTTACAATATTGGGTTTTATATTGTTAGGGTTTATAATCCAGTATAATATTGGGCTTTGATATCTTAACATTGGAATGGTACATAAATATTTCCAACATCACACTGTAACAAATTTTATCACAATGCAACAATCAATGTGACAATCATTGTGGCGACTTTGCATTATATTTCAATTTATTCAACGTCACACTGTGATATTTCAAAATTAGGGTTTAATATTAAGGTTTATAATATCTGGTTTAACATTTGGATTTAATATTAATATTATGGCTATAATATTAATCATAGGGTTTATAATATTAATCATCGAGTTTAATAATAATCCTAGGTTCAATATTAATCCTAGGGTTTATAATATTAATATCAACATTTATAATCCTAGGGTTTAATGCATTAAACTCAGGGTTTAATATATTAAGATTAGGGTTTATAATATTAGGCTTTATAATGTTAAGGTTTTTAATATTTTGTTTAATAGTAGGGCTTAATATTGTTACGTTGGAATTGTACATAAATCTATCAAACATCGCAGCATGGCAAGCATTGTCAGAATGCAATAATTAGTGGGACAATAATTATCAAAATGTTACATTATGTTGCAATTTATTCAATGTCGCATTGTATTAATTGAAAAGTAGGGCTTAATATTAGCGTTTATAATATTGGGTTTAATATTACAGTTTAATATTGATCCTAAGATTTATAATATTAATCTTAGGGTTTATAATGTTACTTTTAAGGTTTAATATTAATACAAGGATTTATAATCTTAAGGTTTGTAACATTAATGCTAGATTTTATAATATTAATCTCACATTTATAATATTAATCCTATATATAATAATTATAATATAATAATATTAATTATTATAAATATTACTGAAACTATAATTTAAGTCATAGTCTAACATATAGATGAAATAACCTTTTTCAATGGAATTTGGGGACACAATTTCAAGCAAGTTTGTGATTTTTTGGTTGTTTAAAATACATTTTTGAATGCATAACACCATGAAAAACCCTTAGGGCATGAATTCTATAGATTAAATAATTTAAACTCAAAATTTTAAAAATCTCTAGTTGATTTTGGTTAAAATTGGCAATAACAACAAAAAAGTTGTGAGAAAGCTCATTTATAATATTAAGATTAATATTATAAATCTTAATATATATCTATTAAGGTTTATAATATTAATTTTAGGATTTAATATATTAAATCCTACGATGAATATAATAATAATAATAATAATAATAATTAATAAAAATATTAATATTAGTAATAAATCCGTACCATACATATTTATCAACATATACCAACCACATTTATTAATGTGATTGTGCTAGTGATAGTGACGGAAACAATGAAGTAAACACGACATGTCTAATACTCCAAGAGATCTAATGGTAACAATAGAGAGAACAACGTAGCATTCTTTTTAGACGTAACTAAATAATTGATGAAAGATATGAAGAATATGGTTCCTTCAAGACCTCGATGACAAATTGCCATGCCATTTTCATGGTTGCCTTCAAGATCTTGATAAGAATTATCATACCATTATTGTGGCACATCTCTCACATATATAGATTAAGACTAAGTTGGCTATGACTTAAAGAAAATTATATATTTTCCAAACCAAAAGTTCGACCGAATTTGAATTTCTAAATCCAAATTTAGTCTCTAACCGTCTACATGTTAAACTTGTGAGGGTCCTTCTACGATACCTCAAAAATGTAGTGCCGAAACACATCCATCATCTAATATGGAGCCACAATCTACATATTAAAATTAAAACACTTTTGAAATTATGATAGGAAAATCGATATAAAAAATAAATAAAATACAAATATTAAAAAAAATTAGAAAAAAAAATTAGTTATTTTGAAGAGTTTACTTTTAGATGTAATCTAAATTTAATTTAAAAAGTAACAAGTTAAATTAAAATCTATCTTTTTTTATACATTAATGTTATTGGTCTCTAGTGAATTGGTGATAGAAATAATGTGAAATCTTTGAAAACTCGTATTATTAATAAAACCATTTTATTAATAATAATATTTGTAATAATAAAAATAATTTATTATAATGCTATTTTAATAATATTATTTATAATATCAAAATTTGTTATTAGACTAATTTCAAGTAATAATAATATCTATAATAATATCTTTATTGGTATCTTTTCTTGGCTCTAGTAAACCTTCCGTTTGTTAGCTTTGTAGTATTATTAATAAAATCAATTAGATTAATAGTATTATTTGTACTAAAAATGTAGTATAGTACTATTATTTATAATATTATAATCATAATTTTTTTTAATAACGATAAAATTTATTTTTGAAACTTAGTTTGAGCCTTTCTCTTTCTTTCTCAAGTCATAATATTATTATAAAAAGAAAATATTATTAATAATGGTTGTTGAGACAAACTATTGGTTATATTTGCATGGCTAATTAGCTCTTCTCTACATCTATTTAATTTAATAAATTTGATTCTTCATCCAATTAGTTTAAAAAATGTCAACTAGATTTTCTTTTATATGTTTTTTCTATTAAACTTTAGAACTCATTTTCTCAATCTAGATAAACAATTAAAATAAAAAATAAAAAAATTTAGTTTAAAAAATGTCAACTAGATTTTCTTTTATATGTTTTTTCTATTAAACTTTAGAACTCATTTTCTCAATCTAGATAAACAATTAAAATAAAAAATAAAAAATTTAAAATAATGATGTGTACCAGGAATTATAAAAGGGCGGAAATAGTGCACACGGAATGGAAAGATGGCTAAAAAATAGTCAACCATGGGCGAAAGCGCAGGAAGAGATAAAAATTGTATTGGAATGGATCAACATTACCATTCCAATTGTATAATAATTGTGTATCTTTTAGCTTAATTGTATAATAATTTGGAGCGGTAAATTCGGCACAATTCCAGAATTAAAAGATAAAAGAAACTATTCGATTCATGTACTTGACCCTTAATCTACATGTTTACAGTACACGGAAGTCGTGTTGCCCATTGACTATTCAAAAGTGGTGTGGTGGAATAGACGACGATCGTGTTTGATGGACCAAAAATAATGAGTTATTACGTCAACGCGCACACTCGTCGATTAAATTTGATATATCGCCTCTATTTTAATCACTTATCTATATTAAACTGAAATATTTAACATTTAGTCCTCTCTCTCTTTAATATGATTCCAATTCTTTGAGAAAACAGCTTTGTCTCATTATAAAAAATTAGGACCATAACAATACGCTATGTGTTGCTTCTACCAATATGTGACCATAACAATACGTTATGTGTTGCTTCTACCAATATGTTTTGGATTTTTGTTATGGCTAACGAATATGTTAACCATCACACTTGATGTTTATTTTTTTTTAAATGTAGTTTTTAAATGCCTTATTCTTTCTGGTTAATTATATATTTTTGTGGTTTAGTAGGGGAAGAAAGTGTTTTGTTTTTTTTGTTTTTGTTTTTTTATTTTTATTTTTATTATATATGTTAGAAGGTGGGTGATCATCACACTTGAAATGCAGTTTAGATGTTTAGCTTTTTTAATGTATTTTTTAAATGCCTTGCTTTTTCTTTTTAGTTATATATTTTTGTGGGTTAGTAGTGGGAAGAAAGTGTTTTTCCTTCAATTTATATATGTTAGAAGGTGGGTGATCATCACACTTGAAATGTAGTTTAGATGTTTAGCTTTTTTAATGTAGTTTTTAAATTCCCTACTTTTTCTTTTTAATTATAAATTTTTGTGGTTTAGTAGTGGGAAGAAAGCGTTTTTCCTTAAATTTATATATGTTAGAAGGTGGGTGATCACAACACTTGAAATGTAGTTTAGATGTTTAGCTTTTTCTAACGTAGTTTTTAAATGCCCTTCTTTTCTTCATATCGTAATCATGGTAGTTGTGGAAATCTGTGGTTGCAACCACCTTTATATTACATAAGAGCTTGGTTAATGAAGATATAGGCTCTGGTTTTAAAGTGATTGACATGGTTTGGAGCTTGAGATCGCTAGTATAAAGTATGGGAAGACATTGGTTGTTATCACCAAAAAAATTCTCACACAACATGAAGGTAATTGTCGAAAAATGTCTTTAGTCTATCAAAATAAAGGTTCCTTAAGGTTATTTACCAATGGTTAAAAAATAAAGTGATTAAGTTTATAATGTGGTTTTTCCTTTGCATGATCTATGCAATTGTTCCTTTGACAATCATGCAGATCCATAGGCATGACAAATACACATTTAAAAGAGTGATAAATCTCACCAAATCAGGACTATGGCAAGTACATGCTATGAATGGGAAGGTTCAAGTCTCAAATAAATTTATGGAGTGGTACTTAGAGCCTCCTAGGCTCCACCATATGCATTCCAAATGTGAAAGACAACCACCTCCATTCTGTGATCCAACCACCATGAGAGCTTGAAAAATATTTATAAATAGCACTCTTGGGGGATCAATTCAACAAGGAGAAGAAATACATTGTCATGGTCCCAAAATCTACCTAGAATTCCCACATATTTCGAAGATTGATTTCATAAACATTATGAAGTTCCAATATTTTACCATTTAAAGTCTTGGAAATCTTCTTTATAGAGAGAGAGAGAGAGAGAGAGATCTACCAAAATAAGGAGAAAAGGATCTCCCTTTCAAGGATAGGAGAGGGCTCACCTTGCACAATCCATTGTCCTCAATGTTTCTTTGTAGACCATTGGCACTTCAATAAATTATTAGTAAAAGAGTGTTGCTTCTGATTACTCTTTTATTGTATAGGAGAGAAAATAAAAATTTTAAACTTTGGCATCTCCTCAAAAATGATGGCAAGAAGTCATGGCCCTCAGTATTCCAACAATAATGCTCTAGTATTGGAGGTCTCAATTTTAATATGTCAACCTCGGTTTGTATAGATTAAGAGGTATCTTCCACTGTATATCCAATTCACAATTTCCCCTCTTCTTAATGCATACTAACCTATGGAAGCAATTGTCCTTTTCGTCAAGTGGAATGGGTGGGAATACTCATCAACAATCACTCAAATTGGCTTAATCTTGTAAGGGATCAGAATGTAGGAATTGAAGCTGTAGAAATAGAGTTGCAAAGAGTAAAATGACAATGAAGTAAAGTTGTTGGAATTAAAACTATGCTAATTTCCTTAAAATACCTATCCTATGTTTGCATGGAAATCTACGATACCTATTTTTCTAGGAAATTAAATCAAACCACATAACAAAAAAAAAAAAGATTGCGTGATCCTGTAAGGTAATCCTAGAGATGTGATAATTTTCTCTTCAATCTACCCCCATTCACTAAATCACACTAAAATGAAAAATGAAGGCTATTTTTAGATAAATAACATAAATCTATAAGCAATTATGCAAATCTAAAGATCCCAGGTTTGTTCTACAGGAATCCCTATAATTCTACCTGAAAAAATGTGATTTCATAGCAAACTCCTAGAAATGTTATAAGTACAACAACCTGATGAAACGTTGATAAAAATTGGTAGATGAAGTTGCTTATAGCTCACGAAAAAGTATGGCAATCACCTATCAACTAAGAAACATCAAATTCCAATCATCTAGAGGAAACATCAAACTTTGCTAAGTTACTACACTTGACTAAAACAACAAAAGAAATGATGACAACCTAAGAAATCAACATTGAAATAAAGTAGAAAAGGTACAAGAGGGTATTCTAGAGAACTTGTGGGCAAGTCCTACCCAAGGTACTCAAAAGCTCGAATAAAATCAACACACTATTCTTTCCAAATGGAACTATTTTTCCATTGATGTAAAACTGAAATTACATAAGTTTAAAAGTAAAAGTTGCAAGACTACAAATGAAAATTTTGTTCTTCCTCTTGAAAAAATCTCTCCTCTCAATTATCACAATTCCTCCTTTTATATAATATGCTGAGTGGGTAGCCTCCTCAATAGGAGGGTTTCTTTCCTTCCAAAAATCCCTAAAGTCGTGATAGATGGATCTGTAGGGCTTGTTATGAAACTACCTCTTAACTGCTGATAAGTCTTTTTTTCTAGCAGTCCTATAGGTGCATCATGATAATTGAGGGGACAAAGCCCCTATCTTCATGGTATGTTATTGGGGGATACTAGAGGAATCCATCATTTATTTAAAAAAATTCTCAAACGAAGATGCTAAAGTTGCCAAGGGTCACATAAGGAATTAGTACGGTTAAATCACTTAAGCACACTCTCAACATAAGTAACAACATGTAAATTGTTGGATGTGTGTTATATACTCTGCACAGGGTTGGGGGAAACACCTTATTTTTTTTGGGAAGATCCAACCATGATTTTTCACATGGTTTTATGCATGGTGAGTTTGCCTATGGTGATTTTTCACAGGGTTTTGGTCCTTGGAAATGTCATTTTTTTTTTTTTATGTTGGACAGTTACATCATACATGGATTTTAACATATTATGCTGTATATATGACATGAACTATGATGCATAACATGAATTTGTATGGGTAGGAGTAAGAGAATTTTGCTCCAATTTACACTACTCCACAAACCGATCCAATCATAACATAGTTTCAGGCATTTTTTTCTCTAGAATATGGTTATGAATTAGCTCAAGCATCCAAGGTTTCTGATTTTCCAAGAATTGAGTTTTCCTTTCTTAAGAGATAATCCAAACAACTGCAGATATATTATCTCAATTGTTATCTTTCTATCATGTACTCTTACAACATGTAGCCAAATCACATCTTAAAAAAACCATCAATATTAGAGTTACCAAGTCATAAAAACCTTTAGTCATGATATCAAATACTACTACTTGCTTCCTCTAAGATCAACATCCCTTTGCCTTATTTTCACATGACACTCAGAGTTCCCTTTTCCAAGCTCTTCAGCTTGAAAACATCAATCAATATGTTCATTAAACGTATCAATCAACGAGCTTCAACATCGTATCCATCAAGGTCTTTGCATCTCCCTCTGAAGTTATCATGGCTCATTTTCATTTTTCAAGAGATCATATCAGATGTTGATCAATATCACCAGGTTTTATGCACAACCGTCATGCTTCTATACATCGAGTACCCATATGGAAGAGTCATTATTTCATCTAGTATTTAAATGATACATACCATGCACATGATTCCAAATATATCCTACCATATCTCTGAATACATGAATTCTACTTTCTAAAGAAGAGCTCTTATCTAAAGATGTGCATACCTATTTCCTTCATTTTGTCATCTAGACAACTTCTTTCATGAACTACCTCTTTCTTTGAAGAAAATGTCTATGATGAGGCTCCTTTCTCAAGATGATAAAATACTTCAAATATTCCTTCATGTTGCAACTAAACTAGTAAACATGTTTTATTCTTGCTTACATAATATTCCAGACTCTGTCCATAAAATTCTAGTGGAATATACGCTTTCCAAGATTCTTCCATATATTGAAGAACCTTCTCATCAAGGATCCTTCTAATCCTTTCCTGCTAGAAGAATATTTATATAACATGCCATGCCTGCAAGAGGACATCTCTGAGGTAAAAAAATCTTTGTCAATGTATCATGAGTGAGCAATTATGCTTGTTGCAAACAAGGCAATGTCCTTGTCATTACTATAGGGATATGAAACATAAATAAGGATCCTTTAAAAGGGAAAAATGGTGGTTTTTACCATCTCACATGGATATGCACGAAAATTTCTTGTCAAGGAACTTGGATCATTGCTTTATAACCTGGAGTCAATGGGACTGTTACTCCTGGATCCTTAAGCTTCAAAAAGAAGAAACATTCTCGGTCAGGACTTACAAGTCAAGACCTTACAATGTTGACCATTCATCACATGTTATGGGCATATCTATTTTCTAGTTTCTAGTGTAAAAGGACGTATTAGCATGACAATACCATAACACCATGTTGTTAGGAAACCAGCTCACAAAAATATAGAAAAGATAGATCGACACCTTAGAATTCAGCCTCTTCAAGGGGGCAACCTCCTTTACATTACAAAAATGAACAATTCTTTGATGATACAAATGACTAAACCTCCCTTCTATATATAGGAGTCTAAGGGGTCACAATATAATCAAGCCCACCTAACAGTAATAACATAAGGGCACAACAATAACAATAGTGGGCTTCTATGGGGCACACTAATAACAATATGAGGACGATAAGGGCACAATAATAGCAATAAGGGATACAATGAATCACTAGTATTCTAGGGACCTAACATGCCCCTCTCCTTCCGAAAAGCGTTGTCCTCTACGCTTGAGTAGTTCTAGATGCGTCTATATAAAATTCTCATCCTCCCATGTGGAATCTTCAGCGGATAAGTTCTTCGATTTGATGAGATAGTGTGAAATTGAACGATTTCGTAGATGTCGAGTTCTTGTTTCTGTGACTGCTTCCGGTTCCAATATGATTTTTCCTTCCTCATCAAGTTCTGACAATATTGTTTGAACTAGGAGCTTGTCACCTATAACCTTCTTTGAACATGAAACATGGAAAACTGGGTGCACTTGGGAAGCTGCAGGAAGCTCCAACTTGTATGCCATAGTACAAAACTTTTGCAACACCTTGTACGAACCATAATACTTTGGTGATAATTTATTATCCTTATTATCTTGCTTGAGGGACATTTGTTTATATGGTTGTAGCCATAGGAATACCCAATCACCTACATCAAAACTTCTTTCATTGCGATGTTGATTTGCCTGTTGTTTCATTCTATTTTGCGCCAATGTGAGGTTATCCTTTAAGAGTTGGAGAACTTGTTGTTGATGCTCAATGTGATGTTCCACTGCTTGAACCTTATAATTTTCTCTTAAATATGATGTGATGGAAGTAAAAAGGATGTATCATGCCCAAATCATAGCTCTCATTAGATATTCAGATTGGGTCCCAAACTTGGTCACTACTAGGAAGAAAACATGAGAAATCAAGCTCCGTGTTTATTTTAGAAACTTGAACAAAGTCTCATTAAAAGACAACTATCCTCCCAAAAATGGACCACATTCTTCAGAGTGTAATAGGCTCATCCAGAATTTCATTTCTTGATGGATTTTCTGGACACAACCAAATCTTAGTTCAACGAGAGGACCAAGCAAAGACTGCATTTACTACTCCTTGGGGTACTTTCATGTATTTTAAGATGTATTTTGGATTAACGAATGAAGGAGCAACATTTCAAAGAGCTATGGATATATCTTTTGCCAAAGAAATCCATGACTTTCTAGTTGTTTACCAAGATGACATCACAGTCTTTTCAAAATCTGATAATGAACATCTAGACCACCTAAGGAAAGTTTTCATTAAATGCAGAAAATTTGGTATTTCATTAAATACCCAAAAGACACTCTTTGGTCTAGAAGAAGGTAAACTTTTGGGATACATTGTATCCAAATATGGAATTAGAATAGATACAGCTAGAATAGAGGCAATCTTGACCATCACCCATCCTAGAAACATCAAAGAATTATAGTCATTTTTAGGAAAAATAAATGTTCTTAGGAGATTCATTTCAAACTTAGCAGAATTAATTAGAGAACTAAATAACATGTTAAGGAAAGACTCAAAAATTAAGTGGACAGTGGAGGCTAAGCAGTCCTTTGAGGCCATCGAAGAATCCCTTACCAAAACTCTAGTCCTCATATATCTTGATTTCCAAAAAGATTTTATAATCTTTTCTTTCGCTTCAAAACATATTATTGCATCAGTCTTGTTGCAAAACAATGATCAAGGATATGAGAAACCAATTTCATTTTTTAGTAAATCTTTAAGAGATGCAACACTAAGTACAACATAATGGAAAAACAAGCACTAGCTTTAGTCAAGTCTATTAAGGATTTCAGAGTATACATCAGGGAAAATTTTAAGAACCCCCCCTAAATTTACATGTATAATAAATGAGTGAATCTCCATGGTATATAGGAAAAATGGAAGGCGATTTTATCAATAATATGATATGTATATATAATTTTTTGGCGAATCTCTCACCAGGCATGGAAAATATTTTACTCAATTATAAAATCTTGTGTTTATTGTGGTCTTCCATCTTGCATTAAAACAACACAAATTCCATTTCCTGAAGCATCGCGTTCCACAATAAATGTTTTTGTGAAGTCTGGCATAGCTAAGACCGGTGCTTGGCACATTTCCTCCTTAATATGTTTGAAGGCCTTTGTTGCTTCTCGATTCCATGAAAATGCATCTTTCTTCAATAATGTTGTTAGAGGTGCTGATATTCTCCCATAATTCTTAACAAACTTGCGATAATACCCTGTCAAAGCGAGAAATCCTCGCAGATTCTTTATGGATGTGGGGATTTTCCATTCCTTAATGGATTTAATTTTGCTAGGGTCTACCTTAACACTTTCATGAGATACAACATGACCCAAATATTCCACCTCTTGTACTCCAAAGAAACATTTGGAGCTTTTTGCATATAATTGTTTCTCCTTGAATAGTTTTAGCACACTGTCAACATGTTCAACATGATCCTTCCAAGACTTTTTGTAGATTAGTATATCATCAAAAAATAATAACACTTTGAAAATGGAATTCATCAAACCTTGAAATGTAGAAGGTGCATGGGTAAGTCCAAAAGGCATGACCAAAAATTCATGATGACCCTCATGAGTTCTAAATGCTATTTTCGGAATGTCTTCAGTCTTCATTTTGATTTGATGTTATCTTGAACGAAGATGCAATTTGTCGAAGTAAATTGATCCATGTAATTCATCCAATAATTCATTAATGTCAGGAATGGGAAATTTATCTTTAATAGTGAGATTGTTGAGCTCCCTATAATCCGGACACATGCGCCATGATCCATCCTTCTTGTGCACCAATACTACTGTAGCAGAGAAAGAACTTTGACTAGGTTGAATTATACCAGCCTCTAGCATTTCTGCAAGCATACGTTCAATTTCACTCTTTTGGCCATAGGGATATCTGTATGGCCTGATGTTTGGAGGAACACTTCCTGGAATCAAATGAATAGCATGATCATGATCAAAAATAGGTGGGAGGCCTTTGCGAGTCTCAAATACCTTGGAATGATTGTCCAAGAATTTTTGGAGTTCTGGAGAAATAGATGATTTTTATGTGGGACATATCGATTTTTGGAATGTGGTGGATCTTCAATCATTTGCTCCATGACATCTACTTCACATCTCCTTCCATGTTGAGAACATCAAAGCTTTATTCTAATTCTTCAAAATTACAAAGTACAACAAAGTTCTCCAAAGCTTTCAAAAGCCATCAAGGAAGAACTACAAACTCCAAGCTAAAGAACTCACAAGCTAAAATACTCCCAAATGAAGGAGAGAGATCTCCTATTTATATAGAAAGATGAGAATCCATCTCATTAATGAGAGTCCATGAATCTCTCCCTCTACCTCTAGAGTCCTAATCAAAATAGGAACTGATAAGACACATGTCTTCTTAGAGTTACAATATAATTAGGAGATGTGACACATATCCTCATGATCCCATGGTTCTTTCCACTCAAATTCGAATTTGGCCTTAGAGTGCCACATAAGGGTCTTCTAGAAGCCTCCTTTCAACCTACACATGTCAACAATCTCAACCCATTTGTTAGGTATAAGCATATGCACATTATTTTCTAATTTTTAACCACAAATTCACTTAAAAGGTTTAGAATTAATAAAGATTGGAAAAACATAAATGTGACCCAATGATAATGAAAGTGGGATGAATGTGGTGACATAGTAGTGAAATGGAGGTGATATAATGGACATAATAGTGAAAGTGTAATGGAAATGAATGACATTTTCAAGACTCAATAGTACCTATGCTAAATAGTCACTTTCTTGTTACTTTGACCATGAATATCTCTTTTACAAAGCAATATTTCTTAGCTCTGTTTACGTTAGTGGTTTGATAAGAACATTTCTACAGTCTCTTCACTGAATTTCTTAAATTTTTTACGTTTATGCTTTCTGACGAGAGAGGGCTAGCATTTTACTCTGGCTAAGTAAGGATTCTTTAAATAACCTTCTAGCTTGGTTCCTTTTTGTTCCATGTACGCTTGGAAAAGTGTCATGAATTTACATTGAACAATGTAAGAATCTAGTCTTCTCCAAAAACAATCATGCCAACGCTTTCATTTTGCAAATTACCTACCATTTTTGGACATATTGTTTGAAATTTATATGTTGAAGATGTTGGATTTAGGTAAGTGATGCAAAATGCACACCTATAGTTCTATTGTTCACCTATTAGAGTAGTGAAAATTATAGGAAAAATTGGAAGGGGTGGACATTACTGGTCCAACCATACTCTTAATGGCCCGCAATACATATATTCATAACACATACCTACAATACTATTCTTCACCTATTCAGCTACAACATATTGTAGGAAAATTGTTAAGTGTTGGACTTCATTGTCTCAAGTTCACACACCAGCACTAAAGATTCAACGTACTATGTGCATCCTTAGATATGATTGAGATTGCAAGCTAACTGTTTAAATAAATGCATGTATAAAACTTCTATATTAGCAAAATAACCATCAATATTTTTTTCTAGAATTTTGGGTTGAATTCACAATAGTATGCTAAAAGGTGTCATTTCAGTGTTTGGAAATTAGGATATATAAATGTGAGATATATACTTTACATCTTTGTGTTATCTCCTTTTCAAATCTGAGTGTTTTTAGGCTACATGTTAATTGTTTGAACTTTGAACTTTAAAGAAATTCCTGAATGGACTTTGTAAATACTCGAATGAATGCACTTCGTAAGGTAGTGGTACCATAAATTGTGTTATTTTAAAGATTTGACTTCGATATTTCACAAAATACAATGTCCTCAATAAATACTTATATGTATAAATAATTATGTTTAGGATTATATATGTGTTGGAGTGGTTCCTTTATTTTTTACTATAATCCTAATGTTAACAAGCTTTAAGTGAATTTTTTCATCAATTGTTCATTGAATATGAAAAAGGAAATAATTTTCAAAATGTGGCAAAAATTACATTTCTCTTGATTTCTTTTTTATTGTTCATGACAAGGTAATCATGTTGCAGGAATGAGGTATCCTATAATCTATTTCAATTTGTGGATTTTTTTCCTCCCATTTTTTTACAAGGATGTAGATTTTGTTTTCATGTTGATGGTTTTTTCATTTATCTTATCTAGCCCCAAATGTTGGTAATGGAGCGGATCTTGAGAAGTAGTTGTGGACACAGATTATCAAAGGTTAATGTTACAATACCACTTCCATGTGGTATCAGAAAAAAATTTAATGGTCTGTGACATAAGGAAGAGTTATTTAACGACAGGGTTGAAAGGGAAACCTCATGTTTTAGTTCTAAGTCATATATTTGTGTTTCTTACCTGTAAGTCATCTGTTTGATTTTGAGATTTATCAGATCAATTATTTCCCTAATCGAATATGCATGGCCTATACTTCTCAACCGATGTTAGTTACTTGACATGGTTGATATAACATTGAACTCTAGGCCACTTTTATTTTAAATAATAGATTTTATTAATTAAAAGGATGCTCATATTTTGATTGGTTTACTTAGAGCTTGATTTTAAAAAGTTTTGTAAATTCCACGTGGATGTTATTTTTTCAGGGTGGGCTCTTTACACCAGTAAGGTTAGATGAGTCCTAGAACATAGGTATACAATAAGAACATATTTGGCCTTTGTTTCGTATCTTTTATTCGTTATATCATTGATGGATGATTATTGATAATGTAAATCTAAGGATGGGAAGGTGTTGCCAGTTCTCTTGAAAAATATATGGAGTGGTAGAATTGTGTTTTAAAGGGTGAGCCAAAACTCAATACTTGAAAGGTAGAACTTGAGAATAGCAAGCTATTTGATCTGGATCTAGAGACACAGCAAACTATGGAAACAAAATGATGGTATTGACAAGTCTTCTCAGCAAATAAGCTCTAGTTGTTAGACCAATGCCCAAATTTCAGTTATCTGCAATGACAATAGTGACTCTAGCTGTATTTGTATGAATAGAGAATTTGGCCATTGTCATATTCATTTCCTAAGAATGATTTTGATTTTCAAACTCTAATTAGTTTGTTGTTAAACTAATTAAAGCTTTGATGACAAACTTATAGTTTTCAAAGTTTTTTTCTAAATATATTTTCTTGAGAAAATTCGTCTTTTTACTTTAGGCACTGTAGATTGCTACTGTGTGACAAATTCTATGATATAATTTCCTAGATAAATAGACAGAATTATTCTACAACATAATTTCAAAATACAAAGTTTATTAATTAAGAACATCTTTTAGACTTCTTAGCTAAGTTATGATTATATTTCGGTAGGGGATTTTGTGTACGTTGATATTATGTTGTCTCTTTGGTTTTTGTTAGATAACAATGGTTAATAAGGAATGTGTTTTTGAGCAGTAGACACAGATGTTGTTCTACTATCAACTGGAAACTCCATGGTTTTCATCCATGGAAACAAAAACGCAGATGTCCGTGGGATATCCAAAGCCTTTGTTAGATGAATTTAATACTAGTGATGATTTTGATTCCTTGTCAGATAAAGAATGTCACAAGTCAAATTAAAATAAATATAAGCAACTCAAGAATGAAGGTGAAGTTATTGCTTTCTATCCAAGTCAAATATTGTTATTTGTTGGTTGTTGTCATGTTTTGAGTGCGGACTTGTGAAATTCCAAATTCCATGTTGGTTTACGCAAAGGGGATATATATATATATATATATCTTATCATATGCCACTCATGGTTTCCGGAGATCCATGTTACATTTGCACAGAAGTTTAGATATCATTCAGATATCTAAACACCAAATAGAAACAACATTGAGATTTTTCTTTCACTCAACCTATAACATATTGCATATGTCTTCATCAATGCTCTTCTTCCATATGCTATCCACTTATGATATTTCCTTTAATATTTGGTGCATTTTCTAGTTATAGGTCATTTATAGGCTATAAATGTCTTCAGAGTTTCAATTCTAATTGTGTATTCAAATGAACATATTGATTCTCTTATACATAACTATTTTTCCCTCCACCCAGTTTTCATAACTTTCATAACCATTAGGTAGGGACCTACAGCTTCGATGTTGCTTTGCTTGTTTAGTAAAATATTGTCGAGAATTTCAATTATTGAAAGTTGTAGAATTTACGATTCATGAAGTTCCAAGGTCTAATTTTTAAAAGTCTAATTATTTAAAGGGTGTTAGCTCAATGGAAGAGCATCTAATTTACAAGTAGGAGGTTGGTGGTTCAATTCCATCGTGCCTTAACATCCATATGGAATGGCGATGATCAATTTTTGGTGACGGAGGCTCTTTTGACAATCACCAATGAGCTTTGGTAACATTTTTCGACCTTCAAAAAAATATGAAATGGTGAGGGTCAACAGACACCACCATATATATGCATCAATAGTGATGACCCTCAAAATTTTATAACCATAAATCATTGATGTTGATATGAAATAGTGATGGTCGATGTTCGTCATTATAGTCATTATTCGTGATGGACCTTGAATGTCACCAAAACACCTATAATTATAGCAATGCGTATTTTGGTGACGGTTAACGAACATCACCATATATATGCATCAATAGTGACGGTCATGAAATATCCATCACAATAAATTATTGTTGTTCATATGAAATGGTGATGGTCATTATCCGTCACTATAATCAATATTCGTGTCGAACCTTAAATGTGACCATAACACCTATACTTTTAGTGACGCCACCTTTGGTGATATTCATTTTTTGGTGACCAAGGCTATGGTTCATAACCATTGCTCATATGAAATGGTGATGATCACTATATATCATTATAAATCATTATTGGTGATGGACTTTGTGTCACTACAACACCTATACTTTTGGCGACGCCACCTTTGGCAACTTCACCTTTGGCGACGTTTAGTTTTTGGTGACGGAGGTTATGGTCCATCACCATTTTTCATATGAAATAGTGACAGTTGCTATCCGTCATTATAAATCATTATTGGTGATAGAAATTGAATGTCACCACAACACCTATAATTTTGGCGATGCCACCTTTGGTGACCTTCCGTTTTTTATGACAAAGGCTCTTTTGATCGTCATCAATGAGCTTATGGTGACATTTTCTGCCCCTTACCAATGCTCTTTTTTCTTGTAGTTTGAACTCACTCCAAGTCAACTCTTCTTTATAAATACCTCTTACATTCTTTACATCTTCCCATGAGATATATGCTTTACCTTTAAGACTAGAACTTATCCATACCAAGAAACCATCTTCTGCATCTTGTGACTTCTTCATTTCCCCATCAAGTGTAGGTGGATGTTATTTCTTGAACTAATCCGACAAATATCCCTTGTCATTCCTCCTATAAGAATGATAACAATGATGACCATGATACCTGTCAGAACTAGAACTAGAATAGTATCTATGTCCATCACCTCTTCTATCCAGAGTATCCAAGAACCTTCCATCTCTAATTGTGTCATCTCTATATGAACTGTGCCCACCATGAGATCTATTTCCATATGCCCCATTAGTTATGTCCTCCCCCTCATGGCTAATATGAAGTGGTCCTTGTTTCTACAATTCTGACAAACTCTGAAGGATTATTGCATTAACTTTTCATTGTTTCTCCTAAGCCTATGTGATTTTGTCATTATCTTATTTACAACTTATTATTTCTTCCTTAAAACTTCTCAATGTGTTTTCTAAGTCAGAAGAATTCCCAACACCATGCTACTCATCTGATCGATAGGGAGAGTCTCAAGAATTGTATTATATCATCTTGATAGTCATCTTTGTGCTTCTCTTCTTGCAAGGTATATTATGTCAGCTAAATAAAAATATAAATAAACCAACATACCTCAATGTAGTTCAGGGGAGGATATCTCATCTGCAAGATCAACCAAATTTGCACAATACATATATAAACGTAATCATAACATCATTTAATCATTATTCAACCATTATTCAGTCATTAATGCATGAAAATACCAACCATGTGCCATGAACTCATGCATGATAACTATCACCATGCCAATGTATACATAACAACATATAAACACTTACATGCATGACCAATGCATAACCGACATAGAATCATGAAGACCACATCCATCAACAACACCACTGAATTTCACATGGTGACAGCACTATACCTATGACCAATGCCATGCATACAAAACAAGTTCATAGACCACAGGCATAAAGAACACATCTGAAACTAATATAAATGCACAACCAACACAAACCACACATCTAGTCCAAGGGGTGACCCATGCTCTGATACCACTATGTAACCCCCTCCTCCCACATTTACCCAAGTTAACCAATCCGCTGGGGTAAACATGCGATGAGAAGCTACTATGAGCTAATTCAACTCCCCATGTATAGTTAAGGAAGTGGAACCGACACAACACAACCAATCTGGCATTCTAAACATGTCAAAGAACCTATAGGAGCCAACCAACCATTTTAGGCAATCAACCCCTAAGACAACCAGACACTTCACTGCCCTAAAGCCTTAGTCGCTCCCATGACATGGGCATGCAAGAGAATAGGGTCTTTCGTAGTTAGTTCAGAGTTAGCGACCCTTGATTATGTTCCACTTTTTCAGGGTCAAGTCTCAGGCCACTACCCAGAACTTCATGGAACTTCCAGAAATGAAAATTAAGATACAAATGAAATACTTAAACAAGGAGCTTATTGGACCCCTACTAGCCATGACAAGAATTTTGTCAAACATGTTACTAATATGCATTCTACAGGTCATAAAAATAGATTTGAGCATAAGGGTCTCATACTTATCTAAGAATTGCTAAGAAACATTGACGCCTTATCACATTAGTTGCATGATTGTCTATTCGGTCATATATTCATTGTTCATTCATTTACAGATCAAAACATGATGAAAACCATAAATCATCACCGTCATAAAACATTCTCATAACTAGCATATAACCAATAGAAATAGAAAGGGTATAATAGCCATGAAAAACACATATAAAAAAGTATATTAACTCATCAAATACAAGAGGAAAGAAGCTTTATTAACATACGAAAAATGCAACCAGGTCTGGGACTTCCATGAACCACCTGACTGTAGACTAGTCTAAACCAAATCTCTCTATCATCTAGTCACCCCCATGACATATTCCAAGCATGAATGTGGGATTTCATGGAACACATCCAGCAAAACCAAACTAGGGCTTCCAAAGGCCAAACCACCTCAACCCTCAACCATTAATTCCACCTCATAGTCAAACATCACTAACCATTAGCAGATTGGTCTCTACCCAAGCTATCCAGGGCTCCAGAGCATTTGTTCTAACTAGGGCTTCTAGGACTAGTAACTCAACCCATAGCTATCATCGGGCATCTAGAGAATTTCTCCAACTAGGGCTTCCAAGACTAGTAACTCAACCCACCAAGGGCATTTGAAGCAGTTTTCCAACCAAGTCTCACAACACTAGTATCTCAACCAAATATGTTACAGGGCTTCTAGACTATTTTTCCAACCAAGACTTCCAGAAACTAGTAACTTAACCCACAGCCAAAGGAGCATGATAACCAACCAGAAAACAAAAGGAAAGAAACCCACAATGCCATGGCTATCTAGAAAATAGAAAGGCTAATAAATCCATTGTCAATCTAGGCATTTCTCTATTCCAATGATAGATCATAACGAAGAAACCACATGCATGCCAGAAATAGCAAGGAAATCATACATGAAACTCGGTACCTACAAGAAATACATGTTGTAATTGTCGATACCGATGTCCTCTTGCACTTTCTTGCTCTATATTTTCCTTCTTGCTCCAAAACTCCAAGTATGCCACACTCTTCTAAGAGTGATCCAAGAAAACTCTAAGTGATCAAGAGTATGAGAAAGAGAGAATAATGAGAGAGCTCCAAAAATGAACTGACAAAAGTTTGTCCACTGATCCTTAGAACCCTTTTTATTAATGAGGCCTCTACTTTCTTCAAATTCCCATTATTTTCCTTCAATTTCCTCCTCACATGAGACATGTGACCTTTCACCTTCTTTTTCTCCTATTTTCCATTATTTTCATAAATAAATCAATTATGCCATTTCCTTTGCCAATTTCCATAGCCATTAATTAATCATAAGTGATCTGCATCACTATGTTTTTTCCCGACATCCAGCTTGTAATACGTGTCCCATTGCCATGGTTATTATTTTCCCTTTATTAAATTGTTACATGGAATTATCGTTTGGGTTGTTACATGAGTAGGTATATGAACAATCTAGGAAAAGAGCATTATCTGACAATGAAGTGGATTCTGAGCATTAACAATCATATCTACCATAAGGTCTAGTGTTGCAACCTCGCTCTGATACCACCCTATAGTATCAGATATCACCCAAAGAGAAAGGAACCCACTCGGATACTACCCTGTAATACCTCCACCCACATTTTCCCACTTTTACAAGCTATCCAGGGTAAACATGAGACGAGTGTCACTATGATATGACCCAACATCCAAATTCTAGTCATGGAATTGGGGCCTACAATCCAACAAAAAACAGACATCCCTCAAACACCACAAACCACTCAAGAGGCTAGAAACCACCCTAAGTGGTCAATATCTATGATGGAATTTTTTTTAACTAGGTTTACTCCACAACTGAATTCTTGACACTTCATGCATGTGGTTATGAGGCTATAAATACACTCATAAGCCTGCTTCTATGCAGTTATGACCATAAAACTCCAAAGCGGTTCTGAGATCTGAGCCACTTTTCAGGCTAGCCTCTAGACCACCGCCCAGAATTTCTTGTAACTTTCCATAAACATAAACAAGAAGATGAAAACTCCAACTAATCCAAACTCAAGCAAAAACTTTACCTAGACATGCCTAATCCATTATAGACATTTCATCAAACATATGGTAAACAACAAAGCTACAGGTCATGAATGCATATCTTATCATACGCTGATAATATTCATCTCAGAATCACTAAGAAGGCTGCATGCCCTCTCTATCTAGCAACAATAACACTTTTTATACAATGCATTCATCAACAATTGAATAACTTATCAATTCATAACAAGAGCCATAGATAGAATACATCATATAACCAGATATATAACCAGCGAATAACCATAATAGAAACCATGACAAGTCAGCCATGAGATCACCATAACAATAAGTACAAATTCTCATAGATCACAATAGAAAAATTACTCATATTAATATATGCAAAATCCAACCAAGTCGAGGACTTCCACGTACCACCAGATGATAAATTAGCTGAACCAAAATCTCTCTTTCATCCAATCACCCCTGCGCCATATTCCAAGCATGAATGTGGGATCATAAGGGTTAAACCAAAACAAAACAAAACAGTGCTTCCAGAGGGAAAACCACCTCAATCACAACTAGATCGGTCTCTACCCAAGTTGTCCAGGGTTCGAGGAACTAGTAACTCAACCCACAATATCCAAGAATCCCAAGTCGTTACAGGGATCCAAAACGTTTGTCCCAACCCACAGGGTCTAGGGACTAATAACTCAGTCCACATCTTCTATGGCGCCCAAGTTGTTTCAGTGCTCCAGAGCATTTGTTCCAACCCGCAACCATAGTTAACCTGAGAAATAATTAGAAAATACAAAAGGGAAACCCACTACACCATGGATATCCAAAACTAGCAAGGTGAGGCTAGAATCACTGTCAACCCAGGAAAATCTCCAAGCGAATGACAACACATAACCAAGGAATCACAGGCATATATCAGGCATCCAAAAACTATCAAGGAGATCACACATGCAACCTATTACCCGCAAAGAAATATGGTTGTAGCTATTGATCCAACTGTCTCCTTGCCCTTCCTTGCTTCCATTTTCTTTCTTTCTTTGGAGCCAAGTGAATGCTAGAATGCTCCAAGAATTCTCTAAGTGTGGAAAAGTATGACAGAATGAACTAGAGCCTCATCCAAGCGGAGTGAAAAGATAACAATTATTTCTCTCGTTCCTTTTTATGATCAATGTCTCTATTTTATTCATTTTCCTTCATTTTTTCTCTAATTTTCTTTACATGTGAATTTGTGTCTCTTCATCTCCTTTTTCTCTTATTTTCCTTTATTTTCATAATTAAATCCCAATTATTGACTTTTTTCTTTTCCAATACAAATAGGCTCGTATAATTGCAATTTTTATTTAAATCAACTCGCAAAATTAGATGTAAAAAGAATATGTTTCAACTAATTAGCGGATTGATGGATCCGAGTTCACCAAGCCCTCTCTTGCACATTACATAAACCTATTTAATTTAATAATAAAACTAAAATTAAAATTTTTTACCTATTCCTTTGCCCACGTGATTGGTTGTCTCCTTAGTCTACCAAGGTTGGAATCGGAACATAAGAGCCACCAGCTCTCTTGTCTTTTCTAAACCTTTATCACGATTATGGACGTTGGATTTTCAGGTTGTGCCACGATGAAGTTCCTCATTTCTGTTTTAAGTTTATTGAGCTTTAGAGGTGTGTCCCCTCTCCCCACTGCTCTTCATTCTGGTAATGAACTCTCTTAGTTTGCAGATAAATAAAGCAGTCGAGGACAAGAGATGCCGCCCGGTAAAGATTTGTAAGGACGTTTCCCTTTCTCACAATCTTTTTGTTGATGATATCCTCATCTTTGCTATGCTTTGTAGGGTCTCGTGGGCTTGCATAAATGATATTCTTTCAAAACTTCAGAAAGCAACAGGTCTGTTTATCAATAAGGAAAAATCCTCTTTGTTTCACAATGATTCAAATATGGTAAACATCAAACATATGGTAAACAGCAAAGCTACAGGTCATGAATGCATATCTTATCATAAGCTGATAATATTCATCTCAGAATCACTAAGAAGGCTGCATGCCCTCTCTATCTAGAAACAATAACACTTTTTATACAATGCATTCATCAACAATTGAATAACTTATCAATTCATAATAAGAGCCATAGATAGAATACATCATATAACCAGATATATAACCAGCGAATAACCATAATAGAAACCATGACAAGTTAGCCATGAGATCACCATAACAATAAGTACAAATTCTCATAGATCACAATAGAAAAATTACTCATATTAATATATGCAAAATCCAACCTAGTCGAGGACTTCCACGTACCACCAGATGATAAATTAGCTGAACCAAAATCTCTCTTTCATCCAATCACCGCTGCGCCATATTTCAAGCATGAATGTGGGATCATAAGGGTTAAACCAAAACAAAACAAAACAGTGCTTCCAGAGGGAAAACCACCTCAATCACAACTAGATCGGTCTCTACCCAAGTTGTCCAGGGTTCGAGGAACTAGTAACTCAACCCACAATATCCAAGAATCCCAAGTCGTTACAGGGATCCAAAACGTTTGTCCCAACCCACAGGGTCTAGGGACTAATAACTCAGTCCACATCTTCTATGGCGCCCAAGTTGTTTCAGTGCTCCAGAGCATTTGTTCCAACCCGCAACCATAGTCAAACTGAGAAATAATTAGAAAATACAAAAGGGAAACCCACTACACCATGGATATCCAAAACTGGCAAGGTGAGGCTAGAATCACTGTCAACCCAGGAAAATCTCCAAGCGAATGACAACACATAACCAAGGAATCACAGGCATATATCAGGCATCCAAAAACTATCAAGGAGATCACACATGCAACCTATTACCCGCAAAGAAATATGGTTGTAGCTATTGATCCAACTGTCTCCTTGCCCTTCCTTGCTTCCATTTTCTTTCTTTCTTTGGAGCCAAGTGAATGCTAGAATGCTCCAAGAATTCTCTAAGTGTGGAAAAGTATGACAGAATGAACTAGAGCCTCATCCAAGCGGAGTGAAAAGATAACAATTATTTCTCTCGTTCCTTTTTATGATCAATGTCTCTATTTTATTCATTTTCCTTCATTTTTTCTCTAATTTTCTTTGCATGTGAATTTGTGTCTCTTCATCTCCTTTTTCTCTTATTTTCCTTTATTTTCATAATTAAATCCCAATTATTGACTTTTTTCTTTTCCAATACAAATAGGCTCGTATAATTGCAATTTTTATTTAAATCAACTCACAAAATTAGATGTAAAAAGAATATGTTTCAACTAATTAGCGGATTGATGGATTCGAGTTCACCAAGCCCTCTCTTGCACATTACATAAACCTATTTAATTTAATAATAAAACTAAAATTAAAATTTTTTACCTTTTCCTTTGCCCACGTGATTGGTTGTCTCCTTAGTCTACCAAGGTTGGAATCGGAACATAAGAGCCACCAGCTCTCTTGTCTTTTCTAAACCTTTATCACGATTATGGACGTTGGATTTTCAGGTTGTGCCACGATGAAGTTCCTCATTTCTGTTTTAAGTTTATTGAGCTTTAGAGGTGTGTCCCCTCTCCCCACTACTCTTCATTCTGGTAATGAACTCTCTTAGTTTGCAGATAAATAAAGCAGTTGAGGACAAGAGATGCCGCTTGGTAAAAATTTGTAAGGACGTTTCCCTTTCTCACAATCTTTTTGTTGATGATGTCCTCATCTTTGCTATGCTTTGTAGGGTCTCGTGGGCTTGCATAAATGATATTCTTTCAAAACTTCAGAAAGCAACAGGTATGTTTATCAATAAGGAAAAATCCTCTTTGTTTCACAATGATTCAAATATGGAAATCGTTCTCTGGATTTCTAAACTGATGGGCATTGCTCCTTTTTCAATTAAGCAAGTGTTTAAATATTTGGGCTTCAAAAGGAATCTCCAAAAGGGATTGGCAATGGTTATTGGACGGTTTTTATAAAAAGATTTCAGGTTGGGAGTTTAAATTTCTTTCTCTAGCTGGTAGATTCATCTTAGTACAGGCCGTCCTATCCCAACTTTCAGTCTATTGGGCTCATATCTTCTATCTCCCTGCCAGTATTATAAACCGAATGAACAGATTGGCTGCTAATTTCCTTTGGGGAGGACATGCATATCAGAACAAAATTCATCTTGTCAAGATGGCTTCTATATCAAAACCAAAAAGGGCTGGTGGATGGGGCCTTTTAGATATGCGCTCGTTTGGGAAAGCTCTCCTCTGTAAGTCTCTTTATAGAGGTATTTTTGGCGATGGGCCATGGAGTAAGATTATTAAGGCGAAATATTTAAAAGGCAAGAGTATAGAATTCTGGTACAGGAGGCGGTCCATTGGCATCAGGAGAGGATCGACGATTTGGCAAAGTCTCAGGAAGGTCCATCCTTTTTTCATGGAAAATCTTCGATGGAATCTCTGCTTGAGATCTAGTATGCTCATTGGTTATGACTCTATTTCATTTTCCCGGGAGTTCTCGTTCCCTTCTCCGTTGGTACACAATCTTCATAGGCTGGGATGTTTCACATGGGACAAGTTGATAAAAGATTGGTCTGGTTCTATCCCGGTTTGGAGTGATGGGGAGGATCTGCATTTGCCCCAATCGATGTTCCCTCTCTGGACTTCGGTAAAAGAGAGTCTTAGTAGCTTGGGGATCATTCGATCGGGAACAAAGGATTACCTGGTATGGTCTCTTCAAAAAGCAAATCTGCCTGTGTGCGTAAAGCATATTTATGCAGAAATGATCTTTGTCATCGCTAGGAGTCCTGATCTGCTTTTCCCTCCCTGTCTTTGGAAGGCTGCATGTCCTCTTAAAATGATTATTTTTTCTTGGCTGGTATTTGGGAACAAAAATCTTACATGGGAGGTTCTTCAAAGGAAAAACTTGCAGGGTCCGGGCAGATGTGCCATGTGCCACAATGCAGCGGAAACTAACCTGCATATGTTTTTTCAATGTGCCTCGTCCCTTCATATCTGGTATGATCTGTCTTTAAATTTTGGTTTTCCTTACCTTATCTTTACTTCTGTATAGGATGGTTTTATGTGGTGGAGTAGGCAATGCTCATCTTGGAGATCGTTGTTCATCATTACCTGTTGGTTCTTTTGGAACTGGAGGAACACACAAATTTTCCAAGGTTCTAAGGAGCCCCTTCGTGCAATTCTTCAGCATATTTTGGCATGCCATGCTTCCCTTCATCATAATGACTCTCTGCCAAAAATGCCTGCTATATGATGCTGGAGGTCTTTTCTCCTGCATGATGGTATCTCCTTACAAGTTTTCAGTATCACTTTTTTTGTATCTCTTTTCCAAGGCTGGGCCGACGACTCCTATCTCCTTATGTGTTATTGCATGCAATCTTTTGATGGGGTTGTTTCTTCAAGTGATTGTATGATCTGTAACAATTTTGGTCAAGCACGTTTTGGATATGTGATGTATATGTTTTTCTATTTTAGATTTGGATGATTCGGACTATCTGTATCTATTGTTAGCATAGGTTTCTGGGCATTTTATTTGCCCTCAAACCAAATCATGATATGTATTGAAGATCTTTATATTTTCTTAATATAAATCTATGATGGTTTTTTTCTCTGAAAAAAAATAATATTAGTAGATTTTCTCAGTAAAAATTTGAATAAGGATTAAGTTGCAATATTGATATTTTCTATTTAAAATAAAATTAGATTTATTATATTAACAAATAATTAGTAATTAAAAATAATAGATTTTATTATTACTTGTAAGGATTAAGTTGCAATATTGATATTTTCTATTTAAAATAAAGTTAGATTTATTATATTAACAAATAATTAGTCATTAAAAATAATAGATTTTATTATTACTTGTTATAAAATATAGTTTTATTTAATTGGATAAATAAATAATAGTCACTAAGGATACAAATATAAATTTCGAGAAAATGTTGATATATATTGAATATATAACCATATTTTAAACATAAATTTGGTTGGTAATTTGGAATCTATGTTGTAAGTAATGTGGAATTTGTACAAAGATCAGTTTATATTGGGCATCATATCGTATATGGTATAGTTGGATATATAGATGAATACACAATTTTTTACAATTTGCTATTCTAATGTAAAACTAGGCACTTTGTTCCAAGTTGTAATTCTATTTGCAGCATTTACCATTGACAATAATATTGAAAAAAAATTAATATATTCTAATAGTTGTATACTCCCCAATTTTTTGGGTTTTGAATTTCAAACAATTGGATTCGAATTTGGTAACTATAAACTCAAGACTATTGAGAATACAACAATGGCTCCAATAGTTTCAAGAGTACTGTGAAAATATGTTTATAAACATATATCAACCACATAAATATGTTTATAAACATACATGGTAACTATAAACTCAAGACTATTGAGAATACAACAATGGCTCCAATAGTTTCAAGAGTACTGTGAAAATATGTTTATAAACATATATCAACCACATAAATATGTTTATAAATATACATCAACCACATCCCTCCATCGTGGTGCGAGTGGCCAAATCTTGATCATCTCAACAGGGGATAGGTGTTCTAGAGATCCTAAGATGCCCATACGCCACCCTCCGCATGCATGAAGCACATGGACGGGTGGAAAATCACATGATCACAATCAATACAAGGTGGGAAGGTGGTAATAGAATGAAAACACAACAAGCTGCCGACTTTTTCGTCAGTGAGATTGGTAAGTACTCTGTTTATGATTCGTTTTGGCATAGTATTGGAGTAGAGTAGTTTGGGTAGGTTGTTGAAGAATTTTGTGGAGGTATTTTGAAGGGCTCGGGTTCTCCTACACTGGGTTAAGGTTGCTGGCCTCGGGTTCTCCTACAATGGGTTAAGGTTGCTGGCCTCGGGTTCTCCTACACTGGGTTAAGGTCACCGGCCTCGGGTTCCCTAGCTAGGTGCGACCCCTGGAAGCTCTCGGCTCCTGCGTTTTGGCTCGCTCTGGTTCGGATTTTTGGTTTTAATTTGGTTGGTCTTAGTCTGTCTTGTCGGTCCCTCATCACTAGCACTATGGCTCGCACTTCTTATGGGAGAAGAAAGACTACCAGGGGTTCTCGTGGTCTCGAGAAGCAGACCAAAGTAGCCACATTGTCCAATTCTCCTAGTATTTCTACTAGAAAAACTCATGGGCGTAGGTCCACATCTAGGATTATTGATGAAGCAGCTAGTGCATATCATGCGGGCTCAATCCCAGTTTTTGGCTCATAGTTCAATGGGAAGAGGAGTTAAATAATATAGATGAGCTTCTCAACATTGACGTGGATGATTGGCAGACCTTGGTGCCTTATCTTGGGCACTCCCGGGGTCGTACTTCTCAGTACAAGCAGACAATTCACTTGTATTGGGCGATGAAGAGCCTTTTGGTCAAGGCTTTGAAGCACATTCCTTCGGGCTCAACCATGGCAGCACAAACTTTCCTTGATTATAGTCAGGGTTTTCAGGAAATCAAGTTTCATCTTCAGAATCAAAACGGATGCCTCAACCGCATAGAACATCACATCCCATGCATTCCACAATCTGAATTTCGTGGGTCAAGTACAAAGGACCCAGTCATGGTTGACTTAACTAAGGATGAGTAGTCTGGGGTATCACCTTTGTTTTGACTTTTAGTGTATTCACGAGTTTATGTCTTTTTAGTACTTTCAGTATGTTTATAGATATCTAGATGTTAGGCAATATAAAGACAACCAATTTTTGTATTCACGAGTTTATGTCTTTTTAGTACTTTCAGTATGTTTATAGATATCTAGATGTTAGGCAATATAAAGACAACCAAATTTTTTTAGCATGGTTGGATAGACTTATTCTATTTTGTTTCTCGATGGCTTATCATACCGTCACTGGTCAAGAGACCTGATTTCCCTCATAGTAGGTTAAGGTCACCTAACCATTTAGCACATGAATGTACCCTACTTAATTTTAAAAAATAAAAAATAAAAAATCTTACCAAACTTACCCAAAAAAAATAATAATATATCAAACACATATTATTAAAGAAACACAGAATATAAAAAACACTTAAATTTCAAGTTGCATCTTCTCTTCCCTAGTTGCCCCTCGTTGTTGGTCAACACGATTTGCAGCCTTCTTCCCGTGCTATATGCACCATTTCCAGACTTCTTCCCATTCCATGTTCAACGATTCTCTACATTTACTCACAAATACTTGAATTTCGACTTGCGTCTTCTCTTACCTCGCTGCCCATTGCCGTTGACCAACACGATTTGCAGCTTTCTTTCTGTGCCATGTGCACCAGTTCCAGCGTTCTTCTCATTCCGTGTTCAACCATCCTCTACTTTTACTCACAAATTTCAGATATATTATAATTTCACTCTATTTTTATTCTACTTTATAATTTGAGATATATTATAATTTTAAATTTCAGTTATAAAAAAATTATCATTTATAATTATAAAAGTTCATCTGAAAATTTGATTTATAAAAATATAAACTATCCTATGTTTCACAGAAGTTGAATTTAAATATTATTGTTTTTAATGTGTATTATTTTTCAATTAAAATTTTATTTCAATTTATTTTACAATTTAGAAGTGCAACAAAATAATTTCAATCTCAATTTTTTTTTTATAGTAATACATTTTGATATATGATACAAATTAATTCTAAATGGATTCGTTTGGACAAAAAAAGTCTATAAACTTTTAGAAATTTGAATCTAAAACTTTATCCACACAACACTTCATTTTATAACCATTATCAATACAATTATATTTTAAAACTTTAATATTTAATTTTAATATTTAATTATAATATTTAAATTTAAATTTAAAGTTCATAATTGATATTATTATTTTATAAAAAAGATAATTTAAAAATGTTAAGTAAAATATGAAAAATAATTATAATTAAATTAATCTAAAATAATTAGATATAAACGAATTTCACATAAATGAGGTCATCGGTGATATGGTTATCTTTTCAATTGACTTGCTGAATTGAAGGGAAGTCAATAACATAATTGTTTTGAATATCTTTTTGATTGAATCAAATACCATAGTTGTTTTGAATATCTTTTCCATTTCAATTGATTTGGTGAATCGAAAGTAAGTCAATAATATAATTGTTTGGATTCAAAAATAAAAAAAATTATATTATTTAAAAAAAACCTGAAATAAAAAAAATTATATTATTTTAAAAAAAACATGGTTTCCCCAGAAATTAGTGAAATTAAATTAATAATATTTATATTATTATTTTAATTTAAGAAAAAAAATATTTCATTATTAAAAAAACTTTTTTTATTATTTTAAAATTTTATTTTAATTATAAATATTTTTTAAATATAAAAAAAATGATATTGTAAAATTTGATTTTAGCTAAAAGTAAAATTTGATATAATATGTAAAATTGCAATTTCCTGGCTAGACCACAAATATATGTAAAATTTGATTGATGCAATTTCCAGGCTATACCACAAATATATTAAAAAAATAAAATTGGAGGACCACAAATTCATTTGTGAACGTGACCAATTACCTTCTACATATTTTTATATGTCGCACCGTGTCCGACTTTGACTCTCCATTCAAACAATACTCTATTATTGCGCGCCGTGTCCGACTTTGACTCTCCATTCAAACAATACTCTATTATTGAGTCTTCCACCCTTCTGTATAGTCTGCTTAAAGTCCAAAGAATCCATCTCTTTTGCAATTCCCCATTGATTTTGTACTCTCTGGTCTGCGGGTTGCTCTTCAATCCTCTTTGCAATTCATTTGTTTCGCTTAGACCCAATTCTATTGTCTGTCTATCTTCTTTTACAGCATCTCTCCGCTTGCGCATCGGAAAATGGGCTACTCCCTTCTCATGCTGCTCCTCTTTACCTCTATTGCTTCTGCAGCTGGTGACCGTTATCCATCCTTTAAAGACTGCGCTCCTGTTACTTGTGGAAATTCAACCATTCAATATCCCTTCGGCCCATGTGGCCCTCTAGATGCTGACTGTTCTGATGATCATCAGATTACGCTATACGGCTATGGCTCTAACACCCATTGGGAAGGCAGAGTAGTTGGAGAGATCGCAAAATCCTCTTACTCTACTCGAACCCTTCAAATCACCTCATCTTATATCGATCTACTGGAGCTTGACCCTTCTCTTGGACTGGATTACTCTACCACTTACGATTGGTTATCAAAAGGTGGATTCTTCAATCTTTCTCCTGCAGACACGCTCGGAGCAATTGTTAACTGTACACAACAACCAGCCGACATACACTTCAATGGCTACCTCATCAAGAGGTTGGATTGCACAGAAAGCAACAGATATTGCTTCTTTTACCCTCAGGCAGGTTTCGGAATTCCAAGTTGCAAGAACTATCCTATTGTTGTTCCAACAAACAGAAGCTACAATATTAGCGCGGATACGGATTTCGAACAACTCCACCAAAGAGGATTCCAAATTAAATGGTCTATAAGCGATTACCGTTGTAATTCTTGTCAAGCGAGTGGGGGAAGATGTTACTCGCAATTCGACACTATTTTTTATCATAGCCCGCCCAGTTATTACACATACTGTATTTGTCCTTATGATGATGTCCACTTGGATGGTTGCAATGATGGTGAGAATCTTTTGTGTTTCGCTACATCCATCTATAGATATATCTATGCTACTTTACTTTATGTTGTGTTAACTATCAACGTTACATTGTCTCACTCAGCAGTTCCTTTTTTGTTTGCCTGAAGGAATTGTAATACAATACGGAAAGAGGTTATCTGCAAAGAACATGGCAGGTAAATTGCTAGTCTTTAAAACGGATCCATTATTTATGGATGCTTATTTTTCATGTTCTAATGACCATTTCAACTTTATTTCCAGCTATATTTATTGCAGTATGTGCTGTGTTTAGCATAGTAGTGGTCTGTTGCATAATGGTTCGTCGTCGAAGTTGTTGCTGTCAGAGGAGTTCCCGTGAGCAGCAGCAGAGCATTCGAGCTTTTATGGATTCTACAGATTCGAGACCTCCCTCGGTAGAGAATTTCTTAAATTATTATTCAGCACAAGCGCCTGCAAGGTATTCTTATAGTCAGATTATAGCTTACACAAACAATTTGGAACAGAAGCTTGGCAAAGGAGGTTTCGGAACTGTTTATAGAGGAAAACTTCCCAATGGACATCTAATAGCTGTAAAGATTTTGGATGAGTCGAAACAGTGTGAGCAACAATTCATTGCAGAAGTGGCTACAGTGGGAACGACCCGCCACATTAACCTGGTGCGCCTATTGGGTTATTGTTCTCAGGGATGCAAAAGAGCTTTGGTGTATGAATACATGGTGAATGGCTCTTTGGACAAGTATATCCATGGAGACCACAAGGAAGAGATGGATTGGAAACAGTTGTTTTCAATTGCAGTTGGTACAGCTCGCGGCATTGCATACCTACATGACGACTGCAGAAATCGCATCCTGCACTGTGATATAAAGCCCCCCAATATTCTCCTTGACGCTAATTTTTTGCCCAAAGTTGCAGATTTTGGTCTTGCCAAAATATCCGACAGAGAGGAAAGTCACGTCTCTGTGGCGAATAGAGGAACACTAGGCTACGCTGCTCCAGAGATGTGGTCAAGGCTGTATGGAGTTGTCACTGATAAATCTGATGTGTATAGCTATGGTATATTACTTATGGAGATGGTGGGGCGAAGGAAGAACATCGATTATAAGTATCTAGAAAGTAACAGTAAATTCTGCTATGCAGAGTGGGCTTTTAAACAAGTGGAAAAGGGAGAGTTCGAAAATCTAAGAAAAGAGGACATGTCAGAGGAAGACCAAGTCATCGCCAAAAGGTTAAGTTTAGTTGGGCTGTGGTGCATACAGTTCAAGGCATCTCGTCGTCCCTCAATGAGCAAAGTTGTCCAGATGTTAGAAGGAGACGTTGACATTACCACTCCTCCATTCCCATTTCCTGTGGACACACCTTTGCAGCCATCTTCTTCTCACCAATTTTCTTCATCGAGTGCTTCGGAGATTCAAATGGTGGATCCCACCAGTAATCAGACTGCTGAAACCTCCGGGTAATGTAAATACTACATTTTTTTTTCAGAAGAAAAAAAACCATATATATTATATTACGGGAAATATAATGTCCATGAATACAGCATAACCGAATTGCCTGGAGACCCACGGCAAAAACAGATAAAAACCATGTATGAGAGAAATGTGCAAGGTTTACAGATGATCAGATGGGTGGAGCAGTTAGTCTCACAGCAGAAAGAGACCAATAAACTAAGAAATCTCCATATGGACCATGTGTAACCAACAGCACCAGATAGAGCGAGAGCTCCATAATCAGACAAATCCAAAAAAAAACATTGATGCGCAGCAGCAATGACGACCACAAGTAACAGTTCTGTTCCAAATAAAACATTGATGCGCAGCAGCAATGACTACCTCAAGTAACAGTTCTGTTCCAAAATAAACATTGATGCGCAGCAGCAATGACGACCTCAAGAAACAGTTGGAATAGAGATCCCTACATATCAGGGGAGACAGATGAATCTGTAATCCGCAGCAGAATAGAAGCAATAGGAGTTCTGAGGTCTTGAAAAGTACAATTATTTCTCCACTTCCATAAAAGCCAGATGACCATGACAAACATAGAGCGTAGGGACAAGCATTGCTCACTCCACCACCTGTAGCCCTCCTGTACAGAAGCAAAAACGCGATAAGGAAAACAAAAGGATATAGACAATTCATACCAGATTTTCAGTGTCTGAGCACATTGGAAGAACATGTGAACATTGGTTTCATGTAGCATAGCAGAAAAATATGCCTGAAGGCCAAGTCTAGAGAAGTTTTCAATTGATTCCATTACGCATGGTGTTATCTCTTCGTTAATTAGCTTCAAACACTTTTTAAAGTGTGTGTACAAGATTAAATGCTTATATTGCTGAACTGTTTCTCAATAATTTAATTTAAAGAGGTGAATGCCCCTCCACTAGATTTTAAGATCACCACAGTACCTGTTGGCCTATCCCTACTAGATTTTTAGCAACATCAAGATACCTGTTGGCGTATTTAAGAAACACGCATTTCAGTCAAAACTGTCTACTACAGTTGTTGGCATATTTAAATATATCTAACCCATTTCGTTTGGAGTGTGTTTATTCACGCCTTTTCTGATCTATGATATATTTAATGCTAATTATTTTTCTAGCCGAAGCTTCAAAATTTTGGCATTTATATATTTAAAAATTGAATTCCTATAATTCAACATGAAAAATACCATCCTCACAGGCATTTTCATTCAATTTAAACAAGCTCAAATATTGATGCAAAAGTTTAATTCCATGTTACATTCGATTTTATATTTTGATAATTCTACTACCATATTAGACTTATTTATATATTTTTATCACAATCTACATTATATTTCGTATGAATTTTTTACAATATTTTAGTTTCATTTTCGTTTCATTTTCCTAAGATAAAAAAAGATGCATAGTCATTTTAAATATATATAATAATTTACTGATATATTTTGATATAGTAATTCAATTTTGTATAGATATCGTTATCATTTTTTTATATCAAAATTTTGTTGTGTGGATTGTTCTTATTTTTCTAACAAAAATTTCCTGAGCAAAATTTAATAGGACATTTTGTTTTAATTATATGTTATTTTGGTAAGATAGATCACATTAAAAACAATTTTTTTTCCTAATGTTAATCTTAAAATAGTATTTGAATCAGTTTATTTTTTTTGTAGATGTTGATTATAGTTTTTTTTAGCTTTTCATCAACCAAACACTTTAGAAGTCAACCGTACTTTGAGATTTAGCTTGTAATAAAAGGTATTAGGAGTATTGTATTAAAATTTATACATTTATTATTTTTAATATATTTTTATTATTTTTTTATTCATTTATCATTTGCAATTAATTTTTTTATACTTGTGAAAATCCAATTAATAAAGGAAATTGTCCATTTACATATGTCATAATTATCTAGTTTTATATTTTTCAATATAATAAAGGAAATTGCAGATTTACATATGTCATAATTATCTAGTTTTATATTTTTCAATAATTTTGAATGTACAAAATACTTTTATATGTTTTTAAATGATCAATGGGAAAATCTAAATCCATAAATGCTTTTTTATTATGGTGCACGTCAAGTGTCCTTCCAAGGGCCTATTCTTGTGAGTGGAACTCCCAAAATGAGATGAGACCCAACAAATATCAAAATGAGATGAGGCCCAATAAATATCAAAAAGGCCAATTCTATCCTATAGAACATTGAGTTGAATTTTGTTTATTTTACAATAGCTTTTGGTTAAACCTAAAGTTTTCAAATAATTCTAATATCTTGGAAAATAAAATGTATATTGTTATTAGCTTGTTCCAACTATGTTGTAATACAAAAATATATAGATTAAGGAAATTAGTTTATATGTGGATTTCATAGTTTAAGTTCAATACCCCTTGGTAATGTGTAAACACATGAGTTACTCCATAGAGTTACGTGGCAGACTATGGACCATGTTAAAAGTTCAAATGAGAATAAGTTATGAACATAAATGTTTTAATTCTATTTAAAAGAAAATAGTCAACCATAAAATTACAGGGAAGGTAATGTTGTAGTGAGTTTCATATTCCAAAAGTATTGAAGACAGTTATGGGCAGAGGCAGTTGCCTGCCCAAACTCCTTTCCCTAGAGATGAATATCTCATATGGGAAAAAGGAAGCCAAGAGGGGATAAACATTACCTGAGGCAACTTTGAGGAGTGAGAATGTAAAACTGAACCTCTGACAGGACATTGTAGAGGGAGGCAGGACGTTCGTAGATATAAAGTTCTTGAGCTGGTTGGTTAGTGGAACTTTATCTGAAACCCTAGACTGAAGCTGGTTGGGATCAGGTGGTCTTGGGTGAACTTGTGAAGGTTACTGATTTGAAATTATTTTGGATATGAAGTTGCCTCGAGGGGAGTTTCAATGGAGGCACTGATACTCACGATTGGGAAGAACATTCTAATCCCTATAGTTTTATGGTTGGATTATCTAATCGAAAAGAAAAAAAAACATATAAGTGGTACATATTGTTCTAAAATGTTATTTACTTTTTGCCAGATTTCTAAATGGTTTATGTATGAATGTGCAGTGGAAAATGTGAGAAATAATGTTTTGTAGGTTACATTATTTAAGATTTGAAAGGAAACGAAGAACTTTGTATTATGTTATATTTTTGGTAAATTGTACCCATGCAAAAGGGTCAATTCAAAGATCGGAATTGACTTGGGCTAGTTAGCGTAACACAGACCCTGTTGCCTTAAAAATGAAAATTGTGTATGGGTTAGTTCTAGGCCGAAGTCAACTTGGGCTATCTAGCCTGGAACAGTCCCTGTTAACCCTATTGAAATAAACACAAAGATTGGGCATGAATATAATATTTGTAAAACCAATAACCAAGAACTGTGAACTACTTGCAATTAATAATTACAACCAATTAAGAATAATAAGCTTGATTATGGCTAATAAAAGCTCTCATAAATCACCATATAATAGTTGATATTGTGAGATAGAAACAAATATCATAAGGTACACAGAATCATTGAAATATGAGAATTAATATGGATCTGATACGAAAAGTTTGTATAAGACTGCATGCATAATTATTGCAACCCAAATATAATTACTACTTCCTCAATATTTAAAAAAAATAAGACTTGAAATAAAGATATAGAGGAAGAGCACTATTAAGTTTTCATGGAATATGATTTAGCAACTTCTGAGGAAATAAAAGATACAATTTAATTAACTTGTAATGGAAAATTAAAGAGTCCACAAACCCTCATTATAACTTGTCAACTAGGGTTTACGGGCCCAATCCCAATCTCTTAACAAAAGATATACAAATTTCAAAGAAAATAGTATTTCCAATTATGATTAGAAGTCATGTTATATAATTTTTACAACAAAATAGTTCTAAGTCAAACTTGACAGGAGCTCGAGTTCCTTTACAAACCCTACGGATCTATATATATATATATATATATATATATATATATATATATATATATATATATATATATATATATATATATATATATATATATATGGACAAACATTAGCCTGATTGTAATATTTAGAAGTGGTGGGGGCTGTAAAAACTATAGTACCTAACAATCTAAGTACACAATAGAAGACTTAGATAAGGGATTGGTTGTTATAGCACCAACTTGCAAAAATAAGAGCTAAGGATGAAGCTATAAGTTCTCTATATACCCAACCCTAGAATAATGTGTGTCAGGAGGATGAAAAACTACTATTGACAATAGAGTCAAACTTAGGGAGAATTATATAGCTGCAATAAGTTAAAACAAGGTTGTATAATTACTTATGAGTGACGATGAATGACCCTCATCCCTTCGGAACCTTGTGCATAAAAAACTCTATTTGGCATTAAAATAATAAAATAAGGAAGGTATAAATATTTTTAGTACTCGTCATGAGAAAGATTCATAGAGAGCTCAACTTATGACTACCTATGCTGCGGTGCCAAACCTGTGTTGAGGTTTACAGTTAGATACCCTCCAGATAAAAGAATAGTCTGAACAGAGAACCTAGTAAGGGTTTTGATCTACAATAGTAAAAGAACCCATAAGCGCATGCAGTAGTTGTAGGTTTTAACCCCATATAGAAATCACCTACGTACGAATTCTAAAACAAATAAAATAAACAATGTGAGAGCATAACACATAAAACACATATACACAAAGATTTTCCCCTAGATCCCAAAATCAGGACTACTAGCTTGATTTTTCATTATGTTCCTTTCAATGTTATAATACATATTTGTTGAAGCATCCAATACCATGGACCGAAAACCATCGTGTCCAAAACCATGGACCGAAAACCATCGTGTCCAAAACCATGGACCGAAAACCATCGCATCCAAAACCATGTGTAAAAATCATGCACAAAACCATAGGTAGGTCCACCCAACCTAACATAGGGTCCAAAACCAAAATTTTCGGGGGCGCTGCCCCAGACCCCATAGAGTGTGGTTACCTGCACCCCTCAAACCCCCGGTTACCCCCCTGCTATGCAATCAGCGCAACGAAGGGGGGGCTCCCCCCCCCTCCCCCCCTTGGTTAACTACATGGGCTAGTCGTGGAAAGAATATAACACAACCCAAGATTCTCCCACTTTTTGTTTTCTTTCCATAGAGGGCCACAAGAGAGCTTAGTCATTTATCCAACCATGCAATGCCCATTGTTTCTCTACACTAAGAGAACTTCTTAGAGCTCACAGATTTTGTCAATGCATCTGTAGTATTCTTTAAAGTGTCCACCTTTACCAGCAACACTTTTTTGTCTTCTATCATATCTCTTGCAAAGTGATACTACACATCAATGTGCTTTGTATTTGAATGATATGCAGGGTTCTTTGCCAAGAAAATTGCACTTTGGCTATCACAGTCTATCCTTATAGCTCCCTGTACTAACCACATATTTGAACATAATCTCTGCAACCCAACTGGTTCTTTGCTAGCATGAGTGGCTACCATGTATTCTGCCTCTGTAGTTGATAGTGCCACTACAGATTGTTTCTTACTCATCCAACAGACTACACCTCCAAATAGTTTAACACATACCCACTTCTAGATCTTCTTTGATCCAAATCTCTAGCCCAGTCTACATAACAAAGCCACGAATATCCAACACTTTGTCCAATCCTGGTCTTCCTTGGTAGCATAAACCAGAATTACTAGTGCCACACAAATACCTGAAAACCCGCTTTACTGTTGTCCAGTGCTCCTTCCCTGTTTTTGACATAAACCTACTCAATACTCCCACTGCATGTGCAATGTTTAGTCTAGTACAGACCATCGCATACAAGAGGCTACCGACTGCACTTGCATATGGAACATGGGACATGTCCTATTCCTCTTCTTGTGTCTTGGGACACTTTTCAACAGATAATTTTACACCTATAGGAATAGAAACCTTCACCGGTTTACTATCCTGCATATTAAACCTCTGCAATATTGTCTCGACATAATTCCTCTGGTTTAACCAGAGCTTCCTCTTTGTCCGATCTCTTTTAATTTCCATGCCCAAAATATAGTTTGCAACACCAAGATATTTCATGTTGAATTTGGAGGACAAATGGGTCTTCAAATCCTGGATAATTTCTTTGTCATTTCCAACCAGCAACATATCATCCACATACAAGACCAGATAAATAACACAATCACCAATTAATTTAAAATACACACAATGATCTGCTTTGCTTCTGGTGAAGCCAAGTCCCCATATAAATGTATCAAATTTCTGATACCACATCCTTGGTGACTGTTTTAACCCATACAAAGACTTCTTTAACTTGCATACCAGTTCTTTCTTACCCTTCACCGCAAAGCCTTCAGGTTGCTTCATGTAGATCTTCTCTTCTAGATCCCCGTGAAGAAATGTTGTCTTCACATCCATCTGTTCTACCTCAAAATCAAAAGAAGCAACAACAGATAAAAGTAATCTAATAGAAGTTACCTTGGCAACAGGAGAAAAAATATCACCAAAATTAATTCCCGGCACCTGGGAATAACCTTTTGCTACCATCCGGGCTTTGTATTTCTCCACCTTTCCTTCTGCATTTGTCTTCTTCTTGAACACCCATTTGCTGCCAATGGTTTCCTTCCAGACAGCAACTCCACCAGATCCCAAGCCTCATTTTTATGCAAAGATGCGATTTCATCAACCATGGCCTCTTTCCATAGTTTTCCATCCTCTAAATCTACTGCTTCCTTCATAGTTTTTGTATCATCATCAGTAATAGATAAAGCAAAATTTGAATAGAAAGCAGATGAACTATACCTTTTTGGCTGCCTTCTTTCTTGAACTGATCTTCTCACACTCGGAGTTTCCAGAGACCACTAGATTTTCTGCTCCACTTTCAGGAACCACAAAACTGTTGCACCCATCAACAACATTGCTACCTTGTAGCTTGTAAAGAGTTCCAATCCGAGCTCCCCGCATTAATACCAGTGCTTCCTGAACCATCTTGCAGGTATCCTTCTCAAACACTGTTTTTACACCTGCATCATCCAACTTGCTTAAAAAAATCAGATTTCTTGCCAATGCAAGAATATGCAGAACACCCGGAAGTGTTCTAACCCTTCCACCTTGCAACTTCAATTTTACTTTTCCGTGACCTACCATCATATTTCTCATACTCGCAGAACCACTCTCTATGGGGAGTGAAGTGAAAGGATGCACCTGAGTCAGTCAACGATGGCTCATGATATACATGTGTACTTGAAGAAGCCAAGTATACACCCCCACCTTCATCTGAGGTGGTTTTCGCCTCTGCAGAAGGAGCATCATCAGATCCCTTTCCTTTATTAGGAGCTTTAGATTTACAGTCCCTTTTGTAGTTCCCTTCATTTTCGCATTTCCAGCACACCACTTTTACAGGTTTTCCTAGAGATTTAGACCTCCCTCTAGATTTAGATCTGCCACTCAATGACTTGACCGTCCTCGTACAGAAAAGGCATCAAAATTCCAGCTCTTCATATTTTTTCGTCTCATCTCCTCCGTAGGCAAGCATGAGACTATTTCATCAAATTGTAAGGCAATTGCATTTCTACCTATTGCAATAACTAGACCATCCCACGAATCTGGTAGAGAACACAACAAACTGATGCACTTATCTTCATCTGAAATTTTAATATCAACAGACACTAACTGACTTACCACAGTATTAAATACGTT